>OY757928.1:60489489-60506989 GCA_963585895.1 Sepioteuthis lessoniana
ATCCAGTGCATTCTCTTTTTCTCTCAGAAATTCCACATAAGACTGGTTTTCAGTTTTTCTCTGTGTTCTGAATTTCTGTCTATAAGCTTCTGGAACCAACTCGAAGCTTTTAAGAACCGCTGCTTTCACCAAATCATAGTCGGCGCAATTTTCTGTGGGCAGAGTTGCATATGCTCTCTGTGCTTTTCCTGTCAGCACAGTTTGGAGTAGCATTGACCAGCATTCTTTCGGCCATCCAAGATTTAGTGCAGTTCGCTCAAAATGTGCGAAGTATCCGTCCACGTTGGCTTCTTCAAATTTTGGGACTAGCCTCGCTTGCTTCGTTACTTCGAAACTGTCATGGCTTCCTTTGCGTCCTCTTATTGCCAAGTCGACTTCTCGCAGCCTTGTTTCTTGCTGAATTTTTACTTTCTCCAGTTCCATTTTATTTCTCTGTAGTTCCATTTGTGCTTGTATTTTAATTTTCTCCAGTTCAATTTGTTCTGGAGTCATTCTTATCATTTCCGTTGGTAGCTCTTCTAATACTGCTTCCTCGAAAACATTTTCGTCCACCATGTGCCTTGCTATCTCTCTCACGAGTTCATGTTTCCTCACAGAATTTTCAACATTTAACTCAAGCTTCTCGCCAATTTTTATTATCTCGCTTTTTCTCAGCCTCTCCAACTTTTCCATGGAGGGTTCTTTTAAAAAGTTCTCTATTTTGTCCATTTTTTCTTTAATTTTTCCAAACAGTTATATCAACGAGTAATTTGACTGTTTCAACAATATTCCTTTTTTTCTTTCACGGTCTCCCAGGATAGATTTAGACGGCGGGAATTGTCATACGACTACAAGCAATAAATATTATTAATAATAATCATTCCGGAAACGAGCCCCCATTTTAGGTCTGCATGAGGTCGGGAATTAAAGATTAAGATATCCTGGACGAGACCCCATAAAAGGTCTGTGACGGCAAATCGAACTAAAATCCCAAAACGGGACTTTATTTTCGCGCGTGTGAAGACGGGGCAGGTTGGCACTTGATCCCCTACAGAAATAAGTCCTGTTCAGAGTTCTTCTCTCAGTCATATAAGAACTGGCATATTACATGAGGGAATAATTTAGGGCCAGACTGACCACCGCTGGCAAAGGGGTTCCAAACTTCACACTATCACACACCCACCAGGCCGCTAAACTTCTTCCCCTTTTATAATAGAAGAATACGGGTCTATAGGTCTTAGTTGTTGTGCCGCCCACGTGGCTCAGCCGCCATCTTGTCTTCCTGTTTGGCGTTCATTCTCGCCATCTTTTTTTCTTCATTTTTGGCGCTCATTTTCGCCGTCTTCTTTCCATGTTTGGCGTCCATTCTCGCCATCTTTCTTTCTTCATTTATGGCGCTTATTTTTGCCATCTTTTTCGGGTGACACTTTTTAGTTTTTACTTCATTTCCCAGTATGAGGGAAATTCCTTTCATAGGTAGTTTATCTACCACCCCAACTTGAATTGGTCCGTTTTTCCACTGGGACTTTAGTGTTATTTTACATATATATATATATATATATATATATATGTATATATATATGCATATATATATATGTATATATATATATATATATATATACACATGTATATATATGTATATATATATATATGTATATATATATATATATTTAAATATATATATATATATATGTATATATATATATATTTAAATATATATATATGTATATATATATATATATATGTAAATATGTATATATATATATCTATATATATATGTATATATATATATACATATATATATATATATATACATATATATATAGATATATATATATACATATTTACATATATATATATATATACATATATATATATTTAAATATATATATATATACATATATATATATATATTTAAATATATATATATATATACATATATATATATATACATATATATACATGTGTATATATATATATATATATATATATACATATATATATATGCATATATATATACATATATATATATATATATATATATGGACCTAGCCGATAAAATGAAACGCAGTATCTTCCAGGCAGCGGTCACATCGATACTGCTATATGGATGCACTACATGGACGCTAACAAAACGGCTGGAGAAGAAACTAGATGGCAATTACACAAGAATGCTGCGTGCAATCCTCAACAAGTCCTGGCAGCAACACCCCACAAGACACCAACTGTACGGCCACCTGCCCCCTATCACGAAAACTATTCAAGTTAGGCGAACCAGACATGCAGGACATTGCTGGAGAAGCAGAGATGAACTCATAAGAGATGTACTCTTATGGATCCCCACACATGGCCGCGCAAAAGCAGGACGACCAGCACGAACGTACATTCAGCAGCTATGTGAGGATACGGGTTGTTGTCCTGAAGACCTACCTGGGGCGATGAACGATTGGGAGGAGTGGCGAGAGAGGGTCAGGGATATCCGTGCTGCCAGCACGATATGATGATGATATATATATATGTACATATATATATGTACATATATATATATGTACATATATATATATATATATATATATATATATACATATATATATATACATATATTTATACATATATATATATATGTATACATATATATATACATATATATATACATATATATATATACATATATATATACATATATATATATACATATATATATATATACATATATATACATATATATATATATATATATGCCAACTGTACGGCCACCTGCCTCCCATCAGGAAAACTATACACGTCAGGCGAGCCAGACACGCCGGACACTGCTGGAGATGCAAAGACGAGCTGGTAAGTGACGTACTACTATGGACCCCCACATATGGCCAAGCAAAAGCAGGACGACCAACCCAAACTTACATACAGCAGCTATTTACATACAGCAGCTATTACAGGATGTAACCCAGAAAACCTGCCGGAGGCGATGAACGATAGGGAAAAGTGGCGAGAGATGTTCAAGGATATCCGTGCTGGTGGTATGACATGATGGTGATGATGATGATATGTACATATATATATGCTATAATACAATGAATAAAAACACTTAAATCGTCTGGGAATATATGTTAGGTATAAAAATCCGTGTCACGATTAGCTTCCCTTTATAAAATACCATTTTTATGAATTAAGAGACCCCTAACGGGTACTACAACACAAGACCAGAGCAGGCACCAGGTCCTCAGGAAGAAAAATTTTTCTTCATTCCGATATATAATAACGAAGAATAAAGTGTTGACTAGTCGGCTGAGGCTGTTGATTACACCGACTGCAAATCTGTGGAGGGGTACCCCCCCGCAACAAATGTCCTGGATAGGATACTAAGCAATCTAATGCTGGAGCTTTGGGGAATGCAGAGCACCCCTTTATTGCCATTGATCCCAAGTTCACTCTTGCCTGGAATGTTAGCACCTGACAAATTCCTGTCAATGGGTCAAATAAAACTAAAATGCGTAAATATTTAAACTAAATTGCTTGAAATAATACTATTTTTGACATTGAAACTGTACTTCCGCGAAACTGAAATGTTTGAAATAGACTCATTGTGACATTTAAGTGTGTGTGGGCAAAAACGATACTCATACTAAACTGAAGTATTTGAATTAGCACTGTTTGACTAAACTGAATAGTTGGAAATAGAAATGTTTTTGACAGAATAAACTATGTACTTATGTAAAATTGAATTGTTTGAAATAGAACTGTTTATTTGTATAAAAGGTATTCGGCGTTGAATAACCTACACAGGTTTATATGCCATAAAACACAAGCAGACAAACAAGCAAACAAAAGAGGACATAGATAATCTATTTATAAATGCTTTTGTGGACATGAATCTAAAGTCAAATTATAGGTTGAAATTTGGCTTAGCTTTTTTCTTGAATACTTCTGAAATAGAACAATGAAAAATGATAAAAATTTCAAAATCTCTCTCTCTCTCTCTCTCTCTCTCTATATATATATATATATATATATATATATATATACAGTGCTAATACCCGTGGAAAAGGTATGATTCGAACTTTTTTCCATTTTGATAAGGGTACATAGTTGGGCCAACTAAAGTCTTTAATCTTGTCATTAAAATCGGGCTAGGAGAGGAAAAATTGAATTAAAACTATTAAACTTCACTTTAAAATTGACCTTCTGTAACCTCCAACTTGAGCGGATGGATTAGATATATATCTAATGCGCGTGTGTGTACGCGTGTATAAAGAGAATATAATGCCCAATCTTGTTTCCTTTCAAGTTAACTTAGCAGATTGTTTCTGCAATTTTTCCCTCTTTAATCAATCTTTGTTTGATAAATACTTTTCTGTGTTAACTTGGCCTTGTTTTGTGGTTTTTCTCTTTCCTATAATTACATTTTCTGTAATTTCCATGTTTTTCTTTACCCTCCTTACTTTTCCAGCATCTTCGTTTTTTAGGTTAGGGTTCTTCCTTTCGGCAAATGTATTTCTCTTATCTGTGTTGGAAAAAGAGATATTTTTGCTGGGATAAATTACCGTGAAGGTGAGAAATAGATTTACTGATTTGGTTAACGTTTGATTACTTGAAGAAAAATATATTTCGGTAAAGTGAAAAAAATAGCTCTTCCAACACTATTCATGATCAATAGTTAGAAATTCGGAGTCGCTGGCACAACGTGGTTAGGAGAATAGTTGCCCCCTAACGATTTTTCAAATTTCGGGAGTTGATAATGGGGTATTTTTCTTTTGCCTTCTTTCAATTTTAGGCTAAATCTACAATATTTTGTTACATGCTAGTTTACCGTCCGAATATCATGCGTCAAAAGCAGTTTAAGCTGTGGGATAGTACTTGCTATTGTTTGTAGTTTTCTGATAGGAAGTGTGCAAACACGTTGTGGATGACTTCACTTTGTGTGCAATATGAAAGCCGCATAGATGAACGTGCAACGCAGTTTAATTCGTCATACTAATGAGTTAAAGTGGACCATAATGCAACAGAAAAAGAAAACACCAAATATCTACTTTGTATAAGGTAAAAGTGAAGTTGAGATAGAGACCAATGGTTCATGTTGACAATTCAGTAGGATTTCAACTTTGGCAGAAGCTTTTGTGAGGAGTTGTAGAACAATTGTGTTGTTGGCTTCTGTCATAGATTATGAAGAATATCATCTGTCTCTTGCTTTGTTTTTTAATGTAAAGTCATTCTTTTATTAGGTCAATCGTAGTCTACGTTAATTATTATCATAAATGGCTCTAATGTATCTACTTGCAAGGCTATAGAGACAATGTACAAGACGTTGGTATCGCTATAAGATGAGCAAAACATTGCTTTCGGGTTTTGTAAATTATCATTATCCGTCTAAATGTTTATTTGGGTAGACCATACGCTGGTTCCATCTGCTCCATTTTCTCTTCGTGTATGGAATCAAATATTTAAAAAAAAATGTACGAACAATAGTGTTAACTCGAAGTCAAATTAACGTAATCCTTCGATATATCGACGGATAATCAGATTATGTGAAGTTATTGATCGATTTCTCCGAAAACGTTTCTGATGTATTTTAAGGATATTCCCGGTTTCAGGTCGGATACGATTGCGAGGCAGGGCATTATAAACTTTAGCAGCTATAGAAATTAGAGTTATGCCCCAAGTTCTTATTGATTCCTCGATCGGTTTTGTCCATGCTTCTATTTTCATTTGTTGCATAATCGAAGAAGTAGACCATTAACTTTTCTGGTCTCCCATACTTAAGGAGATATTTCGTTGAGTCTTACATCATGTCTTCTTATTTGTTTCATAACTGCGTCAGGTTTTTCCTCCGTATCCTGACATAGTTTAATGTCTGGCTCTTAATATTTTTTTAATTTTATCACAGATTTCCAAGGGTTTTATGCAACTTTTCGAAAAGTTCTTTTCACTTCTTTAATTTTCTTTCTTGGTTGGCAGCTTTTAATTTTACTCTAGAGGTAGACTTACATCCGTTCGGTTAAGTTGCAGTCTGACTTGCTTATCCTGATTTTATTTCTTCTACCAGGTTTCTGACTTTTTCGATTTGCCCTTAAATGTATTATTGTTATTTTTATGGTTTACTTCTCTCTGGTATTTCTTTGTTATATTTCTTTAGCATTTGTTCTGTCTCCTTTATTTAGTATGTTTTCTTCATTTTATCTTGATTTTAAGGAAACTCTACATTTTGCTCTTGGATTTGTTGCAATGTACACAACTGATATTTCAAAATGGTTGTAAAGTTTTCATTTGGTTTCAATGTACACGACTGATATTTCAAAATGGTTGTAAACTTGTCATACGAAGTATATCTTTCAGATGACTTCTGAATAGAATTAAAATTGTTTCTGGAGATCGAATATAAACTGTAATATCTTGACCCCACTGTTATGACCGTCACGTTGTGTCCCTCTTGTTCTCTAGGGCTGTTCAACCGGAGGCCTAGGGCCCACTGCTGGATGCTATCTTTCTTTATTGCATCTTATCAGCATCTTCTCCGGACCTCAGCTCATCAGGGCCCCAAAGGCCCCAAAGGCCTGATGTCGCTTTCCTTACCACATTTCGTCTATAACTCCGCCTGATATTCAACTCAACTGCCCCCCTGGGCGTCGAACTCAACTGGAACCATAACTCAATTCCAACTGCCCCTGCCACTGCCAACTTCCAACTGCCTCAACTTCCGTCTTGACTGCATTATATAATAGTTCAACGCCTACACGATCGCCGACTCGATCTTTGAAATTAAATGTTTAATCGTCGTCAAGCGGAAATAACTGTCATGCAGTTCAGAGGTCACTCTCTTCCGGAGCATCACTCTGTAGTGTACCATGGGAATTACCTTGTCCCATTTCATCAGCCAATTTCGGCCCTCGCGATTTCCTCTCCTAACTGCCATTGAAATGAGTCACTTCCTTCCGGTGCATCACCTTGGAATAGCATTTTTTAATGTATATATGTATATGTAAATCCCCAAAGCACAATTCATTAACTGGCTAACGTGTCGTAATTATTCATAATTCCAACGTGATATTTTTTAATCTGAAAAAGCAAACATTTCTGGATTGATAAAATTTTATCTGCATTTTTTTTCTTTCTTTCATAATTGAAATTCATTTACCCTCATCGAATTGTTTGTGAATCCCAATTAGTTCTGTCGTCATTAGTCAACCTTTTAAGATTCCAGTTATTCTATTAGCTTTATCGTATAAAACGTCTTTTTAATGAAAAAGAAGCTTAGGATATTGCCATACGCCATTACTAAATACAGTGCAGTAAGAATGTTTCCAATATCAGCATTTGAAATATTTGTGTCCATTTGAAATATACTGTACAGATATTGCACATTTAGAATAAAGTAACTTTTTCAATCACAATATATAATTATATATACATTCACAAAAAAAAGACGAAAGAAAAAATAATAAAAGAGCAGTCAATGTCGTAATTTACGCTAAAATAATTCGAATGACGACGTGTGAATAAAATTCGCGTTCTGAATTATAAAACTATTTTATCAGATGCTCTGTTATTTACCAGCAGTTGTTTTTAGGCATTGTCTTATTTGCAACGTGTTTCATAACTGGTTCTGTCGCATGAACCCAATCTCTAGCCCTGAAACTCACACACACACCCACACATACACACATGCAAAAACACACATACATACACAATTTGAAAACTCCTATTGACCGAATAACCTATCGATAGGTGTTCATGCCTTTGCTAAAGCGTGTTGATGTCATTCTCGGTTGATGAGAAATTGCTTCAGAGTAGGTGAACATGCACATTAGTTTCAGAGAACCGCTCTTTTGTGTCATCATCATCATCATCATGTCGTGCCGCTAGCATGGATATCCCTGACCCTCTCTCGCCACTCCTCCCTATCATTCATCGCTTTTTAGCTGTTGTATGTATGTTCGAGCTGGTCGTCCTACTTTTGCTTGGCTATATGCGGGGGTCAATAGGAGTACATCACAGATGAGTTTGTCCTTGCTTCTCCAGCAGTGTCCTGCGTGTCTGGTTCGTCGAACTTGTATAGTTTCCGTGATGGGAGGCAAGTGGCCGTGTACTCTTCTACTAAGTGACCTGTCCGTGAAAAAGATTTCCATTTTAACGCTGCAGAATAAGTCAACACCTAAGTTTTAAAAGATTTTTTTCAGGTTTACAGGTCAATTCGTTGAACACAATTAACAGTATATAAGTTTCGTGTCGGGGATATGACAGTAAAATATCTGACGGTGACTTTCTAGTTTTGGGGAATGTCGAATAATCATTCAGTGACATTCAACCCCGGTGAGCCCTGACCCAGTTTAATATAACTGTTAGGTCCATAGCAATGGATGTAATTGTTATCGTCGTAGGATATGGACACGACGACACGAGTTCAAATCCTGGACCAGGCTAATTCCATTTCACATAGCACCAATAACCTTGGGAAAGGTATGAATCCAATTATTCTCCCTCCAGCTATGGGTAAATAGTAGGACAGACTAGCTTCTTCAGCCTCGGTGAGGCAACTAGTTTAGGAGAAGGAAAACTCTGAATTCAACCCTGTTAAACTCCGCTTAAAAATTGACCTTGTGTCATATCCTGCCCGAGCGGAGGGGTTGGTAAATATGCATAACTATGGGTCAAATAGAATTGTTTAATCATTAACTATATAGAAAACAATTTAACTGGAGTAAGTAGAGATATTCATATTAGACAGCAATACACCTGACTATTTAACTGTGAGCAAATAGAATTAGTGTTAGCAATACTTGAAACCATTTAACTTTACGCAAACAATTGAGCCCTTGGTAATCTAAAATTATAAACAAATTATTAAATTATTATTAATCTTTTGGTTTTCAAATCATATATATTTGTATAGAAATAATTTGACATTAAATAACCTACAATAATTAATATATTATAAAACATAATATAGGTGCCCGTGGTGTAATATAGGTGCCCGTCGCAGGAAATGGACACGGCGGCACGAGTTCAAATCATGGACGATACTGATTGCATTTCACATAGCACTAATACCCTTGGGAAAGGTATGAATCCAAATATTCTCCCTCCAGCTATGGGTAAATAGTAGGACAGACTAGGTTCTTCAGCCTTGGTTTGGCAACTAGTATAGGAGAAGGAAAACTCTGAATTCAAACCAATTAAACTGCGCTTAAAAAGTTGACCTTGGGTCATATCCTGCCCGAGCGGAGGGGTTGGTAAATATGATAAAACATAACAAACCAACAAAAGTTATGTCCATGTTTGGTTTGGTTTGTTTCGATGGCATATTCACAAGTGCTGGCTATTTAATGACAAATGATGTGCATATGTATATTTCAAATATTTATGATTTGTAAAGACAAACTGTGTATGAGATTATTGAACAAGCTCATTTTTTGTACACTTAAATGTTTCCAATTATTATTTCGTATAACTAAAATTCAATTAAACATCAGTCATTTGTTTTCGCACAGTTAAAAGATCAAACAGTTATGTTTCTAACAATTTCATTAATTATAAGTTAACGCTGTTAAATGGTTAAATGTTTAGCAATGATTAACTAAAAATTCAATTAAACGTCAGTCATTGTTGGCACTCAGTTTAATTGTCGAAAAGCTTTACGTAGTCCATAGATAGCTCCCAATCAGTTTGTTTGTTTGGGTTTATGGCATATCAACTTTTATATGTTATTTAAGGCCAAATCTATTGTCATTCAAATAAACAGTTCTATTATAAACAAATCAGTTTAGCATAAGTAAAGTAAAGGTTGACGACCGTGGTCGAGAGCGACCAAAAGGTTCCCTTTTCAATAGCTACTACAAGAAGGTGTAGGGGAGAGTGCTACTTCTTTCTGGGAATTGCTCCACTTTACCCTTGATACGTACCTTATATTGCTGAATTTTAAGCAAGGAGATATCAAGTACCATTTTAAAAGTCTTTGAAATGACGGGACCTGGGATTGAACCAAGGTCTCCCGAACGATTGGCGAACACTCTAACCACTAGGCCAATGAGCCGGTACACACAGGTTAATTGTCAAAAAAACTATTTCAATCTATTCATTTTAGTCAAATAACCCTAATTCAAACAATTCTGTTTAGTATAAGAATAGTTTTTGTTTTAACACAGTTAAATGTCAAAACAGTTCTATTTGAAACAATTCAATTTAATGTAAGTGCAGTTTAAATGTCAAAATAGTTTTATTTCAAGCCTAATCCCACAGTTTAGTTCTATTTGACCCCTAGATGCAACCCTATCAGGTTCTATTTGTACCTAGGAGCAATGTCAATGAAAGGGTATTATGCATTTCTCAAAGCTCCTGCATTACAAGAATCACACCTTCAGATTGTTTTGTAGCATAACCAAAAGAATCGTTGAGAGGGCCTAACCCCTCTGTAGTGATGCAGTTGGTGTATTCTACAAAGCTGGGCCATTTTTTTCATGAGTTTTATGAAACATTAATTCAAAATTATTCACTCCTGAAATGAGACGTTAAAGTTGTTTTGTAATACCTATATTAAAGAAAGAACATTAACATCCCAGCAGACACACGGAAATATGGAAAATGTAGGGACCTTACGCTGCGTAAAAGCTCGAAAGTTAGATTAGCAGTTCATTTTTAGTGAGATTAGTTCGTCTGACAGCTCCATATTTCTAGATTTGTGCCTTTGCTAAGACAAGTTTTCTATATTGCTACATGGTAATCGTATAGGTTTTCATGTAGCATATTGTAGGCCATATTATGGAGAGATATTTGTATACAAAAGTCTGAAATTGCAATTATTCATATTTTCTTCTTAAGGAAGAAATTATTGAATCACTTAATTAACCAAATAAAATTATGGTGTCACAAATAAGTATAACTGATTTTCACGGAAATGTTAAAAGTTGAACTCCTGTTAATATTTGCTGTTGACAGTCATCCCTTACAGACAAACTCAATAAAAGTTTTTTTTTTTCTGCCAAAAACCTCTTTGTCAACTATAATAAAAAATATCCTCTCCTATATTTCATTCTCGAGTGAAGGAGTACCGCCCTCCCCTACACCTTGGTGTAGTAGCTATCGAAAAGGGAGCCATCGGGTTACTCTCGACTATGGTCGCCAACTTTACTTACTTTACTTTATATTTCATTCTACAAGGCTCCGATCGGATAAGATCCACTTCATGTAATGGGACAAATTATAACATTTTTTAAAGAACGAATGCCAACATGAAAGGTGGCTAAATGTGTCGATTGTTCTGTGTGAAAACAAGAAAATCTTTTTTTTTAATATTAGATTTCTTTTTAGTTTATCATTCATAGATTAAAAATGATGAAATGAACGTTTTCTCAGATTGATGTGTCATATTTTTTCCAAGGGTAGTAATATTGCAGTTAGACCTGCTTTCTCTCATACTTTGACGATTTCATCTTACGTATTGCACATAACTGTTGTTTTAACTCTTTTTTTAATAATGTCACTGCAAAGCGCAGGTACCAAGTTTAATACATTTTATGAACTTGTAATAGCAACATATTTTTATACGTGCAATCGTGATACATTGTGCACTATCAATACATCAAGTTACATAAAATATCTTTGCTTAAATATGAGAATAATAGTAGCATTCATAACTCAAATTGTATTAAAGCTTCCTTGTCTGAAACAACCGCATTGCTCTCAAGTGTTTTCCTCAGAAGTCAACAAGAAGTTCAAGAGAAGGTTTTGTCATTGGCTCTTCTATATATTGCAATCCTGGCTCCTAAAACTTGAATACTAAACTGTACGTGTCGCTTTCTTTATCGATCAATATATGCAGGCATTTGGTATTAATTTCGATTCTCCATTAGAGTACGAATCATTATGCCATGTATATAGCAACAGAGATTTTTGCAGGTTCCATCTTTGGAAAGAAAGGTTGATGCAGCTTCCAGGCTCGTGTAAAGAATTCCATTAAAGAAATGAGAATTACTGTGTACCATATATTTATACGGTCATAGTAAAATATTTTGGAACACAATGATTCTTGAAACAAAAGATGATGAAATAAGAATGATATTTCGCAAACAATAAGCAACAAGAACTTTGGTTATGTTTTAATGGTTAGTAGTTTTAAAATAGCATATTACAAAAACCTGCGTAAAATAAAGAATCGTTTAATCTAACGCATTATGTTCCCTAATCGCTAGATTGCCTTGACGGCGGGGGCTGTAGAATTCACTAACTGCCACTCTGTAGAGGGATAAGAACACTTCAACTTGTGTCTTGGATATGACAATAAACAATCTGATTGTCAGATTTCAATAATGCTTGAGCTTTGGGGAATCCGGAGTACCCCTTTATTGCCCTCGCTCCCAGGTCCACTCTGGACCAGAGTGGTAGCACCTGATAAGGCCCTACCTATAGGTTAGAAAGAACTAATCTATGTACTTATGGTAAAATGAATGTTTTGAAATAGAACTGTTCTTGATATTGAAACTGTACTTGCACTTAACTGAATTGTTTGAAATAAAACTGTTTTGACATTTAACTATGCTTAAACAAAAACTATACTTATGCTAAATCAAATTGTTTGAATTAGAACTGTTTAACTAAACTGATTCGCTTGAAAAAGAAATGTTTTTGACATTTAAACTGTGTACTAATGTTTTATCGAATTGTTTGAAATAGAACTCTTCATTTGAATAAAAATCTGTTTTGGAAATGAATATCTGTCAAATGTTGATATGCCAGAAAATTTAAACAAACAAAAAAATAATCTGTAGAAAACCCATAGCGAGTCATTTAACTGAATTATACATCCAGGTAAGAATAAATCAATATCTATATCAATTACGAAGAGGTTGCTAGTTTTTATATGCGAAACGTGCCTTAGTATGACTTGGCACCGCGTGTATATCTGTTCCCATCAAAAATATTTGGAACTAGATGATTCCTAAATAAATCAATTAAAGATTGTTAGGTTGATTGGTTGGGTTTTATGGTATATCCACCCTTGTAAGTTATTTAATGCTAAATACTTTTGAGATGAATAAATCTTGATTATTTTTTAAACAATTGTTCGTAGGTATCATTTTTAAACGAGAAAGAGATCATTCATTTTCACTCAATTAATTGATTTCAAGAATTTTTAATTAACACGAATACTTCGATTCAAGAACAGGTATTTTTTGGCACATAGGTAAATGGATTTATATTCTGCTATCTAAAATATACACATATATATATATATATATATATATATATATATATATATATATATATATATATATATATATATATATTGTCTCATCAACCGAAAAAGACACCACGCGGCTAACGAAGGCATGCATGGACAGCTATCGATCATATGGAAATCAGACCTGACCGATAAAATGAAACGCAGTTTCTTCCAGACAGCGGTCGTATCGATACTGCTGTATAGATACACTACTTGGACGCTAACTAAACGGCTGGAGAAGAAGCTAGACGGCAATTACACAAGAATGATGCGTGCAAAATTGAGCAAGTCCTGGCGACAACACCCCATAAGGCACCAACTAGACAGCCATCTACCTCCCATCACGAAAACTATCCAAGTTAGACGAACCAGACATGCAGGACACTGCTGAAGAAGCAGGGATGAGCTCATAAGCGATGTACTCCTATGGACCCCCACATATGGCCGGGCAAAATCAGGAAAACCAGCTCGAACATACATTCAGCAGCTATGTGAATATACGGGATGTAGCCCTGAAGACCTGCCGGAGGCGATGAACGATAGGGAGAAGTGACGGGAGAGGGTCAGGGATATCCGTGCTCGCGGCATGACATGATGATGATGATAATATATATATATATATATATATATATATATATATATATATATATATATATATATATATAGCGGTTGCGAGTGCTACTCACACAAGTAGTTTTATATTTTTGTACAGGGATAAGTGGTTTCAAGTATTGCTTCCATAATAATTCAATTCGCCACAATTCCTTTTCACAATGTTAAATGGCTCCAAGTATTGCTAAGTAATAGTAATGATTCAATTTTGCCTACGGTTAAATCGTTTCAATTATTCTTATCAAATGCCAATGTCTTAATTTGAACACAGAAAAATGGTTTTAAGCATTGTTATGAAACATACGCAATTCAATTAACTTTATCTTCAGATATTTATTTGCTCTTAGTTAAATGCTTAAAGCATTCTGTTTGATCCATATATAGGAGTTACCATATATGGCATTTACCAGTTTAATCCCCCTGTCCTGTCGTCAGTAGGTATAGTATACATAGATTGCATTTCTGGTAGTGTTAAAACCCACAAACGAATGTACTGGTTTGGATAGTAAACAATGTGATGCTGAAGCTCCAATTTTAGAGTTTGGGGGAATGTGAAATACACTTTTATTAACATTATTCCCCGTTCCACTCGGGTATGAAGTGGTATTACATGTTAGGATCCCATCTATGGGTATAACAGAACTCTTCAATCATTAAAAAAACTAGATACCATGTACTATGAGCCAGGTAATGTTTGATATATATATATATATATATATATATATTATATATATAAATATAAATATATGTATATATATATATATATATATAATATAGAAATATGCATCGAAATGCTTATTGAAAATAATTATTAATGTAAATTAACATTACGTGAAATCATATAATTTTGTGAAACAAATATTAAATAGAAATATCAATGTTGTTAGCAATATTAAAACCATTTAACTTTGCCGAACAAATGATCTTTAAGGAATCGTCTGAAAATAAAGGTACCTACAAAGTCTTCGTAATATATATATATATATATATATATATATATATATATATATATATATATATATATAATGATAATCAATGAATATATATTATATATATATATATATATTTAATCCATGGAAAATATTGTTCTACAACCTAAGGTTTCTTTAAGTTTATAACAACAATGTGCCTGATGAATGTTCTTATAAACTGCAAGAAACCTTAGGTTGCAGAACAATATTTTCCATGGATTAAAAAAAATATATAATATTTTTTATTTATTATCATTATTATTATAATAGCTCTATCATAGATATTGAGCACTCTCCATATTATATAGCACTTGGTTCGACACATAACCACATAGTGATTTACTAACGATCAACAATCTCATAACTTATATATATATATGTGTGTGCGTGTGTGTGTGTGTGTGATATTAAACTAAATCACAAAACCAAATCAAGTCAAGTCTACAATACATTTTTGAATGTCCAATTATCTAAAACCAAGTAAATACATATTTTTCTCAAATATTTGATAAAATAAAGGGATAAATAGAGAAAATAGAATATCTGAATGAATCTGAAAATATTATGCAGATAGATTAGTTTCCTTTATCCGAAGATAACTTGGACCAATTCGTCAAAAAGATGTATTATCCTATGAATCATGTTGCTAACTCCAAAAGCCTTACTTGGTTTATACTTAACTTAATCTGACACATTTGTTTTTTATCCTATTTACCCAACCCCTCCGCTCGGGCAGGATATGACACAAGGTCAATTTTTAAGCGGAGTTAGAACTGGTTTGAATTCAGAGTTTTCCTTCTCCTAGACTAGTTGCCTCGCCAAGGCTGAAGAACCCAGTCTGTCCTACTATTTACCCATAGTTGGAGGGAGAATAATTCGATTCATAACTTTCCCAAGGATATTAGTGCTATGTGAATGCACTCAGTCTCGTCCAGGATTTGAACTCGAGTCGCCGTGTCCATTTCCTGCGACGATAAACATTACACCACAGGCACCTCCGAAAGCATTTGTTTCTATCGATGATGTTACCAGCTATTTCTAAGTCTCTCCCATTTTAAAAATTAACAGACACATTTCTGTATAACTTTGATGAGCAAACGAGAACCAAGGTTTTCAGGGTTTGTTGGAGAAGGACTTCTTTTTTTATTATTTATACAGCGCCAGTCGAAGTTACCTCAAGCTACCAAACTTGTTATGAAAAATAATTTTCCTTAAGAAATGGTTATGGCAATGAAAATTTATCTCTAACTTAAAAAAGAAGTTTCTTATCAAGAAGAGGCCAGTAAAAATAATATAATCAGTAATGAAAAAAGCATTTTGCAGCAAAACATATCAAATTAAGCAGACTTTTATTTTCCAAATAAAGATGTAAATCATAACCAAATTATTCGCCTATTTAAACTTTTGAGTATTGAAGTGTTCGTGGTGTACTGATTATCGTCGTAGAAAGGGTTCATGGCAATACGGGTTCAAATCCTAGACAAGGATGCTTACATCTCCTGTGGCGCTATTAGTCTTGGACAAATTAGGCATCCACTTATTACTTCTTGAGGTATGAGTAAATATTAGGTCAGACTAGACTCTATTCTTTGGTATGTCGACAGATCTATGAGAATAAAATCTGTTAGATGCTGCTTTAAAACTTGTGGGTGACGATTCCTACTCGTGCAGAGGTGTTGATGAATACTCACTAAATATGATTATTCTTCATTATAATGCTATTTTATTCCTTTTCACTATCTCTCTCCCCACACTCTCTCATTCTCTCTCATACATACATACATACACACACACACACACACTCTCTCTCTCTCTATATATATATATATATATATATATATATATAAAATTAACTTAAATCGAAAGTCGGAAATCTTCTACTATAGTTTCACCTTATCGGATCATCAGGAAGTTGGAGTTAGGCTTCCTGATGATCCGATAAGGTGAAACTTCAGTAGATTTCCGACTCGCGATTTAAGTTAATTTTATAATTGGCTCCACTTGTATTGAGCACTTTGTAATTGTAGCATTGCAGGATTCGTGGAAGGTTTTTAGTTTTCTTTTGACCAACTGACTGCGTATCCCTTGATTTTTTTCAAGGGGTCTGACGAGGTTGGGCTTTTCTTTCTTTTTGACCTATAATTTTTTCGGTGATTCGAGATACTTTTATCTCTTGTTCCTGGCGGGTTTTTTTCGTTTTTTTTTCTGGTACCGTGAATCTGGGAGATATTAAATTAGTATATATATATATATATATAGCTTGCGATTGTAAATTGTCTTAATTTTAAATTATTCTACATTAGGATGCGATTATATCTTTTTTCATTATCTCTCCTCACTCCCACCTCTGTTACTCACGCTCTCTCTCTCTCTCTCTCTCTCTCTATATATATATATATATATATATATATAATGTGTATATATATGTATATATATAACTTTTGATGATAAAAATTGTGTGTGACGAAATCTGTTTGTATAAATATTAAATACTCACTAAATATGATTATTCTTCTTTAGAATGCCATTATATTCTTTTTCATTATCTCTCTCCCACTCTTTCTCTCTCTCTCTCTCCGTCACATACACACACACACACACACACTCTCTCTCTCTTTCTCTCTCTCTCTCTCTCTCTCTCTATATATATATATATATATATATATATATATATATAGCGTGCGATGGTAAATTTTCCTATTTTCAAATTAATTATTTCGTACGT
>OY757928.1:60511989-60569489 GCA_963585895.1 Sepioteuthis lessoniana
TTTCTCTCTCAGTCTCTGTCTCTGTCTCTCTACTTTATATACATATATATATATATATATATATATATGCTAAATTTTGTTTTTTTAATCCTGTTATATCAGATAGGAAGAAGACGTGTAATCTGCCTATTTAGTCTTTGACATGCTCAAACATTTGCAGGAGTCATTTGTCATTTCGACGAAATTTTTAAAGTCACTTTCCTTCTCTATTACTTTCGGCCTCAACTGGAGCAATCTTCGAGGGATAACATAATGGAAAGTCAAACGCAGTTATGAATCAAAAACATTTATATAAAGAGTTGAAGGCAAAACAAGTGGGACTGGTATTTACGGAAGCAAATATTTTTTTTTTTTTTATATAAATAGGAGGATTATAAATTGGGCTGAAATTTAAGGTAGAAAAGACATTTTATATAAACAGAAGAAATAAGACAAACTGAGAGAGGAATTTAAGATAGAAAAGTGATTTATATAAAGATCAGGAGAAAGACTAATCGGGAGGAGAAGTTAAGGGTGAAACAAGATTCATATATACAGTCGGGGAAGACAAATTTGGACGGGAATTTAAGGTAGAGGAGAAACTGATATAAACTGTCATCATCATCATATCGCGCTGGTAGAACGGATATCCCTGAACCTCTCTCGCCACTCCTCCCTATCGTTCATCGCCCTAGGTAGGTCTTCAGGACAACATCCCGTATCCTCACATAGCTGCTGAATGTATGTTCGTGCTGGTCGTCCTGCTTTTGCACGGCCATGTGTGGGGGTCCATAAGAGTACATCTCTTATGAGTTCGTCCCTACTTCTCCAGCAGTGTCCTGCAGGTCTGGTTCGTCTAACTTGAATAGTTTTCGTGATGGGGGCAGGTGGCCGTACAGTTGGTTTGTATAAGAAAATAATTTTACCAGAGGTAAGATCAAAACTTCAAGGGAAATGTTCTATTGGCATTTTAGAATGTCTCAGATATTTTCGAAATTGATAATGTTAAAGAAAGTTTTCTTTGTATACAGAGTTTCAAGAAATTGCAGTTTTCGTTTCTTTTTGTTTTGGTTTTGGTTTCGTTTTGTTTTCTTTCTGTAATATGTAACTATTTTCACAGAATATATTCTGTATTTTGAGCTGAGACACATTAATATTTTGAGGTGATGCAGAAAAGGATTATAGATAGCGACTACTACCGCTAGGAGTGCCTCTGAATTCTCAGACCAAATTCTTCTTGCATACCCTGTCATATATGTAACAGGCATATTTTAATTGATCCCGAACACTCTCATATGAATTCTTTGACCTGCTGCAGAACCACAAATGTTGTCAAACAATTGACAAGAATTTCATGTAACTTGTTGTTGAAAAGCCTTTATAAAATCAGCCTATGATTGTTTGTTGCCATTAGATGTATGTTAAGCAAGTTCACTAATGGACAATCAGACCCTTTGCAGATGTTGCAGACATAATAAGACTGAGAAGTGTTCAAGACTGAGGTCAAGTCCTGTTTACGAATTGTCTGTTTCAAGATGGAGTATTTGATTCTCCGTTTTCAAATACTTTTTCAACAATCGGATATCTCATTTTTTAATATTAATCGATTTCCCATCATCTGCTTCGAGTCTCCTAGACTTTGAGCTCCCTAAGGTTGTTTTTTGATGACATACTTAAAACGTTTTGAGATTTATGCCTTGGCTCTGGATATATTCGACTGTAAATAACAAAAATGAGAGGATACATAATGAATTGGAAAACTTGTTTATAAAATCAGTGTATGAAAGATTTTTAAAAAATCTTACCAAGAAAAGAGGTTTCCTAGTGAAGTTCATCTTCTCACATTGAATAAGCTAAAAACAATAAAATGAACATATTTCCTTATTCATAAATTTGTCCGATAAGATTACCGTGAAAGAAATCTACGGACGCGTTGAATAAATTGCCAGTCTTCATGAGTTAATCTTAGGTCCATCAAAACCAAGTGTTAATTGCTTTCGGGGTCACCTGGGCTTTGGCTAAGACGAATGAACTGAAAATTGAAGTGAATAAAAGACTAACAAACAAGTGAATTAACTGTCAGTATTGTATTCTGCGTATGAAATAAGTCAGTCTTGCATTGCCAAGTAAAAGCAAACGAGAGCAAAGTAATAAAAAAATAAAGGAAAACCCTGGATATATAGTTTTAACCATTTAGGAAAAATAGTTTGGCGTAGTTATTTATTTCCTTAAAAAATTTTGGCACTTTCGCATTCATTATACAGTTGTTGAACAAGGAACAATTACATGGTTTCATACTGCTAATCAATATTGATAATTAGTAAATAATTATAGCTTTAATTAACTATAATTAAAAATAAATGCATGCAATTACGTTTGAAGGCATTCCAATCCACAATGTCTCAGACTGGTTATACTTCTTAGGGCTCCATCAATAGGTCAAATACTACTGTTTCATCCTGTATGGATATTATTTGTATTAAACAGAATTATTGGTGTTCTATACAAATATGGGAAATGATTTAGTTATTTCTTAACACATGATGGATTTTAAAGTCGACACCGTTGAACAGCGATATTTTTAACCATTGCCAACCGATGAGCTAATAGAACTATTATTGTTTGAGAGGAATACTTGAAATAAATAAGTGCATGCAAAAAGTAATAATATATGAAACCATTTAACTGAGTGAAAATAAATACCACCAAACTCATTTGAAATAAAGTACCTTATACAACTATTCCCTGTCAAATCACACACACACACACACACACACACACACACACACACACACACACACACACACACATATATATATATATATATATATATATATATATATATATATATATATATATATATTAGCACAATAGCCTGTAGTTGTAGAATACACAAACTGAATCCCTGAAACCATTTAGCTATGTGCAAAGAAATGACTTCTGGCTCTTTTGAAGTAAGGTTACCTATAAAATATTCCCTAGGAAATTATATATATATATATATATATATATATATATATATATATATAATTAAGCAGTATAGACATCCTTTGTATAAGTCAAAAAAAGTACGCAAACGTAGGTATGCCATAAAGCACTAAGTTGGTGACCTTGGTTGATATTGTAGGAGAGGTCACTACTCCATTCCTTGGATTGCACCACTTTACACTTGATTATTACCTAATAATGCTGAGTGTTAAACCAGGAGTCATCGGATAACATTTTTTGACTTTTTGCTATAACTCGACCTGGGATCGAATCTTGGTCCCCTAGACCCTTAGCGAACACCCTACCCATTAAACCAAGCACACTAAGCAATTATTCCTATTTATTAATAACCATTTTTGTAGTGTTATATTGTGTCAAGTATTCATATATAAAATAAAGAATTTGCAAACAATTATATGGTTTCAATTAAGTCATCCTATTCAGTTATAATCACTTGATTGCTCAAAGTTATTTTCTTTCAAATATTCCTTTCTACTTATAAAAATATTCGAACGGACCGATTAAAGTCACAAACGGAAAACTAACCGTTTCCACAATATGGAATCCGAGATAAACTTCAAGTAACAGAGGTTTGACTCCATGCACTACAGCTCTTTCAACACACACATACACACATACATACATGCACACACATACACACACGCACACATGGGTGAGCAGACGCTCGCAGGAAAGTCTACATTAAATCGTAGACCTGGAGATGGACACATAAACAAACGCATAGGCATACGCACGTACATATGAAGTTGTTCACACATTCTGGTACATGCATCCCGCCCACACACACTCACGAAAGCCTCATGGAAGATTTGTCAATTTCAAACACTTGATTTTTTATCCAGCATTCATAGTATTTTTGAGTTGTATCCTTCTATCAATGTGTGTATGTTTTCCCGTATGCCTATATATAACAATATACGTATGTTTATATATATATTATACACATATATACATGCATGCGCACACACAAATATATACACACACTCTTATAACTTGCTGCCCAGTTGGCTGGGTCTATAGTATACCCCGATATCATCCCGTCAGAAGGATAAGATCCCCGCCTAAAGAGCGTCCTGTATATGACAAAAAACAAATGATGGTGTGGCTCCAATCTTGGAGCTTTTGCAAATGTGTTTTACCCCTTTATTGGAATTATGTGGCAGCACGTGAGAGAGGCCAATCTATGAGTTAAATAGAACTGTTTGACATTTAAACCGTGTGCAAACAAATGACTCGTATTAAATTGAATTGTGAGAAATACAATTCTTTGTGAGTGGAAATGAATGATTGTCCATTTGAATTATTGTTGAATCCTAGTAGTACTTAGAAGAAAGGAACATAGTAAAATGAATGATTTTTTTATCTTTTGAATAATTAACTTTAAATAGCAATAGTTATAATCACTTAACTGTCCACAAACCATTGATTAATAATTAAATAGAATAATTCGTGTTATCTTGAAATACTTAAAACGATTTAACCGTGTGCTAAGGAAGAGCTTTGCCTCGTTTAGATATTTTATTAACTAAATCATACGTACTTATATATATATATATATAAACTTTATTTGGCAATAAATGACCAACCATGGTTGATACGACATAAAACCTAATCAAACCCCAAAATCCTAACACACACACACAAACATATATATATATATATATATATATAATCAAAAAGAAGATAGTATATAAAAAGTATTATATATAAGTTCGTCTTTATGTAAAATTAGTGCCTCGGGCAAAAACGTTTTTAATAAAAAGTTGTTAAATTGGATTTGCTAAAGAGTGTGTAATGTACCAAAAATTGATGGAAAGTATTTTAAGATTCATGCTGTCGAATACAATCAAATATGTCACGTGTGTTTCACTAAATTTTGTAATTTTTTCCTGAAACCCTTTCGTCTCTTGTATAGTAAAAATCAAAGGAAAAATACGATAAATCTCTGAACAGTTTAGAATATTACCTCTGGGAACAAATTCATGAAATTATTTTTAACATAAAAATCAATTTTCAAAATCTAATTTCAAATTTAATAATAGTTTAAGATGTACAATTTTTTTTTGAAACGTTTGGCGCTGCGGTTGAATTATTGTGGATATTTGCAACTGAAAAAAAAAACTTTTTTATCTGAGTGTGAAATAGTTGAACACATTGAAAGTTTAAGGGAACAATGAGGTAAGAGGCACTCCTATTAAAGCATGAACGGGATTTCAGAGAAGTTAAAATTGGTAACCAAAAGAATACGTAAAGTAAAGTTATTGACCCTAGTCGTGGGTGACCCGAAGGTTTGCTTTTAAATAGCTACAAATCGAGGTGTAGCGGATTCTGCTACTCCATTCCCTGGATTGCTCTACTTTACCCTTGATAATACCTTATAATGCTGAGTGTTAACAAGGCGGCATCGAGTACCATTTTTGGAGTATTTGACCAGGGATTGAAACCCCCACCAAATCATTTGCGAACACTCTACTCATGAAGCCAATGGCCTGGTTACTAGAAGAGAAAGAAAAATATATTTAATGGCCATCAATATTTTGGTTTATGCTATGCTGATTGGTTGTTTTACGGCGTATCAACCCTTTTTCAGGTCATTTAACGCCGAATTAAATCTATGTGTTTGTGTTCAGTTTTCCAAAATATCAAAAATCAGTTTTCGGATTCCATTATTTATATCAATCTATCAATTTATCTATCACTTCAACATCCACCTTATTATTTTGAAGATGTATTTTAAAGATTGGTTACTCATCAAACAGCAAAATAAACGTAAACTCTTCCGAATCTCAAGCAAATCTATTTGAACTATAGAATCAGTAAAGTTACTATCACCCTCGACCACAGTTGACCTCAGAGTACTGGCAAACAAAACATGACTTCTCACTCTCCAAAGCTTGAGAAATACTATCTCACCAATGGATACATTTTTGTATCATAACCAGTTGGACTTTTTTTAAGTGACTGGGGACTTAACTCCGGCGGAACAGGCGAGGTGTTATTGGCCACATCAACAAAGTTAGTAACTTTATCAGGGAAACATTTTATACATATAATTTGCGATTTGATTTCAACAACTTTAGAGGTAGGAAGGGAACTTGCTAGTACCTTAACCACTATGCCATAAAAGGCGCTCTGAGAGCAGGCTGTTAAACTCATATTCGTTTTGTTATTCAAAATAGATTTTGATTGATAAATTTATTTTTTTAATATTGATTTTTTTGTTTATCTGTTTGAGAACGGGGCAAAATTAATGTTAAGTTATTCCTTGTAGAAGATCAGTGGTGATACTATTGCTAGGGTGGATAACAAGCTTGTAAATATGTTGTATACTATATTATGCGTATACGTATACATATACATAATACACGCGGAATATAATCAAACATAATGACGGACTTCAATGAACAAACGAACACACTTCTTTATAAAAATATATCTCTCACACTTTATTCACGAAAGGGTGATGTTTCATGTGTGTGAGAGGTGAGTTGGAGACGGAGACAGACTGCTACATATTGACCCCAAGTTATTCTAACCATAGCAGCACTTGTTTCGCATTCTGGCTGGGTTGCTCAACCGTGGGTCACTGAGGGCCACAATCTGCAAGCTGATTTTCACGCTGGCATCTTGTCCCCCAACTCTCTCCAACTCTAACTGGAACTGACCCAATTCGTCTGTGGCACCTGGTAATATAATTCTCTCATGTCTGCCTGCTTCCGCTGTTCCTCCGCTTATTTACACAGGTGCCTCTCTTGACTGACGGCTCGGTCGAGGGTTAATATATAACACATATCCCCTGGTTATTTGTCTGAAAGTGAACAGAATTGCTTGGCTGGAATTCGAACTCGATAACTTTGAGGCCGCAATCAAGCACGTTAGTCATTCTCCAGGGGATTAACTCCTAATAGGTTTATCAGTAATCTGACATCCATTAGACCATGAGCTAAAAATGTTAATCGTTAGAAGGCGTAGATTCTTATAGCGAAACAGTTATCGTTGTAGATGAAAAGATTCGATGAACTTTGGTCAAATGTAGGAATGGCAAAATGTTCAGAAGGACAATTCGGAATTCAATGAACTTGCATGAAATATTCAAACCAGGTCTGGATAAAAATTAATCTTGAGTTGCATCCTACTTGTTATGGATGGGTTGGGTAAAAATTTAACTTATTAATTTTATATTAAGTATTTTTTCTCTTCATTAATATGCTCCTTTGCGTGTGTATGTATTTACTAATCCCTCCCCACAATCATGATGTAACACAGGGTAATTTTTAGGTAAATCATTGATGACTGCTATGTCGATCATAGCTTATTGTCGGATAAGGGAGAAGAAACAAAAGACACAACTCACCCCATATTTAATCATCTTTGTTTCTTCATTATCTCAGATCAATCTCTGACGTCATGGAAGTAAGAGAAAAATTGACGCCATGGACGTGATAGCTTATTCATTGTTGTTGAAAACGACTCTTCCGATGTATTAGATTTGTTCCTGATTCTCAGTTAAAGTAAACATTTTTCTATCCTCGTACCCCAGTTACTTAAATGATGCAAATCAACAAATCCGTTGGCCTTTCATGGAACAACCCACTCCAACTTCCGCCAGTCAAGGATGGTATTTTTCGGTCAGTCCCCATCAATAGCTCATCTTTTTCTCCGACACCTAGATTTTTTTTAATATGGAAATGATTTGCATCGTTGTACCATTCACGAACATTGTGACTATTTCCCCTCTTCTGGAATGAAACATCAATTAGCCAAAAAACACAAAGAAATACTTTTTACAGCCTCACTATATAACTAATTGCTCAAAACTCATTTCACCACAGGGAGTAACTAACAAATATTCTCCTTTTGTAACCTTCGATACAAGATTGATGCGAAATTGAACCATATAATTGATTGGTTACCAAAGAGATTAAGGAGGTATTTTCGGCTGGAAGGACAACAGAAATTTCATGCCTACAGCATCAGGAGTTATTTGTCTCGTATTTTTTACTGTAGTCTATATAAATTCATTATTAATAATCAGTTGTTTGTAATTTGAAGGATGTTCTATGATCACATAGATACAGGTTCTTAGATCTACCCGGCCTTGTAATAAGGTAACCTGACTTAGCCAACCATGACCGCTTTTCTAAACAATTAATAGGCTATGTAAATGTAGAAAAACGGCTTGATTTGCCAAAAAGACACCCCACACACACACTCATGCATGCACACACGCACACATACACACACACACACACACACATATCTATATATATATATATATATATATATATATATATATATATATATATATATATATATATGATAATTCTTACACAATACTGATTAAGGTAACAGTGAAATTCGTGACGTTACTAATATTAAGAACGGCTATAATCATATTACTACTAAACTCACTTATGGTAAATCAATCATGGATGGAAGGCAATGAATACGTCGGACGATGATTGCAAAATAACGTACTTAAGTAAACGCTCTTCGCCTCATATAACTGGCTTTGATTACATTAGGGAGACTGACCATTCTGTCTCGTCTCGAATATTACCATATCAAGTAAACGGTGATAAGGTTCGTTTGTGTCTGCCCCAAGCAAATAGTCTGCGAGGCTATCTGGTTTGTCCGCTTCCTGCGGTCTTCTGAAAATGGCGTGAATTATGCAAGGAAAATCAATTCGGAATCTGATAGAGGAAAGAGAGTGGAGCATTGACTTGGAATATTTGACCAACCGCAATGAGAATGTCTTATCATTATTTTTCTGTTTCCTTTATTTTCATTTTTGGTTGGCATTTAAGATTTTTTTTTTCTTTTTAACCATTTGTCGATATCTTCTTCTTCTTCTTCTTCTTCTTCTTCTTCTTCTTCTTCTTCTTCTTCTTCTTCTTAAATATATTATCTTATATTTCGTACTTGTCTTTTTCCTTCTATTCTTATTAGTTTCATTCTCATATATATATATATAAATATATATATATATATATATATATATATATATATATGTCGAGCTGCTAGAACGGATATCCCTGACACTCTCTTGCTACTTTTCCCTATCGTTCATCGCCTCTGGCAGGTCTTCAAGGCTACATCCCGCATCCTCACGTACCTGCTGAATGTATGTTCGTGCTGGTCGTCCTGTTCTTGCCCGGTCATATGTGGGGGTCCATAAGAGTACATCACTTATGATATATATACATATATATATATATATATATATATATATATATATATATATATATATATATATGAATTAATTAGTCAACTTTTTTGGTGGGGGTATTTATGGCTCTATTTGTGCTCACTAAATTTTTAATATTTTTTCAATTAAAGAATTCTTTTTGTTCCTTCTAATTATTTTAGATTTTATGCTATTTTTAAAATTTTTTTTCATTAAATCTATTTCTAATTATTTATATCTATTCATTCATTTATTCATTGTTGCTTTCTAGTATCAGCAATTTTGAATCTTTTAAGTTATATTACATTTCACAAAATTTCTTTATTTCTTATGGATGTTCTTTCATTTACTCTCATTGAAATTATTATTCATTTTACTTATATATTTCATTCCTTTATTTTATCTTGCATTCCTTCTATATTTTCTTGTTTAATCGGCTGGGGCTGTAGAATTAATCTACTGCTTCTCTGCAGAGGGGTAAAACTCCTCCGACAAGTGTCTTAGATATGAGACGAAACAATATGATGCTGAGGTTCTTGTATTGCTGAAGCTTTGGGAAATTTAAAGTACCCCATCATTGCCATCAATCCAACGTCTACTCTGGCCGGAATGGTTGCAACTGATAGGATCCTATCTATGGGTTAAACTTTGTACTTATGCTAAACCGCATTGTTTGGAATAGAACTGACCTGACAGTTAACTGAGTAAACAAAAATTTGATCTAGCATTAAACTGAATTTTAAAGATTTATCAAAGAAAATTTTTAAAAAATAAAAAAAGAAAGAAATATATTTCCGTGTTATGACGCAAAAGGTTTTATACGCAGTAAAACAAAACAAAACGACCAACCAACCAATCATTCAATATTTTCTTTCAAACATCCTTTTAATTTACTTTCCTCTTCATCAGATGATGTAATTATTTTTCTTATTTCGGTTTCCCTTGTTTGTTTTTTAATATTTTATTCATTCTTTGTTATGTTTTATTCATTCTTTCATTCTTCAGAAGTTATCATATTAATCAACTCCTTCATTCATTCATTGGTGGTTCAAAAAATTGTTCTTCTTTTTACTCTTTTCATAATTGTTTCCACTCCTTTGTAATTCCTACTTTGATTTTTTATCATTCAAATGATTATTCCATTATTTTTTACACATATTATTCATTTTTGTTTGATTATATTAGTCATTCCATGAATCTATATTGATCATATTGATAGTTTGTTGTTCGATTTCTTCCTTTTTTTCAATATAATTTTTCTTTCATTTTTTATTATTATTTTTACTTAATAATTCGATACTTTCCTCCACCGTGGGACCTTCACCTTGTCCCATATTATAAGCCTTAATCCGCCCAATGCACTACATGGACGCTAACAAAACGGCTGGAGAAGAAACTAGATGGCAATTACACAAGAATGCTGCGTGCAATCCTCAACAAGTCCTGGCAGCAACACCCCACAAGACACCAACTGTACGGCCACCTGCCCCCTATCACGAAAACTATTCAAGTTAGGCGAACCAGTCATGCAGGACATTGCTGGAGAAGCAGAGATGAACTCATAAGAGATGTACTCTTATGGATCCCCACACACGGCCGCGCAAAAGCAGGACGACCAGCACGAACGTACATTCAGCAGCTATGTGAGGATACAGGTTGTTGTCCTGAAGACCTACCTAGGGCGATGAACGATAGGGAGGAGTGGCGAGAGAGGGTCAGGGATATCCGTGCTGCCAGCACGATATGATGATGATGATGATGATGATGATATATATATATATATATATATATATATATATATATATATATATATATATATATATATGATACAAATATGTGGAAAGTTGGAAAAATCAAACACTTTTCTCAAATTTAGATGTATCATATGTCGTTCAGGTTTTATATCAGCTTAACAAAAGTTTCTGCCTTGAAGAAATAAAGCCAAAACGAAATGTCACGCATCATCTAAATTTAAGTTAAGTGTTTGATATATATATATATATATATATATATATATATATATATATATATATATATATATATATTCCCTATGCTTCTCTTCATTTTTAAACTTCCATCTTTTCATTTATTTCCTTCAAATAATTATTTCATTTTTTTACTTTACTTATATCCCACGTTTCTTTATTATTTTTCATTCGTCAATCCCATATTTATTTTCCAAAATGCATTCTCTCTATTACTTTCCATTTCTTTGCTGGCCCAGTCGGCTTCGGGCTGCTGAATACATTGACTGGATCTCAGCAGAACGGTTAGACGATTCAATTGAGTGTCCTGTTTTGACACTAAACAATCTGATAAGTGCGGCTTCAGTAATGTAGGAGTTTTAGGAAATGTAGAATACACTTGTATTTTCTTTACTCCCAGGACCACTCTGGCCCAAAGTGTTTGATTGTTTGTTTGTTTGTCAGTTTTGTTGTTCTACAGGCATATCAACTGTCTTGAGTTATTTAATACCAAATCCATCCATCTAGAGTCACAGTAGCTGGGAGGATAAGAGGGGTTCATACCTTTTGGAATGGTATTTGTCTGAAAGTAAATATAATAGCGTGACTGGAGTTTGAATTCGCCCACTACCATTGTTACATAGCCAGATATACGGATGTGTGAAATAGATATACGGAATCCGAAATACACGGCATTCCCGAAATTGGTTCAGGTACGAAACTTTATTACCTTTAAGTTAAAGGTTATTCGACATGAGGAGAGAGAGACATAATCTTTCTATGATGACTTTTCCATCTGTCCCCCACCACGTGCGGCACCCAGTCACAAACTACTGGTCTGGCTTCGGCGGGCCCCGAAATCAACCTTTCTTCGGAGGCAAGAACTCAACTCCCTGCTTTTACTCAAATCCCAAAAATCCTCAGCCCACGCTTCCGGTGCATGACGTCACTCACATCCCCTGGTTATAGTTCCTATCTGGGGTTTTTATTTTGACATCTCTGAATGACACATCCTCTCTGCGCGCGCGTGAACACCTGTGTTAATGTTGCACCTAACTAACCCATGCGCTAAGCGAAAGGTTCTCAGCCTAACTAAACCGAAAGGCAAGATATATAAAACGAAATCCCTCCGCAATTATAATACACGATCCTGCAATCCAGCGATTCAAACGTTACACCACAGGTTCACCCCTGTCCCTAAAGCAGAGTACCTGAGAGTGTCCTATTTACAGGTCAATTCGATGTATACTTTGAAATGACTCTAAACTAAAGTGTTTCCAATTAAGTCTATTTACACTTAAATGTGTATAAACACGAACTCATACTTATATTAAACTGAATTATTTGATGCAGATCTGTTTTGAAATTTAAACTGCTTACTTACGCTAAACTGAATAATTTGAAATAGAATTGTTTTCGATATCTAAATTGTGTCACTATGCTAAACAGAGTTGTTGGAAATAGAATTGTTATATATATATATATATATATATATATATATATATATATATATATATATATATATATATAATGGTTAATATGCCACCAGACCAAACAAAAACTAAGTCCTGCTTTTTTGTTTGTTTGTTTTGTTTTTTTTTTCATTTCAAAAATATGGTTTCTTCTTTAATTTCTATACTTCATTTATTTTTTCATTCTTAAGGATTTTTAGATCTACATCAACCCGACCATGCATTAATTTTAATTTTCTCGTATCCATGTTGTTAAATCATTTCATCTATATTTATAGTTACATTTTTCTCTTTCTTCTTGAACTCTCTTATTTCCTTTTATTTACTTTACATTATTCTATCATTCTTAACTTAAACTATAAGCATTCATTTCTTTATCCTTTATTTATTCCTTTAAAAATCTTCCAGATATTCTTCTCTCGTTTAATTTCTTCTCACTTAGATGTCCTTAATTCTTTTCCTTCCTCGTGTTTTGCTTTTTTTTTCAGTCTTGTGTCTCTTTTTCTTTATTTTTAATCCATTTGTTTCGTTTTCGATGCACTTTAGTTTTTCTTTGTGTAGATTATTTTGAACCTGTTTTCTTAAATTCGTTTTTTAGTTGTATTTTTTTTTTTTTTTCATAATTCCTTCCGAATTCCTTCTCTTATTTTTGCTCTCTTCAATTTTCTCTTTCATTTATTAATTCCTTCGTTCTATTCTTTTTCAGTCACCCTATTCTCAATTTGCAGACTATGAATTAACTCCTTCATTGCAATTGATCCCAGCCAATGAGTAGACTGTTTTTCATTTGTCCAGGAGACTAGGGTACAATCCCAGGTCGAGTCATACCAAAGTCTCTATAAATGGTACAAGATGCTGCCTTGCTTTACACTCAGTATTAAAAGGTAAGGATCAAGGTTAAATTAGAGCCCTCTCCTACATATTTGTGTTGTAGCTATTGAAAAGGGAGCCTTCGGGTCACCCTCAACTTTACTCACACATGTTTGAAAATTATCTGTATAAGGCATTCACTTTCGGACAAATACTCATGGGAAAGTTAAAGTTGATGACCTTAGTCGGCAGTGACTAGAAGGTTCCCTTTTCAATAGCTATGACACCCATGTTTAGGGGGGGGTACAACTCTATTCCATGGATTGCTCCACTTTACCTTTGATCCTTACCTTATAATGCTGAGTAATACGCTAGGTGGCATCAAGTACCATTTTTCAGTTTTTGGTATGATTTGACCTGGGATTGATCACTGGGTTACCGGACCATTGGCGAAAACTCAACTCATTCGCAAATGAAACCCCTTATCATCCAAGTTGTGGGTTAAACAGTACTAATACTGTTCTTCTCGAAGGGTGGCTTTGGCATTAAATAACCAACAAAGGTTGATATGCCATGAAAACAAAAAACAAAAACAAACGAAACTTGTATAAGGTAGGAAAATTGAAACCATTTAACTGTGTACAAGCAAATAATTAAAGATAGTGAAAGGGGCATTTTTTTCTTAAAACGGCTATGGAAAATTGAAAATATACTGATGAGTGCCCAAACGCATTTTCAAGTTAATCAAAATTTGCCATTACACTGCCTGAAAAGAGTTTACATGCCGTTAAACAGATGGAATAAACAAACCAAAAATAAAGAAAAAATTTACTTGGATTGTTTTTTTATTAATTAGTTTTTGTTTTTCCTTGTTTGATCTCCTTCTGATTTTTCCTTCTGTAAATTTATGTGTTATACCAAGACTTCACCCGTTTTACCTTTTTTCTCTCACAACTAATTTTTCTTTCTTTTTTTTTTTCATCTTACTGAGTTTTTCTTTATCTCCCATTTTAATTAATTGCACCGTTAAATTTTCATTTAATGATAATTCTTACCTTCTTTTTCTTTTATTTTTCGTTACTGTGATATTGTCACTATCTTAATTTATAGATGTTTATTCTCCAAGTTCATTTTTTTTATATATTCATTCATGGATTTACTTCCTTTCAATCATTTCTTTTAATATTTTTAAATATTATTCCTCTTTTTTTTTTTATTTTTGATTGTTTGTTTATTTTTTGTTTTATTTTTCGATTTAACATTGAATATTTATTTCTCTTAACTTTCCTTCTCTTTCCCTCACTTTCTCCTTCTCTTTTCTGTCTTTGTTTTTGCTGTTTTTGTTACTTTCAAATTTAATTTTTACTCATTTAAACTTTTTAAAAATTTGTCTTTCTTATTCTTAGATTTTTTTTCTTTTTAAAGTGTGTTTTATATTTGCCTACTTTCAACAATTTCGAACCATTGATCCTAGATTATATTTTGATTCAATGTTTTCTATCATTTTTAGATTTCATTGGCGTCTCTCATTTCTTTTTAATGTCTTTTTCTTTCCTGTCTAATTGTTTTCCATATTGTAAATTTTTCTTTCTTTTTTCTTTCAATATTTCTTAATCCTTTCTCTCTTTGTAACTTTTTTTCTTCCAATAGTTTTCATTTTCATTTATTCATTATTCTTCTACATTTTCGTCCACGGTACAACTCATTCCTTTATTTTCAGATTTTTGTATTATTCCTCACTTTTCAAAAATTTCATTTTCATTCACTTTTTCTTTCGACTACTTCATTCTCTCTCATTTTTTTTGTGTACCTTATTTCATTCCTTACTTTTATTGTACCTCTCATTTTTCTTTCAATGTTTATTCTTTACATTTTCCTTCGGTATTTGCTTTCTTTATATTATTTCTATTCAGTCTAAATCTTCTCTTTTCCTGTTTTATTTCCTAATGGGAAAACCCCAAGCCACGTTCTTGTTACAAGTTATGAATCCAATCCTGAATCAGACAAGTTATTAATAATCAAGATATCTGAAAACGACGCAGGGTTTGATAGATATTAGAATATGAATTGCAATTCGATAGAGATGATAAAAAGAAATTCATTTCATCATTCTTTTATTGTTATGAAACTCAGCAGAACCCGGAAGAGCACAAGATATTACATCAGGCGTCTTGACTGTCAACAACACTAAGAATTAGCGGGCTATGTTCAAACGCAAGCGGAAACAGGAAATCTGAATTCGTATCCTATAATTTTAATCATTTTGCGTCGCTTGCCTTTTTTTCTGAGAAGTTTTTTTTTTCTTTTCTTTCTTCTGATTTTTCTTTCAATAACTTATTTTCTAATTACCCAGTTTCCTTTTTTTTTCTTTTCTCTTCTCTATTCATAAGTATCACCCTGACTATGAATAAACACCCCTTTAAACATAGATTCGTTGGGTATATTTTGTGGATGTTATCTAATAAATCAAAGGAGCTATGTCAACGTAATGGAGAATACGCCGACTACATTTCCTGCAGATGGGTAAGACCCCTCCAAAAAGGGTGTCTTGAATATGACACAAAACTATATCCAGTGGTTAAGCTTCTGTTCTGGACCACAACAATAAGTGGAATATTTTTCTTTGTCATTACTTCAAGGTTCATTCTTACCTGAATGGTAGTACCTGTAATAGTTCCTTCTAATGGTTATATATATATATATATATATATATATATATATATATATATATATATATATATGTGTGTGTGTGTGTGTGTGTGTGTGTGTGTGTGTGTGTGTGTGTGTGTGGAAATCATTCATATTGTGAAAATTATTCATGTTAGTTGTTGCGGTTTGGTTTCTTAGTTTAGTGGTATATCAATCTTCGTTTAATTTTTGATACCTTACGTCATTCCGTTAGCATTCGTGCCGGACGGAGGCCCAAGGGGAAGATAATTGTCAGATTCGAGATCTGATGGCCCCCAGCTTCTGCTGGTTCACCTTCAGGTTGGCGAACTACATGGGTTGCACGTTATTCCAATAGACCACTCTGATGTAGTTTAAGCTATGAACTGGCACACGCGCTGGACTAATGTAACATCCACTGAATCCAAGTTCAGCAGTCTTATTTAGCTCACATTGCGCTAAGTGAGCCGATGATAAGTATAAGTCAAGCAGAGAACGATTCTCGGCTCGTGTCTGACGTTCACGTGACTTAAAACCCGCACTATATAAAATACCTTGTGTCAAGTCCTGTCTGGTGGGAGGCAGAAACAAACTACGAATGCCAGCTAAGGCACCCTTGTAAAAGAAAGAGCAGTGAAACTAATCAACACATTGCTGGGGTGATAATGGTTTCATATTTTCCCCGAAGATTTGTGTTCAAAAGTGCACGTAACCCTATTTACCAACCCCTCCGCTCGGGCAGGATATGACACAAGGTCAACTTTTTAAGCGGAGTTTAACAGGTTTGAATTCAGAGTTTTCCTTCTCCTAGACTATTTGCTTAAACAAGACTGAAGAACCCAGTCTATCCTACTATTTACCTATATATGGAGGGAGGATAATTGGATTCATACCTTTCCCAAGGGTATTAGCGCTATGTGAAATGCAATCAGTCTCGTCCAGGATTTGAACTCGTGTCGCCGTGTCCATTTCCTACGACGATAACTATTACACCACGGGCACCTCCATTTTTTTTTTTTTTTTTTTGCAAAAGTGCACGTAACAGAGCAACTGGAGTTTGAACTCGCTAACTACAATATCGCAGTCCAGCACGTTAATCCTACACGTAACGAGAACTTCACATGAAACAATATAACTGTGTACACATTATTTGTTTTATAGCAACAAGTGATACCATATAACTGGGTAGAAGCAAATGATTAATATAATGGTAAAAGAAGTTCAATTTAATGAAAAATCATTGCGATGGAAATTTGAAAACTGGTGGTTAACGTGGTGTAAAATTTGCTATTCAAGACAAGCACACTATTCATAGTGTCTTTGATTCTCACTGAGTGTCTTATATTTCTGGCCGTGTAAATACCGCGTGTGGCATAATAGTTAGCAGTAATCTAATTCTCACTCGGTGTCTCGTTCATTTTCCTGAACATGAATCCGGGAGTAGAATTTTACTTTTGGAGATCTAAAATTGTGTAATAACCACTTCGTTGCTATTAGTCCTGGTCATCTTGGAACCCCTCAGAGTTGATTAAAAAAAAAATATTTATATCAGTATATTGCTACAACTGATCCCTTACTTCCTTTATTTGATTCATTGTTTCTTTTCTGTTTCCTTTTGTTACACATATCTGTTAGTCATCTTAAATCTCTTTTCTAAATCTAAAATGAATAATAAAATCTGCAGTATTGCCCAGTCAGCTAGGACTGTAGAATACACCGACTGCTTCTCTGCAGAGGGGTAAGAGTCCCAACCAACGAGCATCCTGGATAAAACACTAAACAATCTAATGTTGGGGTTCCAGTAATTCTGGAGTTTGGGGGATTGCAGAGTAACCCTTCATTGTCATCGCTCCCAGGTCCCCTCTAGCCCAGAGTGGTAGCACCTGATAGGACCCTTATCTATGGGCCACATAGAACTAAACTGTGTACTTGTTCTAAACTGGATTGTTTGAAATAGAACTGTTTATTTGTATAAGAATGGATTTGGCGTTAAATAGCATACAAAGGTTGATATGTCATAAAACACAAACAGACAAGAAATCATTTAGGAAAAAAATGATATCATGCAACTGTCTAAATCAGATGAAAAGTATGACATGATGATTTTCATGATAAATTTCAGGTGTGAAAATCGCATCTTCCTAAACGACTCATTAAAAGAAGATTACTTTATTTTGTAATTGCTTTGATAACAATAACAAAAGAAAATAGACGGTCTCATAACTTGATGGAACCATGTGTTCTTTTGTTATAAATGCATTCGTCGCAATATTTTTGTGTGCTGATTTTGAATATCACATTGCAATGATTTTTTTACTTATCTGATAAAAAATAGCCTAAACCTCTGGATAGATTTTCAGTGTTCGGTGAAAATTGTAGTATATTTTGTTTTCAACTAAATAACATGGTTAGTTTGCAAAGTTCTAGTCCATCTGTCCCTCTACTTCACTGTTTCGTTTATTTGAAAGAATACCTAGATAGTCTACCAGACAATTATTAGAGGGTGTGCTTCTCACTGAGAGCAATATTTCTAAATCATTGTACCAAACTAAACTGAAGTTAGTAAAATGATTTCATTAGCCATTTATGACTGTAAAAGTATGACAGTTTCATAAGATTAATATGTAGAACTGTAAGCAGGGGTATTTATATTTGAAAGGAATTTTAGATCTCAATGTCGGGAAATTTTGAATATGGATATATGCTGATTGATACCTGAATGAGTACTTGGATTTTGAGTTCGGATCAGAGAAATAGCGGGTGGGGAGGAAAGTGGAATTGAAAGCGGGAAGAAAGACTGACTCATAGTCAAAGGACATGGAACAGAATTGAATCATGACCACAAAAATAGTAAGTTAGCAAGCTTGCCAAATAGATTGTGATAGAGACAGAGTTAGGCTCAGAGAGAGTGAGAGAGACAGAGACGATAGGAGAAAAAAAAGAGAATGAGATATACCTACACAAAGAAGACAGTTAAGCAACTGGAAAAATTGTATATGAAGGTTGTTCGATGGTTTATGTGCTTTACAACCACACATTATCATACAGTATTCATTTTGTTATCTTCTTTCGAAGTCACCCAACAATAATGTACCACCCATATAACATACTTGTTTTTTTACAGTGCATCCAGTACTTTATTATTTCCTATTTTTATCGTGCAGCCAAGTAGTGCAAAATGTTTTAAATACAATGTCTTTAAACAATCCAGTCCTCAATTTAACATTTTTGTATTGTGCAACTGTTATCCCCTACACAACAATTTTTTTTTTTTTTCTCAGGGCAGCCAAATTATGCACAATATGTCTTGATAAAATATTTTGATCATGCAACTCGTCTATCTAACATTTTCATTCATGCAGCCGACGAGTGCAAATGTTTCCTATTCAATAAGTCTCTGTACTTTGCAATGTCCTCAATGTAAAATGTTTGTATTGTACAACTGATGTCCTCTACAGAACATTTTCCTCTGTACAGCCTTACTATGCACATTATCCGTTGGGGACCCTTTTTTTTTTTTAATCATGCACCAGGTGACATTTTCTATCATGCGACTGCGTTGTGCAGAATTTCCTCAATGCGATACATTTTTGTAACGTGCAGCTTTTTACAGCATAATATCTGTTATGCAAGACCCCTTGTACTGTGCAACAAGTGATTTTACAATATCTTTGACGAAAAATATTTCTACTATGCAAGAGGGTAGATGCATAATTTTCCTTCTATTACATTTTGCTATATTCTATACGTTCAAAACTTCAAGTCCACCTGGGAATTTCATTTATTTATTCGTGTGTGCGTGCGTGTGCGTGAGTGTGTGCGCGCTAGCGCGTGTTTGTGTGTGTGTGTGTGTGTGTGTGTGTGTGTGTGTTTTAACCTAATTAGATACTCAATCCGAGAGTTATTTTTCATTTTTCGGGAAAAAATAGTATAATACGTTTAATAACGTGCTGGGATCACGTTCATAGCCTAATTCAATATAGGTTGATATCTCATTCCGGAACAAGTATTGAAAGAAGGAATTCCTCTTTCGGAAATTAAAAAAAATATGATAATAATTTGACTCGTCTGGTTATTTGTATTTTCTTAACTATAACATTTCCGGAAATCGGTGACCATTCTACATTGAATTAAAACATGAAAACCACACACGCAAGATCTCTCTCTCTCTCTCTCTCTCTCTCTCTCTCTCTCCCTCTCTCTCTCTCTCTCAAAATCTAAAATATCTTAAATCGAAAAAATGATAATATAGTGCGTCTATAGGTCTAATTAGTTCAAATAGTAACCCCAAATTTTAAAAAAATGTTTTCCCAGGAGAACGTGTACCATTTTTGTACCAGAACAATGTAATACAGAAACACCATTTTTCTACTGTGTTGCTATGTAGTGCACGATATTCTCTATGTAACATTTTCATACTGTGCAGTTAGATACTGCACAATGCCTCCCATTTAACATTTTATACTGTCGTACACCACTGTACTGCAGAATGTTCATTCTGTAACACGTTTAATCTGTTATTTTAGCTTCGTATTTAACAATTCCCACTTATTTTGAACTTTTTTTGCATTGTACAGTCGTGTACTACAACATTTCCACTTCATAAAACTTATTGTACTGTTCAAACCAATAGTGCAGGATGTTTTTAACGTAATGTATTCGTTTTGGTACCGTGAATAATCTGATGCCGCTTTGAGCTCACAGAAATTCAAAGTTTGTTGCATAATATATAGAATGACTCAATAAAGAAAGGTTAAATAACAGACACAAATCTCGTAATCCAACTCATCTTAGTCAAACAAGACTAAATACAACATATTTAGAATAGTTAAAAAATCTTGTAAGTAATTTATTTTAAACTGCAGTATATTATAATTTCTAGTTATTTTCCCTCATGTTTTGTTACATATTCTTGTTGGGTGATTAGTTGGCTGGTTTGTTTTACGGCTTATCAACCCTTTTCGGGTCAATTAACTCCAAATTAAGTCATTTTTATAAAAGTTTCAAATAATTCAGATTAGCATAAGTATCATTTTTTTACATAGTTAAATGTCAAAACACTTTGGATTGGTTTTATAGCTCATCAACCATTGTAGGTTATCAATGCAAAATCCATTTTCATACGTATCAATAGTTCTAACTTAGACAATTCAGTTTAGCATAAGTGCACAGTTTCAATGACAAATACGATGTTTTTTCAAGCGATTCGGTTGAGCATAAGCACACAGTTTGATTCTATTTAGCCCATAGATAGGACACTATCAGGTGCTACCACTCCTGGTCAGAGAGGACGTGGGAGCAATGACAGTAAATGGGTTTTCCGCATTCTTCAAAGCTCCATCATTACTGGAACCCCACCATTAGACTGTTAAGTGTCATAAGCAGGATATTTGTTGGTGGGTCTGACCCCTCAGCAGAGAAGCACCCGGTGTATTTCACTGCTCCATCGGACTGAACAATCTTATTCTTTAATGCTTCTACTTGGTTTCTCTTTTCTTTTCACAAATGGGAATGCATGTCTCGTCCTGGGTAATTTCGGTGGCTATTCTTTTTATCATGACTTTGCCATTTTTGGGTAATTTGTATGAGTATACCCAGAGTTGCTACGCCCTCTTAGGGTGTCCATATATAATATAAGAATTTCAATATTAAGTTTTCTAAACTTTAAAACTTGTTCGTTTTTTTTATTTACTTTAATATGCATTGTTACACGTTATAATATAAGGGTTAAGTTTCTGTGTGTGATATATTATTAAAATTTCTGCTCTTTAATATTGATAGTTCGACTGCATACTATAATTTGCTTTAGATTTGATTCTACATATGAGAATCCAATGGACATATGCATCAATACAGGAATAAAAACCAACCGTTTATACATTAACAATTACCATTTGTAACTTTTTGGTGTAAATTTTTGTTTGGGAATAAAGATTGTTATAAATGTTCTTTCGAAAAGTGTGGTATTCTTTTTGATGAATAGAGTGTTTAAGAAGGGTCGACATCCTTTTGATAATAATTGGATCAATTATCGTTCACATGACCTCATTTTTTAGTAGCAAGTGTAGAAAGACTTAAAAGTGCTAACTCTACCGTTCGAACACCTTTTATTTCTTCAAGAGGATTGCATCTTAATACCTTAAAAAAGGCAAAAAAAAGAAACATAGAATTGTAACAAGCCATTGGCTTAATGAGTAGAGGATCCAGCAATGGTCCAGGAGACTGGCATTCAATCTCCAGGTCGAGTCATACCAAAGACTCAAAAAATGATACTTGATGCCAGAAACTTAACACTCAGCATTATAAAGTAAGGATCAAGGGTAAAGTGGAGCTATCTGAAGGATGGAGTAGCACCCACCCCTACAGCTCAGTGTAGTAGCTTTTGAAAAGAGAGCCTTCAGGTCAATCTCGACTATGGTTGCCATATTTACTAAGTTATTCGATAATGATTTTCTTTTTGAAACAACCTTCATATAATCTTACTAACAATTATGGAATTAGCGTAGTTACTGAATGTTTCTCTTGGTTTTTGTTTAACAGTAAATAAACTAATAACAGTTAGGACGCAAAATATTCGTATGTAAATTTTAACCATTTTATTTTAATAGCGTATAAAAAACAACGTCAATTTATTATGAATGAATATTTTGATGAATACAATGAGTCGGTTACCGTCGACGTAAAATATTCAACCACATGGAAAATCATTCATTCCAATGTATATGCCATCATTCGAAAAAAATTATGAATTTAGAATACTTCGAGAATGTTCTCTAATTTTTTAAGTTAATTGTAAATAATCTAAAAAGTAAAAATATGCTGTAAAGGATGAAATAAAATGTCGGTAGACAATATTTATGAAGTGATTGTTTTGATCTCAACAATATGTTAGAAGTAAAATTCGGAGTGTCATGCTCCATCATAAAACAACACAGAGAATATGTGTACAAACTGACAAAATAAATCTAACAACAACGAGAATGTAAAACAGATAATTTCATATAACTAAAAAAAAAAAAATAAGAAAAATTAATACAACGGAGCAAATGTGCGAATATGTTTGTTAGATGAATGTTTGCCGGGGTGGGTGTAATAAAAACGAGTTAGCTGAAATGGTAGTAAGTGTCGTTCGAAATACTTGTATTCATGTGTTTCCCCCGTCCGGACAGAAGTACTAAAAAGTTAGAAGTCTAACTTAAATGTATACTTGAGTGCCTGCGGGTATGTGCGCGTGCGTTTATGTGTGTGTGTGTGTGTGTGTGTGTGTGTGTGTTGATGTATGGATGCGTGAGAACTAAAATGTACAAAGGAGTGATGCATGTGTTTGCCCGCGAGCTGGATGTATGTGCCTGTATGATTGAGTGCTAAAAAGTAAATAGAAGCAGAGTATGTATCTGCTCGCCAACTGAATGTGTGTGAATTGTATTTGTGCGTGACATTGAAGTCTTTGAGAAGTTTAGAATATTGAAGAATAGTAAATATACTTCTTTCAATGTGGCTATAAACGTAGTTTTGTTGGCTGTATGTTTTCCCATTTTTGGTTGCATGTTTGAAGTTGTGATTAAAGAATGTCTGAGCTCTGAGGGCGAGTCTGCACGAAACTTTCAAGCTAGGAGTGACAGAGCCCAAAAGCAAAAAAATCACAAGTTATCTGGAGCCTTGTATGTGAGAAAAATGCTGTTAAAGGCGTGAAATTTATGTGTACACTAATCCCGTCAGCGGCTCCAAGCGCAATATACTTTTTTTAGCTCCGGAGAATTTTCCTCGGACCTTAATGCACGATCGTAGTTGAAGACAACCGCTTGTTACTATTCAGTCCAATCAGGTTACCGAAACTATTTAATTTATGGTTCTGGAACAAATGAGTTGTAGATCAAATTTTCCGCTCCACTTACTAGTTTGAAATTATGGGAAAGTAAATCCTATAATGCAAAATATGAATCATTCTAGCTTCGCTTAATTTTTGCCAGGTGTAGTATTCAGGAAGTATAATTTTAATGTGCCTATATAAAAATAAGTATGAATACACATAGACTGCCGTTCACACACACACGCGCGTGCGCATATATACACATACATATAGATTTTAGCGTGTTCGATTAAACTATAAAGACGCGTTTTATCTATATAATTTTATGAAGATCCTTTCAAGTGTCCTGATAATTGTCTTGGTTTAATTTTGGAATTGGTGGATGAATTTAGCAAAATCCCCCCTGCTCTTTCGGACCTTTCATAGCCCATCAATAGCGATTGTATGAATAATGTTTTTAAAGAGTTTTTGAAAGTGTTCAGCTTTTTATAACATGGATAAATCTGTGATGTTGATGAATTTAAAAAAAAAACAAAAAAAACAAAACACTATCAACAGAAATAGAATATTATCAAGAAATATGGAATTAAAAAAAAAAAGAATATAAAATAAAGGCATTTCAAAACGTCGCTTTTTTCAAAACTAATACAATTGGTTTTAGGCTTTTATTCGTTTTCATATGATAGGTCCAAATGCGCTCGGGACAAATTTTGAAAATTCACCCTCCAATTCCAACCGGGAACCAAGACACTTTCAGGAAACTTGAAAGAACTTTAATAAAATTACTGAGACAAAATTAGTCTTTATTATTTAATCAAAATTGCTTAAAGGAAACACAGCTGGCGAAGTACACACACACACACACACACACACACACACACACATATATATATATATATATATATATATATATATATATATGTATATATATATATGGAACTATCGTACCTGAATTATGTTCACTTTTTGGTTTAGTAGTAAGTAAACTAATAATCGATAAGACATAAAACCTTTGTAGTTAACATATTAGCCTCGTTTTGTATCCCATAAACAAACTATATTTAATCATCTAAATTAATGGAAAAAAATCAAAATCATACAAAAAGAATTTAATACGTCCAGGAATGATTCATAGAATGATCGTTTAATTTGCTGAAGTAAAACTCTGAATTCAGCGGGGTTCTGCTTTAAAAATTACATTGTGCTGCGTCTATCTCATTGCAGAGAAGTTGATTTAATAAATATTAGGTATAAATTAGGATAGCTTTTCTAAATATAAAATTGATAATTAGTCGTTTATTAGATGACAATACACCTTTCTAAATATGTGTGAGGGTCAGTGCGCAAATCAACTAGATAGTTCTTTATGAGTGTGGTTGTAACTAGGTGCATAAAAATTATAGTTTTATGACACAGGTACTGAGAACTTGGGAACTAGCCCCTCTTGAATAACATAGCAAGTAACCCTACAGCGTAATATTCATGCTTTTTATATAGTCACAAAAATACCTTAAGATAAATTAATAATAACAATTTCTTAGTGAATTGGTTGGATTTTACAGTAATCAACACCCGTAGGTTATTTAATCCTGAATAATGTTTATACATTACATGAATTTGATTTGTGAATGAATAGTTTGAGGGTAAAAATATTTACATTAGCAAGGGTCATTGTTTTCCACAGAGTTGAATGGTTTCAAATACAGCTGTTCAGCACGAATAGTTCTATTTTGCAACAGTTAAATAGTTAACTATAATGCAAATGATTAAACAATTCTATATTGAGCATAGATGTAAATCTAACTAGTACTTACAGTCTTAAATTGAGTTGACTTGGGAGTATTGGTTATAAATGGGTATTCCACAATCCCCAAAGATCCAGGACTGGAGACTCACCATCGGGTACAGTTTAGAATCAGATTTCAGACACTTGTTAGGGAGTGGGGTTTAGCTCTCTGCAGAGATGCACTGGGTGTATTCTAAAGCCACAGCCGACCGAGTTGAAATATAATTACTTGTATACTCCATATCTTTGTAGAATAAATAATATCTCGCTTTGTCATCTTGGTCTGATCGAACAATGCCTCATCTTCCAGAGGATAATACATATTTTCCCAGAGATATAATTTTCTAAAACCGGTTCCCAAATCAATTTCCTCAGGAAATCAGTTGAATCCCTACCAGGCAATATCGTTTTCCCGTTAAGGTCTATGGACGCATATAAGAGAAAAAAAGTTCTCTTCCTATAATGGTCACAGGTTTTAAAGTTTCCTGGGGCATTGAGATTCTTTCATGAAAAAGAAACAATAGATAACAAACTACAGAAAAAGATACCTATCAAGTATAAACTGTGTAAATATTTAAAACACGTAACAAAGGCTGGAACAAGGCCAAGTAGAAGCCGGTAAATATTATTGCCGAAATCTTTCTTGGGCGAACAATGTCGTGATTTGAATATCAGATTTTAAAATATGACTTAAGTTTCTTTGTTTTATTAACACACACACACACACACACACACACACACACACACACACACACACACACACATATATATATATATATTTATACTTATATATAAATGACAATGGTATAAAAATTTATACTCGTGCTTTGATAACTGATAACCTTATGCTCCTTGGTAAAAATTCTAGCAAAAAATCAAACTCTATCGAGTCGTCAATATTACGGAATTCACCGAGTCATGGAAAATTAGAAGAAAACAGGTGTCCTTAATCATATTTACCAACCCCTCCGCTCGGGTAGGATGTTACACAAAGTCAATTTTTGAGCGAAATTTAACAGGTTTGAATTCAGAGTTTTCCTTCTCCGAGACTAGTTGCCTCACCAAAGCTGAAGAGCCTAGTCTGCCCTACTATTTACCCATACCTGGAGGGAGAATAATTGGATTCATACCTTTCCCAAAAGTATTAGTGCTATGTGAAATGCAATCAGTCTCGTCCAGGATTTGAACTCATGTCGCCGTGTCCATTTCCTAGGACGGTAACCATTACACCACGGGCACCTTAATTCTCCGTGTATGTGCGTGCGTGCGTTTATGAATATATTATTCGTAGGAATATGTATATTCGATGCATTAACGATGTGCATTTTGATTTTTCTTTAATAAGACAGGTGATGTATTATACTAAAATATAATTTGATTTTAACTGCAGGTAACCCCAACGAGGATGCCGAGGGTTAATGAAATCGTCAACACAATACGTTCGTATTTACATCGTTTGTTTTTTTTTACATGTTTTCCTGAAATCACTATTCATATCAGCTGCAAATAATTTTCGAGCAAGTGTACATATACCATGAATGTGATTCTGACGTACTAATAACTGGCCATGTTGACTGGCGCTGCAGAATACAACCACTGTATATCTGCAGAGTGTAAAGATCCCAGCACCGACGAATGTCCTTGATATGACACCAAACAATCTGCAGTAATGCAGAAAGTTTGGGAAATGTGAAGTACTACTTTATTGCCATCGATCTTAGGTTCAATCTGGCCAGGAGTTGTAGTATCGGATAGGGTCCTATCTGTAGTTTAAAAATAGATAAAGTGTATACATATGTTAAACTGAATTGTTTGAAATAGAACTGTTTATACGAATAAAAATCGGTCAGGCATTTAATAGCCTATAATGTTTGTAATGACATGAAAGCAAACCAAAAGAAAATGATTTAATTCCGCGTTGAATGACACGAAAAGGGTTGATAGGCCATAAAACAAAACAACCAACCAACCAACCAACAAATCATCTGTAATAAAATCCCAGATCATTGTAGTAATGAGGAATAATTGCAATGAAGCTGATTATTCCACCCTCGTAAGCGTTTCAGAAAGTCAGCATTATATTTTTATTTTAATGGCCATTCAACACGAAAAGAGCTTACCCCGTTGGCTGGGGCTGTAGAATACATCAACTGCACCTCTGCAGTGAAGTAAGACCCTTGAACAAGTGTCCTAAACAAGTTGATGCTTAGGGGAATGCGGATGACTCCTTGATTACCATTGCTCCCAGGTTCATTCTGGCCCTGAGTGGTAGCACCTGATAGTGTCCTAACTATGGGTCAAATAAAATTAAACTGCATACTTGTGCTAAACTAAATTACTTGAAATACTGTTTATGACATCCAACGGTGTTTAAACAAAAATAATAATTTTACGAAACTGAATTCTTCGAATTAGGACTGTGCAGCTAAACTGAATCGCTTGAAATAATAATTTTTTTTGACAATTAAACTGTATACTTACATTTAAACTGCATACTTATGGTAAACTAAATTGTTTAAATGGAAATGTTTTGACATTGAAACTGTACTTACACTCAACTGAATGGTTTAAAATAGAAGTGATTATTAGTATAAAAATGGGTTTGGCATTAAATAACCTACAAAGGTTGATATACCATAAAACCCAAACAACCGAACCGATCTAAAAGCGTCATTTATCGGTCAAATGTTTATATGTATGAAAAACATTGTTATGTGATATCACAATATTTTCAACTCAGTAATTGGATGACAATAAAAACAGAATAAAAGCTACTGGCTCGTGTTTCATGTTGCCCGTTTTCTTAATCAGAATTGGTCAAGTTTCGCTAACCTGAGGATCTAAAATATGAGACACAAAGATGTGATTTATTCTACATTTTATTTTTAGAAATATAATTTGTGTATTCTAATAGTGTTTTAATCATATGTGTGATGTTTTATACTACACTTGATATTCTGAGAGTAAAAGTAAGAGGAGTCTAAGGGTTCAACTAGTTAACATATGATGTTCCTATAAAAGAAATAGTGGCTGTACCAAGATATGTTTCATTAAATACGAAGTTATTTTAACCTGCAAGAAGCCATATTATTGGAGTGCATCAGTAATCGGACAGAATTTAAATGCCAAACATCAAAAGAAATATAATGTATCTTGATAGATTATCCATATTTTCTAAAATATCACCATGTAATTATTTAACGTCCATATTAATATTCGCATTAGATCAAATTGTGCAAAATGCGTTCTGCTTTTGTTTTAATTACTCCAGACATAATACAACATCAAGAAAAAGTGCTTAATTAGAACATACAGTGAGAACACATTTTGAAATGTTTGAATTGTCCTGATTTCAGGGGTTCCACATTTAAAAAGAAAATAATAAAGAATCACTGGTCTGCGAATTACCATGAACATATTTGCATGAATAGTAACATATAAGAATATAGTTGGTTTTCGGCTTATTGTCCTCATCTTTATTGTTATTTTCACAACGCTTCGGTCGAGTTGTTTTCCGGCCCTCTTCAAATGTTTGTCGAACTTGGGAACCTTCACGGAACTTCGAACTATGTCCTTTATTGAATCAATAGTGGTCACCTATTCTGATTCCGTTAACCATAACCGGGTACAAGTGTTGAGTATTCCTATATTATTACTCGGCTGCAGTCAGGATTGAACCTGCAACCTCTAGATGATTGTTTCCTTCGAAGCTTAGGGAACCAAGGAGACAATTCTCTAGATCTTGCAGGTTCTATCATTATCATTAATACATATTAACAAGATTTCATTAGAAAATTGGATTTAAGCTTGGTACAGGGCCGCAATTAAGGCACGCATACCCAGAATTGTATTCATTGTATCACCCGATGCAATCTGGCATCTCTAGTCAAGTTTTTGACAATGGTACTCTTATGTATTTTAAATAGGAAGAATATGGATTCTGAATCTTTTAAAGAATATGCCTATTTTTTAAAATTTAATATATATATATATATATATATATATATATATATATATATATATATATATATATATGTGTGTGTAAATATTTACATATATATATATGTAATTTAATATATATATATATGTAAATATTTACATATATATATATATATATATATATATATATGTAAAAATTTAATATATATATATATATATATATGTAAAAATGAATATATTAGTTCTTATGCAGATATATATCTGCATAAGAACTAATATATTCATTTTTACACAGATATTATTTTATATGAGATTTTTCTGCATGTACATGAGACATTGTGAGGCAAATAACATTTTAGATCATAATAAGAAAGGAAAAATTCCAGACCAATATTTACCGCATACCTGCATCATCTGGCGGACTCATCTCTAACCATTACGCTACGGCAATGCTAACCAAAATAGAAATCTAAGCAAACCGAAAAACACAGTCAGTTCTAAAAAGATGGTATTACCTAGTTGTCATCTATCTATCTATCTATCTATAATGACGTTAGGGAAGTTTGGAGTTTAATATATGTATTACTGTAATTGATTAAATTGAGGTCTTAGCTTTTAATGATTTTTGGAATATCTTTTTAATTCCTTTTTTTATTTTTAAACCCAAAGAGTTACTTTAAAATGTATTTTAGATTATTGTAAAAATTAAATTAACATTTATGTTTCTTATTATTTTGTCCCAGCCGGAAACGAAAGAGAGCAAAAGTAATCTTTAATGGGAGAAGACTCCTTCCTTCCTCTTCCCTCCTGTGACCATCCTCATTCTGGCTGTATTCATTTATCTCCATACTGGATCTGAAGAAATCCTCTTATTTTTTTTAGTATTTGATTCATATCAAATATTTTGGCAGGATGGAAATAAATTTATAATCCTAATGAGACCGAATTTTGTTTTTTTCTTAAAAGAAAATTTGCTCTGCGATATCATTTACATTGAGCTCTGTACGAGGAATATTTAAATATTCGAATTTTGAATGATTTAATTGTCCTGACGGAAGTGTTCCTTCCTCCAGATTAACTGAATTCAAGAATACCTTTGTATATATAGTAAAACTAAGGAAAACTAAACAGATATAATGCCATTAGGAATTTATTTCGACAGTTCGGTCAATACGAAATGCCTCCTCAGATATGGAACCATTTCACTGAGATAGTAAACATACATATTCCAGGAGAGGTCATTATTATAAATTATTTCATTTAATTTGATTTTTGAAATTAATTAATATAAATGAATGAATGATTGAATGATATATATATATATATATATATATATATATATATATATATATATATATATATACCATTCATTTATATTAATTTAAAAAATCTTACCAACCAGCATGCCCAACGTTCTTCATCCATCCCACCATTTTCGTGGGTTGCATACGTCTATGCATTGAAACTTCGAATCGTGATTTGAAAATTTTCAAAAGCACATACATTTGAAAAAGCCAGACTTATAGAATTTGAACATCGTCGAATACAAGGAATGATTCGAAATCTTTCTCGATAAACAAAGGAAAGATAAATTTCTACACAATATTTCTAATAAGTCAAATGAAGTAATTAAAACAACAAACGCTGATTCATTAATCAAACAACTAACTTTCGCTTCTCATTAACGGCCAATTTTTTTCTTGTTATACAAATTCCCCTAAGTTTTTATATTTTACAATTTTTACTCATCCATCGTTGATTTAATATCACTAATATGATCCCTAATAGCCCTGATGATGGTTAATTTGAACCAAAACGCTATAGTGTCGACTTTACTTCTCAATAAATGTCTCCTTCTACTTGGATTACCTTGTTATCAATTTTTCTTTACAAATTGTAGGATTACAATCCAATATTTACTTCCATATATATATATAGATAGAGAGAGATAGATAGATAGATAGATAGTTTACAAAATTTGGACCGACACAACAGACAATAACACTCACTGATTAAGATACCTAACAACTAGAAAGACAAAGACTGTGAAAATAGGAGGAAAAATGACCACCAACACACCCACACACATATACATTGTCCAAATCATCATCATCATCATCATTAGGGCTTGCCTACATCACGGAAACCTTGAGTAACTTTCACTATCACTTTATATTAGCGAAAATTCGTAGAAAATCTTCTAGACGGCACCCAGTGCCCATAAAGAATTGTTGAATGTATGCTTCTACTTGCTGATGTCTGATTGTTTGTCCATGTGCAGTAGTCAATTGAAGAACACCGTTTATATGCTCGTCCGTCCTTCACCTGTAGTGACCAGTATGTTTTGTACCTATTACTTAGTTGGTTTGCGTGACGAGGGATAATGGAGAAAATACTTCAAGCGTATTGCTTCTTTTTACTGCTACCATGATTCTCTATTAGGTATCAAGTACATGATTTGATTACTGGATAGTAACACATGCTGTATTTTGACCTTCGACCCGGCAAAAAATGTCATTCCAAGGTGATGCACCGAAAGGAAGTGACACATTCTAATGGCAGTTATGAGAGGAAATCGCGAGGGCGGAAATTGGCTGATGAAATGGGACGAGGTAAAAAAATTCCCATAGTACACTCATAGACCGGAAGAGAGTTACATGTGAACTGCATGACAGTTATTTCCGCTGGATGACGCTCAATCATGCCATTCCAAAGATCGAGTAGGCGATTAAGTGGGCGTTGAACTATTATATAACTCAGTAAAGACAGAAGTCACAGTTGCAGTTGGAGACGGAGATTTAGACGAGATATGGTAAGGAAAGCCACACCAGGCCGAAAGGGCTCGGGGCCCCCGATTGAATCGGGGTCCAGAGAAGGAGCTGATAAGATGAAGTAAAGAAAGCCATCACCCTGCAGAGTGGGCCTCTGGGCCTCCGGTTGAGCATCTGGAGAACGAGAAAGACACAACGTTGACGGCCATAAGAGTGGGGGCCGAAATATTGCAGCTTATGTTCGGTCTCCAACTCCCTCTCACAGTAGAACCGCACACAACCCTTTTGAACCTTGCAAATAAATTGAGAGGTATATATTTTGTTAAATAAGTCTTCCTGCATCTTTATTATTGTGTCTTTATGATGCTGTAGATGACAATATAACACACAGATTTCTTTAGCATTGTCGTAAGAATCTTGAAAGAAGATTTATTTGTCCCATTTGTATTCATTATTGCCCAGATTATGAACAATGGACATCACTATATCTAATGAAATTAATTGGTTTCAATCTAAAAAGGCTAGAAGCAGACGTTCTTATTTAGTAATGAAGGGAATATTCTAGATGTACGTGCTAATAGCGTAACGGTTATCATTGTTGGATGTATCGTCGGATAGCGATTCTACATTGCACTAATGTTTTTTTAGATACGTATAAATCCAACTGTTATTTATCCATGTATGAATAAATAGTAGAGCAAACTGTACATGTTTATCTTGGTATAACAACCTGTTTAGGAAAAATAAGATTAGAAATTGTTGTAGACTGAGAAAGTTGAGGTTCTTGCAAAAACTCGTTATAGACATGCTCACATGACCAAAATATAAGGGAAACTTTGAGACATAATGAGAGAAATGTTTTTACTTAATGTTTTATACATTACCTTTAAAATTGAGTGAGAGATTTTTTTCTGTAATTGGTGAGGGTAATATTTCAAATCTTGTCAAGCCTTGTGGGTTATTTGATACTAAATCCTGTTTATATATATATATATATATATATATATATATATATATATACAATTTGAACGAGGATAGTTTGTGTGTGGCATTATTTTTAAACGAATTATTACAAACTCATATATTTATACGCAGTTAAATGGCTTCAGGTATTGCAGCCTATCACAATTTTTTTCTAACATTAATCATCTGTTTGCACACATCAATAATACTATTTTATATTAATCATTCATTTGAACATGGTTAAATGTTTTCTAGTACTACTTTTTAACATCAGTAATTATTTTTAGCAACTATGAATATCAAATGCGAACAATTTGCCGACGATTTTTACCCCTCTGCAGAAGTTCAATCGATGTATTGACACTGGCGACGGTGCCATTTTTTAAAAAAATCAGTGCAGCTAGAGACCAGATGTGGTAGGGAAAGCCACACCCGACCGAGGGGGTCCTCAGAAACCCCGATGGAGTGGACCCCAGCATCAGGAGAACAAGAAATACACAACGTGGCGGTCATAACAGTGGGGTCAAGATGTTATATACCTATACATACTCATCTTTTGTTTCATGCAGAAATATACATATACATGTTCATGCAGCATCACAACGACACAATAATTAAGACGCATGATAAAGACGGAGGAAGGAAGACGCAAGAAGACTTCTTTAATACACATATTTACCTCTCACTTTATTGCAAGGTTTGAAAAGGGTTACTCAAGGTTTGCATGTGAGAGGATGCTGGAGACCGACAATAAACTTCATATTTTGACCCCACTGTTATGACCGTCACGTTGTGTCTTTCTTGTTCTCCTGATGTTGGGGTCAACTTCATCGGGGCTTTCCGAGGGCCCCCGCGGTCGGGTGTGGCTTTCCCTACCACATCTGCTCTCTACTGTCTGGAATTCTACTGGCAACTGCTCTGGGACCCAAACTCAACTGAGTTAAATAATAACTCAACGCCCACACGATCGCCTACTGGATCTTTGAAATCGGATGTTTAATCGTGATCAAGCGGAAATAACTCTCATGCAGTTCAGAGGTTACTCTCTTCCGGTGCATCACTGTAGTGGCACAATGGGCCCTTCACCTTGTCCCATATCATAAGCCTTAATCCGCCCACGCGATCTCTTTTGATTACTGGCCATTGGAATGTGTCACTTCCTTCCTGTGTATCACCTTGGAATAGCATTTTTGGGCCGGGTCGAAGGTCAAAATATAACAAAGATATTACAGTTTATATTCAATCTCCAGCTCCCTCTCACATGCAACCCTTGAACAACCCTTTCGAACCCTTGCAATAAAGTGAGAGGTCAAATATTGTTAAAGAAGTCTTCCTGCGTCTTCCTTCATGCGTCTGTCTTTGTCACTGCGTCGTAATTATGGTGTCGTTATGATGCTGCATTAACATGTATATATATATATATATATATATATATATATATATATATATATATGTGTGTGTGTGTGTGTGTGTATGAGAATATAACAAATAGACCAACAGTTTTGTCGATGATTTGAATTTTTTTACATTTACGTTTCCTTTACTGATAACTCTTAATCAAAGTATATTATTCAAATAATAATTTCACTATAATGGGCGTGTTTTTGGTAACTTAAAATTTTAATCTTTCCTAAATATATACAAAAATAACAAAAACTTCACTATTCAAACGCTGTCACGCACAGCACTGATAGATGAATTGAAGTAAAGTCACCCATTTTCGAACGTTTGTATTCCAGTATAGTAAAAAAAGTGGCGCTGACATAAAAATTATCAGTTAGTCACACATGAAATGGTTTAAGAATATTAGTAAACTCGTAAAATACACTCACTCAGAATTTAAATTCAACTATAATCTCATAGTAATTTCTTTCCGAATTAATCTACAGACACGATTCATATTTAGGAATTGCCCTTCATTGGCAGAAGACATGGTTTTTTAGGGATTTTTTATTTCTATTTTTAAGAAAAGTTATTTGCAACAATGCAATAGACTGTACTTCCATATAACACTGGTTTAGGATTTTGACTACAGTTGCATACGACACAATTTTAAAATTGACAATAGTCACTCTTGCACTGTTTATGAATTCGAGTTCAGTTACAAATGTAATAGTAATTCCACTCTCGTGAGGCATCTATCACACACACACACACACACACACACACACACACACATATATATATATATATATATATATATATATATATGTGTGTGTGTGTGTGTGTTGTAAGGCAGCAATGTTTCACTGACTATCACTTCGATCGCTGCAAACTCCAGCTCCACTTCAAGTCCAAACCAATGAAAGAAGGGTACATCAAAAAGGTTTATGCATTAAGTACATTAAGTACAAACTTCCACAAACCCTTCACCTGTTTCTGGGAGCAGTGCGAACTCTCATAAAGTGTATTCAATGCAGTCATCATTACCTATATTATAGAAATGGGGGAAAAATGCTACTGTTTCAATAATCGGGGTATTATTCTGCTTTTTATTGCAGAGAAAATCCTCGCAAGGGTTCTGCTGAAAATATTGTTATCCCTCATTGTCGAAGAACAAATTCCAGAAAGTTAGTTTAGCTTCAGAGTCAACAGGAGTACCACAGACATTGTGTTTTTCTTACGCAGATCCCAGAGAAATTTCAGGAGAAATACAGGGTGCTGTATGTAACGTTCATTTGTCTGACAATAAGATACGAAACAGTGAAATAATGTACAAACTATGGAATTATTAAGCTGTCTTCCTAATTCCAGCTGCTCGAAGACCAGTGTTCCCACGTCAGACGCAAAAGTGACTTATCAGAGTCCTTCCAGATCACAAACGAAGAACGAAGCAAGGCTGTATGTTGTCTGTATGTTGGCATTGACTCAGTTCTCTCTTCTTTACCATGATGAACGAACAGGCAACAGAAATCTTGATGCGGATGGTGTCTATATCAGCTACCGTCCTTATAGCAGCCTTGTAAATCTGCGAATATTGCAGGGCCATGCAAAATCCTAGAACAACCGATCCAAGGCCTCGACTTTAATGACGATGCTAGCCTAGTTGCCCACAGAAAAATAGCTATGCAGTTACAGAAGTTGCTTGACCTTTTGGGCATGCAACCAGTTTAAAGAAAGAGGTATTCCACTTGCCAGCTAGATGCCAGTTTCAAGAAAAAGGTACTTCACTAGCCACCATCTCCAAAAGAGTACTCACATCATTACTAGGATGACTGAGTTGAAGGAAGTCAACCGGGTCACCTACCTGGGATGCATGATCGTGTCTGCAGCCAAACTCAACAAAGCTGTCGACAACAAGCTGGCTAAGGATAGCTCTGAATCTGATAGACTATATAAAAGTATGTGGTTCAAAAGACACTTGAAGAAGGAGAGAGATTATTGTGTATAGAGTCATCGTCCTTACAACCATCCTATATGGTCAGAGTCGTGGGTCACTTATCGGCACTATCTATGATTCCTCGAATTGGTCCAGTTGCGTGGTTACTCGTTCTAGAATTTTCATGTATTTGAAAACAAAGAGATCAGTAGTATCATGGCTATACTACTAAAGACCTTGCAACGGTTGGCAGGAATTAAATCTAGGATGGGGGATGATTGCCTGCCCAGGAAGTTACAGTATGGCGAGTTCTACTATATCCATCAAAACAGGGTACCAAAGAAACAATTCAAGCACTGCTTGAAAAATTATTTGGAGCCTGTCAGATCAATCATCACTGAGGATCCAACCAAGCTGAGAAACTTAACACCTGGTGCCTCAGTTCTAGCCGTGTGGTCTCCTCTTTTTTAATCACTAGCAGTGTTATTTTCAAGGAAAAAGAGCACAAGTGCCAAGCCGTAAAACGATGTCTTCAAGCCCTGAGCAGACAGTTTCAGCTTCCGTGACCTTACCTACCAGTCTTGCATCGGAATTCTCAACAATGTATCTGCCTATAGTCACCGTGGACCACCCTTTTCTTTCTTTGTTTCTCCATGATAATACACATACAGAGAGAGAGAGAGAGAGAGAAGAGAGAGAGAGAGAGAGAGAGAGAGAGAGAGAGAGAGAGAGAGAGAGATCCTGTTATCCAAACATAATCTTTGATCATTCGCCTTTTATAGTTCACATCAATGTGTCTGACAGTACTGACACCAATAAAAATGATAAGATCACACATGTTCCAATGAAGGTTGGTGAGTTGACTGAAACTTCATCTGAATAACTTGCGGTTCATTTTCTAGTGAATAGATATTAATGTGTCTTTCATCGTGTGAATAGCACTTAACAAAATGATCTGTTTGAAAAGAAACAGCCCAAAAAAATCTCGAAATCAGTGATAATGCAAAAAAAAACAAAAAACAGAAAGAAAAAAAAAAGAACAAAAAAGAAAGTTACAGTGTAAGTAATTATGAAAGCATCAACGACCGTATGCTTCTTTTTTCGATATTTTTTTGGGGGGGTGATATTTTTGGGCTGTTTTTTTTTCTTTTTTGATATTTTTTTTCAGACATTAAACACGATTTCTTTAAAATTGTTTTCATGAGTGCATTTTTTGGTTATAGTCTTTTTCGTCTTTAGTTGGCTTTTTTTTCATTTTTTGTATACAACACTCGTTTGTCTAATGTTTGTGATTTTTTAAGTTTCCTGTTTATTTTTTTATTTTTTCGTCTCCTTTCGAATCAGCAATTTTGTCTCCGATTGTCTGAATTTATTATCTCATGAGCTGTCTGCACTGTGTTCTTATTCTTTCTTCTTGTCGCAAAAGGCAATGAATTTCAGAATCGGTCATGCATAGTTTCAGCATGAACAGTGAAAAGGAAAATTTAATCTGACTGTTAAATGTTAGAAAGCAAAATTAGAATAAAGAAGAATCAATAGCTCTTATAAATTTAACAATATTAAACTTCTTGAATCCGCAAAAATTGTTTGATGCTATATAAACTTTTGTGGATTATTTAACGTCGAAGCCTCTCTTGTAGATGCTCAACAATAGTATTATTCAGCTGGGATACGAGGGTTTATACCTTTCCCTCGTTCTCAAGTGAAAGTAACAACGTAACCAAAATTAGAACTCGCTAACTTCGAGATTATAATTCAGCGTTTTTGTCATTACGCTAGGGAGAATCCACAAATTGGTTCGGACTCATGTCAAACTTTATTGTGACATCTAATTCCAAATATTTTAACATATTTGAAAAGGGTTCACGTTACTGTTCCTTTTTAATTATAATAATACTAATACTACTACTACTACTACTACTACTACTACTACTACTACTACTGCTGCTGCTGCAGCTAATAATAATAATAATAATAATAAGAAGAAGAAGAAGAAGAAGAAGAAGAAGAAGAACAGCAACAACAACAACATAGAAGCACGAAAAATGCCATAAAAAGCAATCATATTAAAGCGAGAATAGTTAAGACGCAACAAAATAGCAAATGTATGTAATGTGATGATTGAGACGAAAACATCAATCACATAAAGAAAGAACCGCTTTAATCAACTTCAGACCCCTAACCTGCCTAAATAATAAATTCTACCTTTGAACCCATCCTATTTTAGTGAAAAGTAAAAATCAGATTCTACTTTTTTTTGGCGAATATATGAAAACATTTAGAAAAAAATATCTGCAAAAGTAAATTAAAAAAAAAAATTTAGAATTTAAGGAGGGGCATTACTTTGTTGTGTCAATTTGACGAAAAATTATCACCCACTTCCGGACCAGCAAGTATTACTGTGGACTAGAATAAGCGGTATTTTTTTTTTTTCATTTTTTTGTAGGGAAATCAGATGAGGAAGGTGGAGGTGTTAACTGAGCTAATTCCCCCCCCCCAGCACAGACAGTTTGTTTTTCTTTTCTTTTTTCTTTTGGAAACGTGGGCGTTTTTTATTTTAAGACTTTTCGTCACTTATAAAAGAACAACCCCCCAATATTGTCTCCATCACGTATTTATTTAGCGAAAAAAAATCTCCACAATCTCTATTTGGCACTTTTGTTTTTTATGTGCACTAATCTATCTGTCCAAAAATTGCCAACTTTTATCATTGCAGACCCTTAACAGGCCCAGCGTAAGCGAAAGCACTGCGGGATAATCGTGTAATTAGGGTGTGAGATGATTTCAATCAGTTAAAATGAACATCTGCAAAACAGCTTTTAATTTGATATTATTTCATTTTTTCAGCAAAATAAGTTCACATATGATAGTTAATGGAATAAGTAAATTATTACAAACGGTAACGGGTTTACTTTTCAATAATTTATTTCTTCTTTGGGATATTCTCCTTTTTCGGTTTTACCTTTTAATGAAATCCTTTTTGTTTCCTATTTTCGTATCCAATGGGTAAATTGCAATAAATTGTAATATATATATATGATTAAAACAGAAAAAAACATATTAAAACATAAAACTTAAACACATTTAAAGAAGTAGCAATATTAATTATTTTGTTCAACAACACGATTTGAAACATTTTCATTGATTTTCTATTATGTTATTTGTCTGCAATCTCGGATACACATTACCCGAGCCAAATCAAGCTGACATACCTTTTTCTTAATACTTGCTTTGGAAATAAAATAAAATCCCGTTTTCTCTTATGTGAGTTATGTAATTAGTAATTCAATTCTTAGTTATCTCTGTCACCGCTCCACAAAAACGTTTGTGAAGGAAGCTGATGAAAGATTCCATTAACGTTTTCATAAGATACTCCGACTGCATCTTTGCAAAGGTATAAGAAACCCACAAATGAGTATCCAGGATATGACACAAAAATACGTTGGTGAGGCCCCCGTTTAGAAGTTTTGAGGAATGTGGAGTACCCCTTCATTGCCATCGCTCATAGGTGCACTCAGGCCCGGAGTGGTAACTCCTGAATGGTTCTTATCTATGGCTCATGTATAACTGTTTGACATGTAAATTATGTGCAAGAAAATGACTAATAATAAATCGAATTGCTTGAAATATAAATGTTTGATCATTTAAATGTCTGCAAATGAATGACTGATGTTAACTGAACAGTAAATGACACATAGCAATACTTGAAACCATTTAAATGCGGCAAAAATGGGCTCAAGTTCGTTTAAAATGTGATTATTTAATATATATAAAGTATAAACAGGATTTACCATTTAATAACCTACAATGGTTGATATGCTATAAAACTAAACCAAATCATATCATTATGTATGTACGCAGAATTTGATTGTTTCAAGTTTTCGGCTGTTGTTCTTACAAAGAAAGCGTGTGAAATATTAGAGTATATTCAACACTTCTCAGCGGAGAAACCTAGACAGGGTAAAGGGATAAATTAATAAGTTTTAGGAAAACATTACACAAGAAAAACTGCCATAGAGTAGATGGTTGCTGGCTGACTGGGTGCCATAGACCGCGTGCTTGATACCCTCGTCTAACATGACCTTAAAGATATGTTGAAATCGTGCCAAAAATAGAGAAGATTCAGTTAAACGGACGATGGACGGACGTTCATTTGGAGAATTATAATAAGATTTGAGAAAATGTGAGGAACGTTTTTTTCTACCGAAAACTGGGTGTGGATAAGAAAAATCTAATCGGAGAAATAGTCCGAAGATTGCCAAAGAAAACAATCACAAAAAAAAAATATCTTGCCAGTAAACGAATGATAAACTTGGCTGGACATCAGTGTCAACAATGAAGACCGACTGTGATTTTATTGTATGTCTATACAGCAATGTAGAATGAATAATAAGGAGTAAGAATGTAAACAATACGAAAATATGAGTATATTTCTAAAAAAAAAAAAAATAAGAAAAATACAATTATGAAATCTCTAAATAGTTAAGGTCGAGACGAAACGGAAAAATAATGTTTTGATTAAATACAACTGATATTTCAATTTACTCAACTTGATAACAACATATCATTGTTAATAAAATATTGGCTCCTCTAAGTCTGGCACGCGTCCAACGTGATACTTATATTCATTTGTATTTTCCGATGAATCATTTTTAGACTGATGACCGTCTGTAGTAATAGACTGACCAATTAGGTAGGTTGCAGTAAACGTGAACTAAAATTTAAAGTTGAAAGAAAATAATACTCATAAATATTACTTTTTTTTTTTTACTTTCCTTGTTAAATATAGTATAACAGTAACTGATTTTTTAAGTTTATATGTAAGTAGTGTTTGATCTACCTTTCCTTTATGTATGGAAACCTTGGAGATATCTACGAACAATAGTATTGCCGCGAGAATCTTTTACGTTTTCCTTCGATCATTCAATGCAGAGTTATAATCTGGGATGTTGACGATTTCTCCCTAAGCTGTTCTTATTTTCAAGAAAATTCTCAAACTTCTGGATAGTAAAACTCTGATGTAGGATATTATAACCCTTAGCACCTATAGTAATAAGAGTTTATGTCTCTTAGTGATTCCGAGTTTGCCTTTCTTGTAGAAGAGGGGGATGCAGACTTATGTCCATTTACCTTTTGATTTTCTTTATAGACAAAGTTTCACAACTGAAGAAGTGTATCGTCAGATTGTCTTGCCGTCCATACTTCAGGAGATAATTCCTCAACGCCATCAGCTTTTCTGCTTATTTTTTTCTGTACAGAGTAAGGTTTTTTCTTTGTAAACTTTCCCACTTCGATGCGTAGTTGGTTATTTATATTTTTCTATACGGTTACTAGAGACTTCAGATTATTTAAATCTGTCCACTTCTGACGACTTGCTTCTTGGCTGTCATGTTTTAGTTTTATTCTCAAGGTACTTTTTTCCGTCAACTCACTTCATTTACTGTCTGCCATAATTATAATCATTGTCTTTCTTCTACTAAACTTCTGATTTTAATGATTTGGCCTTCGATGCATACTATTTTTCTTCTTTTTTTTTTTTGTTATGTGTTAATTAGTTCTCTCTGAACATTCTCGAATTTCTGTACATTGGAAATTATTGAGTTTCTTTAATTAAGTAAAGATCCTTTTTTTAAAAGTTATCTCCTTTTTCTTTAATAGCTCTTGAATCATAAGGAACTCTAAAACTGTCACTTGATCCTATTTACCAACCCCTCCGCTCGGGCAGGATATGACACAAGGTCAATTTTTAAGCGGAGCTTAACTGGTTTGAATTTAGAGTTTTCCTTCTCCTAGACTAGTTGCCTAACCAAGGCTGAAGAACCTAGTCTGTCCTACTATTTACCCATAGCTGGATGGAGAATAATTGGATTCATACCTTTCCCAATGGTATTAGTGCTATGTGAAATGCAATCAGTCTCGTCCAGGATTTGAACTCGTGTCGCCGTGTTCATTTCCTACGACGATAACTATTACACCACGGGCACCTCCCGTCACTTGATTGAATTGGTATACACTCGGCTGCTGCTTTTATAAGAAGTGTAGCAAAGTTTTCATATGTATTAATAGGGGTATGTCTTTCAGATGTTTCCTCTAGTGTATCTAACTTGTTTTTAACAATTATCCTATATTAATTGTTTATTCACCTATAGCAAGAAAGCAATAGTCATATACTGAAGCTTTCACTTGTTTGTTTCTGATATATCTGACAATTCTATGAGCAGAATATACGCTTTCAAATGAGGAGGACTCACAGTTCAACGTGTTATTTATACCCTTCTTGTTTATAAACATATGATCTACTTGTGTTTTACTGTTATTTAGGTTAGTAAATGTATATAGCTTTCTCATCATTTTCCGATTTTATGCAAGCCTTGTCTCCAAGTAAGAATATTCTAGATATTCCCTATTTCTGTCTGGCAATTTGTGTAAAAATAATTTACTTTCTCCGTCTTTTTTTTTCCGATTGAGCATTCAGGTCTCCACCGAGGATTAAAACATTGTGTTTGTGAATGTGTCGATCAAGAGGATATATCTCGTTGCAGGAGGTGGTGATATCTATTTAATCACTAATATTTGTGGGATTGTAGTTAAAAGGGGTTATTGGGCAGGGGTGGCGATTAGATGTAGCACATATCATTTTCTGTTGGTTTCTTTCAAAGCTATTTAAGGAGTTTATGACACGAGGACCGCGATACATTCCTATAATTTCTATGGCTGCATTGTCAGAGTTTTTCCTTGCTAATACCAAAATAAATATACATCCATTGCTGGTATCATTGTCAGTTCCTTCTAGTTCTTTTTGGTAATATCTATGTTCATGTATCCGTATGATTTCGATATTTTGCTCGGTTGCATATGACTTAAGCACAAGTAGCTGTTTTATTGTGCTGATTGTAGTAAGGTTAAAATTTGCTATGACAACAATTCCTTTGAATTTGAGTGTGTTTGGATTTGGGCTTTGTATCTGATTTTTGGACACTGGTAACAGAGTTCTAACGTCTGCAGAATGTGTCCCTTGTTTACACACGTGAATAGCGATGCCGTTTTAATTAAGTAAGGATACTTTTTTTAAAAGTTATCTCCTTTTTCTTTAATAGCTCTTGAATCATAAGGAACTCTAAAACTGTCACTTGATCCTATTTACCAACCCCTCCGCTCGGGCAGGATATGACACAAGGTCAATTTTTAAGCGGAGCTTAACTGGTTTGAATTCAGAGTTTTCCTTCTCCTAGACTAGTTGCCTAACCAAGGCTGAAGAACCTAGTCTGTCCTACTATTTACCCATAGCTGGATGGAGAATAATTGGATTCATACCTTTCCCGTCTTTTTTTTTCTAGGAGAAGATGACATCGTGGTAATGTTGTGATAGTATGTAATTTAGAATTTTTTTTAACTGAAATATCTCAGATGAAATATGTTTAAATGTAAATTGTGAATACACATATATTTATATGTATGTATCAACCTATCACACTATCCACATTTTCCTCCCTTTCTCTTTCACTCTTTCTTTATATATATATATATATATATATATATATTTAATGTCATGGAATTTACTCTGCAACCCCGATTTCCATTTTGTTACCTCCCTGATGATTGTTGTTTTGTAAAAACTCTATGAAACCCAGGGGTCGGAGACTAAATTCTATTATGATATTAAATATATAAATGATATTAAATATATAAATCTATTATATATATATATATATATATATATATATATATATATATATATTTATTATTATGTTTAAAATAGCTCTATCCTAGATATTGAGCACTCTCCATGTTATATTTCACTTGGTTTGCCACTAGAATTATTTGACACGTGCTAGTCTCGAAAATTCATTAGACAGAAAGGAAAGAAAAGGTAGGATAGGAACGAACAAGCAAATGACGCACCCCGATTCCGTGAAACGGTAAACGACGACAATGTAAATAAATTCACCCAAAAGTTGAAAAATTTTAGTAGAGAGACGATTCGTAAACAAAATAGGAATGAATTATCATGTCCATTTTAAAGGGAACTCATTATAAACTGGTTAGTAACATATTGTTCTATCCTAAATTATCATTCAAAAATGCGTATCTGATTGTATTTAATTTTGTCAGTGTTGTAGACTAAAATGTGTCTTAAATGAAAGAACAATAAACTGTAATCCCAACATTAAAAAAATTGTGAACCTAGCCAAAGCAGCTATCGCTGCTGGACGTATTAGAACAAAAAACGTAAACATAATAAAGAATGCAAAGAAGCAAAAATAAAAAAATAATAAAATTTAAAAGAAAAAAGTATTTGTGGACTTTAACTAAGTTAAAACTTAATTGGAAAAAGAGGAACGAAATATTTTCCCCGAAAGCCATGGGAAGCAGCATGGTGGACGTAAAGGCAAGCGGATAAATCCTCTGATAGCCTAATGTAATGCCTAACCTGGTCCTGGGCGCACAAATCTCACAGTTCTATGTCTAGGATCGTTAGTTTGATCGGGGAGCTACTGCTGCTCATCTATAAGGGTGGCTTGTGTAGATGAGAATAAAAACAGCCATCGAAAGATAACCATGACCCACACTCAAACCACATGTCTAAACCACATCGCTCTTAGCGGGGGTAAAAAGGGGGTGCGTTCAGCTGAGGTTGTAACTCTTGCCTCAGTACTCGAAAAATCTGCTACAGAGCTCAGATAAAAATTATTAAAATGCAAACAAACAATACAAATAGCGACATTCAACGTTAGCACTAAGAAACAAATACAATGCTCTACAAGAACAGACAAAAACACACACACAGAACGAAGAATATGAGAACTTCGTCAACGCCCATCTAGAAGCGGCAGCGGAATTCATTCAAACTAAACAAAGAACAAAATATAAGGCATCATAGGAGAAAATAGCGGTTAGAGAGAAGCATGCAGATTTGAAAACTGCCTCCAAAAGCAACAGGAAGAACCCAACAAATACCAATGCACTGAAAATTAAAAAGGCACAAAATGAATTAGCAAGGATATACCTAAAAGTACAGACAGAATACATACAAAATCAGATCGATAAGAGTAGAAACTCGGTTGAAGATATACAATCTAGGATAGCATGGCAAACGATAAAAGAAGTGAGCAGAAGGACGAGCAGAGCCCAAGCGAAACTGAAAGCTACCAGCCAACAAGATCGAATACACATTTGGAAATAACATTTCGAGAATTTACTCGGGAACCCTCCGGAGTTTACTCAAGAACCATTCACGAGAATTATTAGTAAGCAATTAGACATCAAACAAGAACCGTTTACTCAAGAAGTTGACTAGGTACTGAGAAAAATCAGAAATAGGAAGGCAGCAGGGCTCGATGAAATCATTATGGCTCTGGAAGACTTGAAAATTCGACGACATACACTCTCCGACACTGTAATGCCGTATATAATCAAAATCCTATAGACAGATTGATTGCATCCTCCCCTTCCTTAAATAGGGCGACCTTGGAAAAGCCAAGAACTACCGAAGTATAAAACTTACGTCCATTGCGGCCAAAATATACAATGCCTTACTACGCACCTGCATAGAACCCAAAATTAGCAACATACTCAGGAGAACCAAAATGGCTTCCGGAGAAATAGATCTATGACCTCACAAATTCTGACTATCCGTCGAATACTTGAAGGTGTGCGCAAAAAAATCTACAGGCAACAATATTATTTGTTGACTTTACTAAGGCGTTTGACTCTATTCACAGAAGTAAGATGGAGCAAATTCTTCTCGCCTACGGCCTACCAAAAGAGACCGTCGCAGCCATAATGATACTCTATAGAAACAACAAAGAAAAAGTCCGTTCTCCGGATCGAGACACAAACTCCTTCGACAAAGTAGCAGGAGTACTACAAGGAGACACACAAGCCACATGAATATTTATCATCTGTCTAGACTACGTACTTAGATCATCTATCGATAAAATCAAGGAAAACTGTTTCAAGCTAACAAAAGAAAGAAGCAGAAGATACCCCGAAAAAATAATTTCCGACGCCGATTACGCCGATGAAATAGCACTTATGGCAAATGCATCCTCCGAAGCCCATACACTGCTACATAGTCTGGAACGAGTCACTGCAGGCATCGGCCTCCATTTCAATACACTCAAGACAGAATTTATGAGCTTTAATCAAACAGGCGACATATCCACACTAAAAGGTAGCACTCTGAAACTAGTTGACAAATTCACCTACCCAGAGAGCAGTGTCTCATCAAACGAGACAGACATCAACACGAGACTAGGAAAGGCATGGACAGCTATAGATAGACTCTCGGTTATATGGAAGTCAGACCTGACCGATAAAATGAAGCGCAGTTTCTTCTAAGCGGCGATCGTATCGATACTGATATATGGATGCACTACATGGACGCTAACTAAACGGACGGGTAAAAAGCTTGACGGCAATTACACGAGAATATTGCGAGCAATATTGAACAAGTCCAGGAGACAGCAGCCGACATAGCAACAGCTATAGGGCCACTTACCACCCATCACAAGAACTATCAACATTTGACGAACCAGACTCGTGGCACACTGCTGGAGAATTAGGGAAGAGCTCATAAATGATGTACTACTGTGGACCTCTTCCCATGGACGAGCAAAGGTAGGACATCCAGCTCGAACCTACATACAGCAGCTCTGTGTCGATACGGGATGTAACCCTGAGGATCTGCCGAAAGACATGGACGATAGGGAGGCGTGGCGAGAGAGGGTTAGCAATATCCGTTTCTGATAGCGCGACATGATGATTATGATATATATATATATATATATATATATATATATATATATGTGTGTGTGTGTGTGTGTGTCTGTGTGTGTGTTTAGGCAGCAAATTCTTTTCTAGACAAGTTCTATAGAATATCACAGACTGCCTCTTTTTTATGATCTGCAAGTAAAGACGTTTAAGTTTTCTTACTATTCTTTGTATTTCCACATTTAGATAATAAAAAGAAAATACTATTAATAAAATAGAATTCACCCCAAGTATAAACATATTAAACGTATTCAACAACTAAACCCCCCATCCTTACAAAATCAACCAACCCTATCAATAATTTATTCCGAATAATTATAAAACTCACCATTTAAAAAAACAAAAACAAAACATAAAATATAACACAACCCACAATGATGACAAGCGAAATGATCGAAAGCACTTGGGCTATGATAGTTTTTTAACTTCCCCATCTCGAACCCGGAAATACAAAGAATAGTAAGAAGATTCAACGTCTTTACTTGAAGATAATAAAAAAGAGGCAGTCCGTGGTATTTTATAGGACTTACATATATATATATATATATATATATATATATATATATATATATATATATATATATATATATATATATGTGTGTGTGTGTGTGTATGTGTGTGTGTGTGTGTGTGTGTGCGTCTTTATCAAGAAATTTCTTTTTATTAACAATCTTGAAGCTGGAATGCCATTACTTTAAACTCAGGGAAATTAATTATATGAATGCCACAAACAGTTCAGTTAAAACTTAAGCTGTTAACTTCAGTTGATTCAATGTCTGTATTTCAAATAACAATCTATGAAGGATCTAATACAAAAACGCTCACACACAAACACACACCTATACGCACAAACATACACACATAATCACACACGTATACAAAAACACATAAACACGCGTATACAAGATATTACGTACACTCATATACACACACGTATAGATGATTACATACGCACACAAAGACACTCACACACATTGTACAAACACGCATATATATATATATATATATATATATATATATAGAATATATAGTCCATATATATATATATATATATGGACTTCAAAATCCAGTCGTGCTTATACGTTAACTTTGGGACTAATACTCTGACAAAATGTATAAACACTCCTTATCCTCCTAGCAATTGTGAAGTTATACTATTACTGTAATTCCATAGTGATTGTAGGTTGGTTCGATTTTATGGCATATCAACCTTTGTATGCTATTTAATGCCAAATGCATTTTCATTCAAATAAACACATATTTTAAACAATTCCGTTTTGCATGAGTAGACAGTTTAATTGTGAAACAATTTTCTATTTCAAGCTATTCGGTTTAGTCAAACAATTCATTTTAGCATAAGTATCCAGTTTAGTTCTATTTAACCCATAGATAGGGCCCTGTAAGGTGCTACCATACCGAGCCAAAGTGGAGCCAGGATCAAAGGCAAGAAGGTGGGGGGGGCGAATTTCCCAAAGCCACATCATCACTGGAACCTAACCATCAGGTTGTTTTGTGTCACACCCAGGACACTCGTTGGGGGTGGAGTAAGCCCCTCAGCAGAGGAGCAGTCGGTATATTCTACAGCACCAGCTAACAGGGCAAATTGTATTGTGATGGATTTGGGATTAAATACCCTACGAATGTTGATATACCAGGCAAACAGCTAAAGGTTTTAGAACTTATTTATATGAATAAGATAATGCATCGTCATTTGGGTTTTTTTGGTAAACTATCTTAGGATTGATGTTAAAATCTGATGTTTAAAACCTTTCATCTGAAAACCATTTTCATTTTTTTTAATTTTTAAATATTTTTTTCAATATTTAGGTTCTACTAGTTTTAACTGCGTTCCACTTCAATATATAATCGGATAACTAATCTACAATTAAAAAAAAAAAAAGAAATATTTGCTATTTACTTAAAACTTAAAATAAAATAATCATCAAAATAATGAATTTTCGAAATATTTTTTGAAGATTTTTGTGCAGCAAATAAATATACATTTTTTTTATTCAATTTTTTTAAAATTAATTATTTACATATCATAGTTACATTAAATATCTTTGCTATGAGTTCAATGCAAAATATTCTATTGACTCGATTCTAATTGTGAAACACAAGAAATTCACTTTTTTCTATTTAAGATATCAATTTTAAGAAAATTGTTAAACATTTTAGACAGTACGCATACACGTAGCTTTACTGTCTTACGTTCATAATTCGTATAAAGTTGTCATTTTTTTTATAAATCTATAGAAACGATCTTATACATATTAACAAAGTGAACCCTATATTTTGAAATAGATCGTTTGAAGTACTTTTAGAATAGTGTGTAAATGGCTTCAAAAACACATGACGTTGGCATTTTATTATATATAAGTATGTACATCCGCTGTATATTTTGTTAATAAATATTTTTATTTTTATATACCTGATATATATTTCCATCTCTCTCTATCTCTCTCTTTCTTTTCCTACTATATATAAATAGTTTTACTTTGCCCTATTTAACCCATAAGATGCTACCAATAAATTGCTGGGAAAAGAGACACATTAAGACATAACCGATACGTCCAGCGGTAGAGAATATCTGAGTTTAGACCAGCCAGCTTAACTCTGCCAACAAATTGACGTTGTGTCAGATCCTACTTATGGTGGAGGTGTTGTATAAGTATATACTTTACTAATACTGACAGCAGGCAAAGTGTGTGAGTTTGAAAGGATAAGAGAAAACACTTGACAAAAATTTGAACTGTGATTGCCTTGTCTACTTTGTTCAACGGCATCAATGATTCATCTTGTGGCTCCAAATTGATATACTGACATCAAGTGGATTGATTAATTCTTTTTCTTCAACTCGATAACTCCCAATAATCGAGTAATAGTTATTGAGGAAATACAACTTAACGGGACGGTGCTCTTGACTAGAATATGTCTTGGAAATAAAAAAAATATATTTTTATGATAGGATATTAAGAAAATCTGTTATCATACCTAAAAAAAACTCCTGGTAAGTCATATATCTATCTATTACTGACTCTCTCTCTCTCTCTCTCTCTCTCTCTCTCTCTCTCTCTCTCTTATATATATATATATATATATTGGAAAAATACATTTTTAGATATGGCAAAGGTTGCCTTCCGTAATGTACAGTATTCATGGCCGATTTCGGGTTCTTGTATATCATATTGGCTCCAACAGCAACTCGGACCTGAATCTGGAATTTCCAGGATGTTGTTCTTCGCTAGATTATGTCTTAGAAATAAAATAAATATATATTTATGATATTATATTTAGAAAAACAGTTATCACACCTATTAGACTCATGGTAACACAGCTATATCTTTCTCTCTCTCTCTCTCTCTCTATATATATATATATATATATATACATATATATATATATATATATTCGAAAAATACATTTTTAGATACGTCAAAGGTCGTCTTTCGTGATGTACTGTGCTCATGGCCGATTTTGGGTTCTTGTATATCATATTGGCTCCAACAGCAACTCTGATCTGAATCTGGAATTTCCAGTTCGCCAACTCTAGAATATTATGCTAGGTAGCTTGGCATTTTAAACTAATAACAACTGACAAATACACAAATTCACGCCAGCGATGGCCAATGAGAATACTTCATCACCTACGTCCTACTACAAAAAGAAATTTACGATTTAAAGATGTTTCGCTTGCTTCCAAATATACAAATGCCTACTTTAATATATATATATCAATGTCCATTCACCTAGCTGGTAGAGTGTTCGCCCATCGGACTGAGTTTCAATCCTCGGTCGAGTCATACCAAAGACTGAAATAGTACTTGATGCTGCTTTGCTTAAAACTCAGCATTATAAGGTACAGACAGGGTAATGTAGAACAATCCAGGGAAAGCAGTTGCGGCCTTCCTTACATTTCGGTGTTGTAGCAAATGAAAAGGGAGCCTTCGGGTTACCATTGACTACGGTTGCCAAATTTACACACACACACACACACACACACACATATATATATATATATATATATATATATATATATATATATATATATATATTGCATCTTTCTCAGTAGTTTATCTGCAATAACCGTGTTTGTGTAATATTATGGCTATCCCACTTCAGATATAGACTTAGAGAAGAAAATTGATTGGAATTAAACTAGAATTCCATGTTAGTCTTATGTAATGGAGACAGCATGCAACAGCAAAAACCTGGTAGCCCACTTTCGTGTCATCTCCCGAATCATCTTAGTGAGACGGACAAACATAGTGTGTAATAATGTAAAAATCAGTGACGAACAGAGAAACGAAGATCATCCTATGGGTTCAACATCTGGACACACTGATTTTGTCCAGCCAGTTTAAACTTACATTCATTAGCTCTATGTGGATACTGGAAGCTGTATTGAGAACTCTCCAAGAGCGACAAATTATTCGGATAAATGACAAGTGAGAGAGAGAGGGAGAGTAAGAGAGAATGTGAGTCAAGATAATCCATCCTATCAGCGTGACTTAACAATGTTATATATATATACATATATATATATATATATATATATATATATATATATATATATCGTGTAAGTAAATATGTTAAACGGATGTATGTATATATATATGCAAGTTTATGGCCCTTCTTAGCAAAGATTGATGCGAAAACTTATAATGATAAAAGTTTTCCCGTAAGATTGTATTCTTAAATAACAATTCATATTGAGATTATTTTAAATATAACAATAACACAGAAGAAAAAAAAATGAATTCACTATTCTCTGAGAATTTTACTGAAGGATGGATTTCAGGCAATGTTTTCCTGTCAATGAAAATCTTCGGAAGAGTGAGAGGAAAATATCGATTTAACCTGTCAAGAATACATTTATTTTACTTACTTATGGCACTTCTGATCTATCAAACCATCCCTCCAGATAGATAGATGAATAGGTGGATCGATATTTTAACTATTCTTCGTGCTCAAGACAGATTTGACACAAGGTTTTGTTTTTCAAGTAAAGATAATCGCTCGCACCCTAGATGGAAGTATGAAACATTTTTCTAAGTCATGTTGGATCAGGTTCATTTCCTGAAGGTAGAGGTGTGCCCATGAGGGAAATAACAACGGAGCTGGTCTAGACTAATTTGATGGGTAGATACTTGGATTTTTATATGAATATATTAGATCTTGTCAATTCATATGCAATTTTTTCTATCTATCTCTCTCTCTATATATATATATATATATATATAGTCATGCCCTGATCTTCGATAATTCAGGTTAAATTTCAAATATGTCTTCTTGTCAATGTATCACTCAACCTATCGATCTATCTATCTATCTTTTTACATTCATATCTATCTATTTATCGATCGATCGATCGAGAGAGAGAGAGAGAGAGAGAGAGAGAAAGAATTTAACAGATATTGTCATTCATAATTACACATTATTTTTATCTCTTATCTGTTCATCTTTCTCATCATCCTCCATCCAATACGTATAACCTATATATATATATATATATATATATATATATATATATATATATATATATATATATATATATATATATATAACATGTATTTAAATGTAAAGAGACAACAATTGCCTTCTAAGTAACCTGAAAATTATCTTCTCCAAAGACTACATAACAAAGAGAAATATAAAGAATAAACAAATAAACAAAGTTGAATAAGACAAAAATAGAATAAGAACAATTAATTTTATTGATTAATTAATTAATTAGTTAATAATAATAACCTCCATAATACGATAGGAATAACTTAGATTCACACTGAAAAAAGTAACAGATTGTAAACCAACAGGCCATTATGTCATACACAGATTTTGGTTTAAAAAATTCATGTCTATCTTCAAGGAACTGGCACTTAATTTGAGTAAATACTTAGAAAAATCAAATTTTCCCGAATGGATGACAAAAGAGAAAGCTACCTTAATTCTGAAAGACTCTTAAAACGGGACCACGTCCAGCAGCAATCTACTGATGATGTGGAAAATTATAAATTAGGCAATAGATATATCACTCGATTGTTGGCCACGGATTGTTTCCAAAGCTAAAAGGACCCAACTAGTGAACAGGATCAATAGGAGATCTACTGTGAATTGATTGGTACCTTATAAAGAAGAGCAAAGCTTGGTGAAATAATGTAGTCATGACTTGTCTGCCTAAAATGAAGCCAATGATATAGTCCCGGAAAGCCAGAATGATAAGTTAGATAAAAATATACAACATGTTCGAAAAATTGAATATTTCATCTCAGACGCCATGAAAAATTAAACAATGGAATTAAAGGCAGTATGAAAAAAATTACTTGACAATTAATACAGGCACTTTTCACTGTGATGGACTTTCAAAATAACTATTCTAATAGCATTGTTTCAACACAATCTTATTAGAAACTCTCCTTAGAGTTATGGATTTAGTAAAACAAAAAAATTATACTACTAATGTAAATGGACAAAATGGAGCTATTTGCAAACATGGAAAAATAATTGGACACTCTAATACAAACAATAAGAATTTACAATCAGAGTTTAGGAATATTATTGGCTTTGAAAATGTGTCAAACTCATTACAAGAAGTGGAAATAAAGATAACATAAGGAATAAAGCAGCCGAAAAAAGGAAATAATCTGAAAACTCGGAGAAAAGAAAATTTACAAGTTCTTGAGAATATTTGATGCAGACATCATCAAACAAGTGTAGATAAACAAAAATCAGAAAAAAAAGTCTACCTCAGACGTACGAGAGCAGGACAAAAAGTCATGTTCTGTATCTAGAATATCATTGAAGGGATATATACCAGGAGTGTCCCACAGGTTAGATACTCGAGATTATTCTTGAAATGGGTGAGTGTAGAACTTAAAGAAAGAACCAGAGGAAAGGAAAATTGTTGACAATGCATTAATTCTTACATTCGAGAGATGGCATAGACAGACTATATAAGTTAAGAAATAAATGAGGAAGTGGACACTCCAGCATTAAATATATTGTAGACCCATCAATACGAGAACAGGAAGATTACATTTAAAAGAGGAAAGAAAGACTTATTTCAGCAACCAGAAACAGCACAGAAAAGAAAGAGATTAATAGAACAACGACTAGAAAGAAAAACAACTGTATTGATATGATAAGGGACCAAAAAAAAAAAAAAAAACAACAAACGAATCTTGCACGTGTTGTCTTTGATAAGTCTACAAAAGAGAAAACTTAAGAGAGAACCTGATTTTCTTTAGAGAGCACGACAAAGCAACGTCATTAGGATTTGTTATGTTAAAGTGAAAATAAATAAGAAGCAATATAATAGGAAATGTAAGCAATGTCAATAAAGATGGTTGGTGGTTGGTTGGTTGGTTTTTATGACATATCAACCTTTGTAGGTTATTTAACGCCAAATCCATTTTTATGTAAATAATCAGTTCCATTTTAAACCATACAATTTTGCATGTGTACACAGTTAAATCGTCTAAAACATTTCTATTTCAAACAATTGAGTTTATTCAAACAGTTCTAATTCGGCTAATTCACTTTAGTATGAGTACAGGTTTTGTTAGCACACAGTTAAAAGTCAAAACAGTTCTATATTCAACAAGACAATTTAGTGTAAGTACAGTTTCAATGTCAAACACAGTTCCATTTCTAAGAATTCACTTTTGCATAAGCACGCAGTTTAAATGTAAGTACGGTTTAATTGTCAAAAACATTTCTATTTCAAGCTATTCAGTTTAGTCAAACAGTTCTAATTCAAATAATTCAGTTTAGCATAAGTATGCAATTAGTTCTATTTAACCCATAGATAGGGCCCTATCAGGTGCTACCACCACGGGCCAGAGTGGCCCCGGGAGCAATGGCAATGAAGGGGTGCTCTGTGTTACCCAAAGCCCCATCATTACAGGAACATCACCATCAGGTTGTTTAGTGTCATATCCAGGACACTGGTTGGGAGGGTCTTTCCCCTCTGCAGATGTGCAGTCGATGCAGTCTACAGTCCCACCCCAATGAATAAAGTGAAGAAACCATTAATCACAAAATAAGAGCTGCAAACTAACGATAGGGAATATATGATTAGATAACGTTGGGTGGGAAAATGGGTTCCACATGGAAATGTGCAAATTATTGAAATTTGACCAATATTGCCAACAGTATTTACTCAAATCAGAATTCGTCCAAGAGAAAAGGACGTACACATTTATTAAGGATTTTCAGATACAAATAGATCCGTTATCCCCGATCAGAAGACTAGAACTGGGGGTTATAAACAAAATCAGAGAGCCTACCGAATACGTAAAAATCAACGAATGTCAAAAGAGATGCAAGTGTTTGGACCGTGCCTGAGAACTTAAAAAACAATGGATTATGAAGGCGACAGTAATAGTAAATTAAATCGGAGCGTTTTGATCGGTCCCTAAAAGTTTGTTTGGTGACGGGAACAGTAGAGACCATCCAAATTACAGCATTGTTAAAATTGGCCAGAAAACTAATAAGATTCCTGAAAACATGAAGAGACATGTGGTCCCTCAGACTATAGTGAAAACGCATCAGCTTACGCAGATGTGAAAAACTCGCACCGAGTAACAATAATATTAATTAATGTATCAATAAAAAATAGAAGAATATATTAGGTTAACAATATTACTTAAAATTATCTAAGAAATTTAAAAATAAATATGATTTAGCGACGCAAATAACCACCGCATATAAACAAGATACCTTCACTGAAAGTCTCTTAAAATGACTCATTCTTCTCTTAAAAGGACTTATTCTTCTATTAAAATGACTGATTCTTCTCCTAAAACTTCGCACAAGAGTAAATAAAGTGATACCAACCGAATTGTCTAATGATTGCATAGTCGAATATCTGACTGATGTACAGTTGAATTTATGCCTTCGGAATCCAATCTAGATCTATCAAAGATATTGAGCACTCTTTATTTATAAATACGGCACACTACATGAATAATAATAATAATAATAATAATAATAATAATAATAATAATAACCCAGGATCTGTCCGAGATAATGACACACATAAACTCCTATGGGACTTTGACATATAGACGGATCACCAAATCTGGGCCAGATGACCAGAACTAATAATAATAAATAAAATAAAAAAGAAATTGCAAAATTGTCGACTTTACTGTCCCGGCTGACCACAGAATAACACTAAAAGAATGTGAAAAGTAGGATAAATTCCTTGACCTTGCTAGAGAATTGAAAAAACTATGGAACATGAAGGTGAAAATTATACCAATTGTGATTGGTGCTTTTGGCACAGTAACTAAAGGATTATGAAAGAGACATGAGGACTTGGAAGTTGGCGGAGGAGTGGAGACCATCCAAACTACAGCTTTGATGAGAACGGCATGAATATTGAGAAGAGTCCTGGAGATCTGAAGAAACTTGCTGTTATTGAAATTCCAGCTAACGCTGACATGAAAACTCTAATGAGTAAGTAATATTTCTACTACTATATCTCCTGCTAAGTATATATATATTACTAATACTATATCTCCTGCTAAGTATATATTTTCTTGCATTTATCTATATGTGAGTGAGCGTTTCTGGTGTAAATCTCTTGGTGTGTCAATGTGCGCCACACACACACACACACACACACACACACACACACACACACACACACACACACATATATATATATGTGTGTGTGTGTGTGTGCGTGTGTGTGTGTGTGTGTGTGTGCACGAGGGAGGCTTAAAAGTTCGTATGGAGTCGTATCGGCTGTTGATGACGTTTTGGCCAATAGCATCCGGGTAAAGACACCAAAGAGGAAGTGTGGACCATAAATAAGTGCAAGTTGAAAAAATGAACCTCATTTGGTGCAATTCCACGGAAGTATTTCGGTAATCCTATGGAGATTTCATCCGACCCGTGAATATCTATCTATCTATATATATACATATATATATATATATATATATATATATAACTGAAGAAGCATTTTAAAATTTCATCCTTAGAAATATTTGTATCAATAACTCATAAATTGTCCTACATTTTATTTACAATCTATCAATCG
>OY757928.1:60571989-60724489 GCA_963585895.1 Sepioteuthis lessoniana
TAGTAATCCATATTCCCAGAGTTACAGGACTGGAACCTCAGGATCAGATGGTTTACAGTCAAGTCTTGGAAACTTTTTTGTGGGAGTGTTCCTGTCTGCAGAAATGAATTCGGTTTATTCTACAATCGTAGCCGATTGAGTTGATTACCGTTATTGTATCAAGCTATACAAACAAAGCAAGATAGTCCAAAATATAGAAAAAATACTATCAGAAAGTTAGGGGAGATGGTACAAGACCAAACAACCTCTAGATGCGAAAGAAAAAGAAGAATTTTGTAGTAAAATGTTGAAACAGATAAGTCAAATGGATATATAACATGAAAAAAGAATTAGAACCCAAAGAAGGCCCCAAAGCGAATATACTCTTGGACTTGGTAATATCAACACTCAATAAAATAGTAAATTAGGAAACATCTGGCCAAAATGGAATGCATATATTCAGGTAAAATAGCCTTACAATGAGTAAGAACTTACAAGAAGGAAGCATACTCGAAAGGGTGACGTAAAGGAAACTTCTATGATATCGAAATAGTCCAAAAATGAACCATTCCTAATAATGTCGAAATTGTCCAAAAAAATACTCTACTAGTTTGTTGTTTGTTTCCTGGCCTCTGGGGCGCCCCCTTTGGGGGTGCCGACGGGACCGAAGGTATTTTTGGATTTTACCTGACGCGTGTAGGCTGCGGCCCTGCGTCCGGACCCACTTTTAAAAAAGGGCCTTGTGCCATACTTGTCCGGTGGTGGGACGGAGAATAAATAAAGAATAAATAAAGTATTACAGGAAAAGTATTATTCCTGGAACGTGGACATTTTCCCTAAGAACAAAAACAACGCCACAGGGGAACAAGAGGAACAAATGACTTAAAATATAAAAAACAGTATTTCCTTAATAAATCTAAAACGAGGGTGAATGATGTTGCCTGTTAGGAATTGACTAAAAAATATTCTATGATATACCCCCAACATAAAGTTAGGTAATTGTTAGTTTATCATCATGAATGCAATGAAAAAAGGAGTGAGAGTTTGATTGACCATAGGGAGAAAATACAAAGAGGCGTCTTCCAAGGAGACTCATTCAGTGCCACTGTTTTGTTTTTGCAATAATGCCACTAAACTGCATACTTCGTGTGTAGGGCATATGTGTAGGGCTACCGGCCGATTGTCCAGTTGTGTAGAGTGTTCACCGATGGCCCTGGAGGCCGGGGTTCGATCCCAGGTCGGGTTATACCAAAGACTCACAATATGGTACTAGATATCTCCTTGCTTAACAGTCAGCATTATAAGATACGTATCGAGGGTAAAGTTGAGCAATCTAAGGAAAGGAATAGCGCCCTTCTATACAACTCGGTGTACTAGCTATTGAAAAGGAACCTTCGGGTCGCCCTCGACTCCGGTTGCCAACTTTACTTTTTACTTACAGATTTACTAAATCACAAGTACAATTCAATCACCTTAGGTACACGGATGACATAAACTCACTTGCAAAAAAAATGGATACCTACATACAAACAGTTTATTAAATCAGAATGGAGGAATGGAGTTTTCCTTGGAAAAATGTGCCATGTTCTAAATGAAGGGTAGGAACAGACAACCAACGGAATGAATAGAAAAACCAAATCAGAAAACACATTAGAACACTCAGATTGAAGGAAATGCAGACACCATCAAACAAAGTGAAACGAGGGGAAAAAAACAGTACCTCAGAAGAAACAATATCCATGACTGAGTGGGAAAGAGGATCCACTGGGAATTATACATGGAATTACTACTTGACCATAATATCAAATAGTATGTGTTTAAAACAGAATCCGATCTTGAGAACAGGCCACAGATAATTATCTGATTTTTTAAAGAAAAGAATGCATCACCGGATCAAAGGGACAAAACACAAAAAGTAATTTACCGCATATCCCCCAGCCAAAAAAGCATAGAAAATAAAGAAGTCTACTGCAAGTAAATTTTGCTGTCCGAGCCAATTACAGATTAAAACGATAGACAAATAAGTAGTCTAATGATTATATATAACTACTACTCATTTTGGGCTATGAGATCGAGTATAGATGACAAAAACTCGATATAAGTATCATTATGTTTTTAACCAATGCCTTAAGCATTGGCACAGTTCGATACACGATCAGGAATTGTCAACGGTGTACAGATGTTTCAAATTCACAGCTCTCTCCCTTATATATATATATATATATATATAATGAATAATTATTGATAGTTAAAAACTTATTGAAGGCCAAGAAGACATAAAGGTTTAGGGAAACTGTGGGCATGTTTATTGTTAAAAAAGGGAGAAACGACCGGTTTCAACTGGCACTTCTCAAGTTGTTACTACCAGTAAAATTAAAAGGGCAGAATGTAACGGAGAAAAAGTAGAGGAGGGGGAGGAAGAGGTGAGAAAGTAGGAGAGATGAGCAGAAGGTTAGAGACCGATTACATTTAACCCCAACAAACAGTCCCTCTGTTTACAGAGGGAAGGTTGAAGGGATCGAACATAAAGGGTCTCCAACACTTTAAGATGATACAACGAATGTGACCGACTCAGAATATTGAATCGGTCGACATTAAAGTCTGCCACGCATTCCCTGCTATTAATCATTTATTCTGCTATAGCAGACGCGCATGTGTTAACAAGCTGGTCTCTTTTAAGTTCAAGATTCAAAGTACGAGCTGGTAAATGCTGTTTTATGCGCTGGTTCAACCGTTTAGATATCCTGCCTATGTAGTCACTGCCATAACTACATGTATATTTATATATAACCGAATTAATATGATGCGGAGGTAGGGCATCTTTACATATTGAAACGAATGCAGTGCGAGTCAGAAAAATGACTCGCACAGCAGTTGAAAAATACCACTTGCCAACTGCAGTGGTGATGTATTTGGCAAATATCTCACCGCTAGAACCTATATACGGCAAACGCAAATAAACAGGGCACTTATTAACGGTGCACCTTTTAGCCCTATATTTAGCCTTATTCACGACATCATGGACAACTCCATCCAAAACAGACAATGGATATCCATTTTTAGACTAGGTTGACCTGATGGACTCAATTTCGTCATCAAGAAAACACTTGGACGAAATCATAAGAGCACGATGGACAAGAGTCTTGATTAAATTTATTTGGCGCTGCTGAGGGCAAAATGAATCCCATATCGTATACAGGCCAGAAAAGGTGGGTTTCCTGTATACAGAAATAAGAAAAGCGGTGGAATTTTTATACACAAATACATCTAAAAAGTTGATGGTTGGACTCCTTTTCCACGGTAAAATTTAACGAAGGATGCATAGAATTCAATTGTATGAGAAATGAATTCGTATCTTTCTCATTTTTAAATAAACAGAGTCGTCAACATAACGATGATACATGAGGGGGCAGTCTGTTTTAGTCAATAAACTAGCCTCACAAAACTCAACAAAAATATTTGCCAGTGTTGGACCAATACTTGACCCCATCGCTACACCGTCTATCTGCCGGTGTATGATGTCATTAAAGCTAAACAGTCCCTCTGTAAACAGGTATATCTCCTGTTTACACTGTTAGATAGAGTTTTTTGGCATTTGGTGATCATCATATGTTTACAATTTAAACATATTCTAAACATTGGCCTCTATTAATGCAACTCATCTGTTATTTGGTTAACATTTTGAAGAGGGTGAAAAGGGAATAATTCTTATTTATTGAACATATAGTTATTTGTAAATAGAAAATAATTTCTAATTGATATTTGATTGTTACTCACTTAATAAATTCTCGTGATCAGAATAGGTTTAAATATAAAGCATGCGTCTTCACTTTTTATCTGCGTTTACCATGGCTCATCCACTGAATTCAAGATCAGGTTTCGATTCGATATTTGCAGATTTATTTTCATTAATCTTTTTTTTGTGTGTGTCTTTCCTTTAAATGAGATGCCGCTTATGCATTCTGTAAACGAAACTTTAGGGCAAATGAAGCAATTTAATTTCTCGTCCAAATAAAAATGGAATCCACTTAATTATATCAGCTTTCGGCGAAATAATTCTAACTTAGTTCTTCGAAGCGTAACGAAAATTAATGACCCTAAATGGAAAGTTAATAGAATTTCATCATGCGCAAATGGGAAATAAATAACTACATAAAATAACGAATGAACCTATAAGTTCTAAATTAAAGTTTTTAAAATTATATATATATATATATATATATATATATATATATATATATATATATATATATATATATATATATATATATATATATACTACGTTTATGTAACTCGTACCTCAAATCCTCAGAATACTTTGTATTTGAGCTAATACACAGATTATCGCATAATCTGTACTAATCCATATACGATTATTGAGTATTACTTAAAGAAATGTGGATAGATCTTCCTATCGACGTCTCAGAGAAAACACTGAAGTTATCTCATACAGATTAGTAAGGCTTCTCCGAAAAAATGTGTTCTGCGTAGGATACTGCTTTTTATCGAATATTAAACGCTCAAATATGGAGATGTCGGGACCGTGGAATATTAATTAATTACTATTACTCACAGGTTCATTCCGACGTGAACTATTAGTATATGTTAGTTTCTAATCTATTTGTCAAACAGATCTGTTAGCAAATTATAAGTATTCGATAAGATACTTTGTAAAAGAAAAATAAAAGAAAACAAGTACACTATCAATGTAACTATTAATGTAAAATCCTCGCAATTACTTAACTTGTTGGAGTAACACGATATTAGACCAGGTGATAATCCATTGAAATCAATCACTAAATCAATCACTAAATAAAAAACCAATGACTTAATCAATCACTAAATAAACATAAAATGCCATTCTGTAGTCTTTCTTTCTTTCTTTCTTTCTTTCTTTCTTTCTTTCTTTCTTTCTTTCTTTCTTTCTTTCCTTCTAACCCGAATTAGTACAAATATTATGGAATCAGTAAATGAATTATGGAATTAATGTACAAATTATGGAATAAGTGCATAAATCATAGCCTTAGTGTAGAGATAAGGGGATTAGTTTACAAATTATTGAATTAGTACAGAAATTAAGGAATTAGAGCAAAAATTATAATTTAAGAACGCAAATTATGGATTAAGTGTATAAAATATGGAATTCGTAGAAAAAAATATCGAATAAGTTAACAAGTTATGAAATTAGTACACAACTTATATATTAGTGTACAAATTATATAATTACTGTATAAATTATGGAATTAGTACACAAACTATAGAATAAGTATATTAATTATCGATTAAGGATAGAAATCATTGAATTACTGCACAAATTATAGAACTAAACTCAAATTATTGAATAAGTACAAAAATTATGGAATTAACACACAAATTATGGAATTAGTTGGTAAATTATGAAATAATTATATTGAATTAAAGTTGAAATAATGGAATTGGTACAAAGATTATGGAATTAGAACACCAATTACGTAATTAGAACACAACATTTGGAATTAGTGAATGAATTATGAAATTGAGTTAAAAGGTTTATAGACATAAGGAAGAGAGAGGCACAATCTTTCTATGATGACTTTTCCATCTGTCCCCCCACCACCACAACGTGAGCACCCGCCGCAAGGCCTCGGCGAGCAAGCGTAAGTCAAACTTCTTCTTCCGTCGGCAAAATTCAACTAACTGACTTTTCTCAAATATCAGCCTAACTAAACCGAAAGGCAAGATATATAAAACGAAATCCCTCGGCCATTATATTACACAGAGAGAGAGAGTGGGGGTAATAAGAGCAGCACAAAATCCAAGCCTACCAAGCACAAATTATCAGGCAAACTTGGGAAAACGGATCAAATACAATATGTAGATTATGTCAACAAAAAAACAATCAAATGGTCACTTGTATCCACTTAAGCAAGTTTATCAACCATCGAAAATAAATAAAAACATGATAAAGTAAGTTTGATTGATATATTTGTTTTTCTGGCATATATACCATCGTGGTTTTTTTAGTAAGCTAAATCGATCAATGCTGAAGAAATGCAGCCATATTATTTAACACAGAGCTGGAGGAATTACAGACTTCGTACTTTGCCTCAGGGTATTTCTCTGAAAGTAAATGTAATAGCGCGAATCTAGTTCCAATTTTTAAAGCCTGCTGTACAGAATTTGAGCCATTACATTACAGGAATATCCACGTGGTAAAATAGGACGTTATATTAATTGGAAAATATGCAAATACTACGGAATACTGAAATGTTAGAAAAGGTAAAAGCAACCCTCAGAAGCAAAAATAAATTCCATATTAGCTATTCTTTGAGACTTTGCTATCCTAATTTATAAAAGATAAAGATCAATTGACCAGATGTAGTAGTTTAGGACTATATATATATATACATATATATATATATATATATATATATATATATATATATATATATATAAATGACTTCTAAGTGACATATCAAAGACAACAGACAATAATATAAAAAAGTATAGTAAACGAAACCAATTCAAAGACCTGGAAGTAGACATTCTGAAGTATGGCACTTTCAAAACGAAAACCGTGGCAGAAATAGTGGGTTGACCTGGGTATGATAAAGAAAAGTACAGGTAATTACATTAATAATATCCCTGGCAGTTCCAATCAATAAGGAATGCAAAGAAAATCAGTTTGTTGTACTGCTGAACGTTAGGAAAGTACGATCAATGATACTGAAAGATATCACCCAATATAGCAGAAAAAGAAGAAAAAACAAACAAGCAAACAAACTAACAACAGAAATACATATATTCACAGCCATCCCTTACAACTAAGTATTTGATAAATACCCGAAGATGGATTGCAAGAAGCCAAGAGTAAATTTTAAAATGAATATGTCTTCTTCCCCTCCGCAAGTCACGTGGTTGGAATTTGCTTTTTTCACAAAATATCGTCAAGCAAAATGCAACTGATAGGGATAGTTAAATCAGTTTGGAATATAAATGATAACGGTGGGAGAAGACTCGAAATATAACTGAGTAATATGGTAAGAATGTGCTTTTGTAAAATGAGTTATGTTCGTTTATATGCTGAATTCTTTATTTGTTTCTAAATATTTCAGAAAATCTCAGCTTTTCTATCCAAGTAATTTTTAGTGTATTCCTTTAAATATATATTTATATATATATATATATATATATATATAGGAAACATTTGTCTCTAAAAAAAAAAAAGAAACAAGAAAACTTGATAATTAATAAAATGATGTTTCTCTTTCCCTCCCTAAATCACGAAAAGTGGAACTTTTTTTTTTAACTAAAAGTTGTTAAGCTACAAGCGACAAATAGAGATGATTAAATTGGCTTGGAATATAATTCAAACGCTAAGCAAAAATAAGGCATTCTAAAATACGACAAAGTAGTTCGAATTGAACTACGTAAATAGCATTTTCAGCTATGAGCCAACCGACGCACAAAGTTGGAGTTTATTAAAAAAAATAATGAAGTTTTAAACCCAACTGGTTTACAAAAAAAGGTGTCTTCTAGATTGTTTTAATTGTTTTTGATGTCTGCGTAAGAGTTCTCTTGTCAAATTACCGGATTACGTCGTTGACATAAGCACATATAGCCACATATACTACCTATAAAAAATATCAAATCCAAATCTCTCTCGCTGATACTCAGATTAAAGATATGAGTATCATAATTGGCAAGAGGTCCCTTGTAAGCTAATGTAGGGATCACGTCAACATCCATCGCATATTAGCTGTTCTGATTTCAGGTACAAAAACAACAACCCAAGCAATTATTTAAATAAGCTAAACAATGGACAAGAGAAGACATCTAAATGTACTTCACTGTTATTTTCAGAGCAATCTTACATAAAACAAACAACAAAAATTTGGTGGAATCCGCTAGATTTAATATAAAAAATCAAAATCCTTCTGACCAAGGTAGAATGTTACTTAAGCAAACGTTTGGTTTTCTGATATTGGCATACTAGAAATAGGGAGACAAGTAAAGAGGTCCCCCTACCTGAATCAACACATTATATACTGAGAAGAAAGAGTCCCTACTTGAATTGAAACGCAATATACTGAAAGCTGTAACACCACAGCCCTGCGCACCACTTTCAAATGTTAGCGAGAGACGATAAAATAAACTTAGAGTTGATAAAGAAAATCTTAACGGAAAAGAAAACTGCATTATCATCCCTCATGAACCAAGACAGGAAAAAAGTTTAAGTAAAAACCAAGAGTAAAAAATTATTAACAAATATCCCAACGGCCAATCCCAGAAGAAAAAGAAGTAATTTATGCAGAAGCGAAACTAGACTCTGAAAAAATTGGTGTTCCTCCAAGGAATTCAAACAAAATATAAAAAAAAAAACCTGGGAGGAAACTTTTGCTTGAAGGAAAGGTAAATAAACAGCAATAACAAGTAAAAATGTTAAGGAAGGAAAAACACACAGGAACATACCAAAACAAGACGCCAGAGAAGTCTGACAATACCTGAAGAGATAAATAAAAAAATATTGGCGAAAGAAAGAAAACTTAAAAGATACAGAGACATTGTCAAACATTACAACAAACAAAAATAGGACATTACAAAATAAAAAAAGGAAATTCGACCAACTGTAGGTGGAGAATGCACAAGGACAAACCAACAACCTTCATGGAAGTAAACCAATTTGGATGTTAAAAATGGGAACGAAAAGAACATAACAGAAAGGCTGAAGAGATATATATTAAAAAAAAAGAATTACAAGCATTCACATAAAGGCCTGGAATCTCTTACTAACACTCAAAAATCTACGGAATTGGGAAATGTCAGGCCGTGATGGCATACATGCATCAAGGTTTTTAAAATATACGCCCATCCATAACAGAATGGGGAGTGAATTGTGTAGATTCCTTGAAGAAGCAACAATATCCACATTAGAAAGCAGGTCTATTTCTGTCTTATGTGTCGTAGAGTGTTTGTGGAAGACCTGGAAAACAAGACGAACATATAATTTACAGTACATCCACATCAGTGCATCTGCAAGGAGAGCAAAGCGGGGCAGAAAAATGTTGCCATGGCGTAGATTGACTACAGAAAAGGTCATGATATGTTCCCGCAAACCTGCATAATATTCAAAAATATGCTAGATATCCAACAAAGTCGAAAAATTCATCAGGGAAGCTATGAAAAATCGCAAAGTGGAATTAACAGCAGGAAAAATAACTTTATTTTATATTGAGAGGTATCTTAAAAAGAGATGCACTTTGGATAAACTATTTGTAAGAGCAATGATTTAAATTACCAATATAATTAAGTAAGAATACTGCGGATAAAAATTTACAAAATGAAAAGAAAATATTAAACCATTTATGTCCGAGTAAGAAATCAAGCTATTTGTAATTATGAAAAAAAAATCAATACCTTTATACTACTAATAAATATATACATTCAGGATATAGGAATGAAATTAAGCATAAAATTATGCCGTGTGCATGATGAAATTTTGAAACAAAACAATCAACGAAATAAAAATAACTGTTAAATAAATAATCAAAACGCAAGAAAACTAGTAATATTAAAGAATATTGGAAGCGGACGCCGTTAAATAAGCAAAGGTGAAATAAAGGATAAGAGAAGAGTAACTCAGAAGAAGGAGAGGGTTTTTTCTAAAACAAGCTCTGCTGAAGAAATCCCAGGGGTTAAATTCCAGGGTAATTCCTTAATAGGGTAATCTGGATCATACTTAATATGGATTAGGGAGGAACTCAGACAAATGGACCAACGGGCAAAGAAATTAATGACTATACACAGGTCCTTACACTTGAGAGATGACATGGACAGGCTATATGCATCAAGAAATGAAGGAGGAAGAGTAATCACCAGACAACATTAAGATGGGTAAAGAAAGACTAACCACTGAAGACAGAAACGGTTATAGTAACAGAGGACAAAACATAAAACAACAAAACTCGAAAATATAAATCAATAGAAAAACAAACGTCCGAAGATTTTCTGAGACTACCTGACGAGATTGCTATTAAGAAAACCTGGACATGAAGAAACTGTACAAACTGTACATGAGGAGCAATTATATTGAATCAAAAAAAAAGAAGAAAATATGCTACAGAGTGCCAAGTGTAGATCATGAGGAGAGAAAAATGAAAACGTTGATAACATATTTTTTGGATGCACCAAACATGCGTGAAAGGAGAACAAGACTAGACATGACAGACTGGGAAAGGTAACCCGCTAGAAATTGTGAAAGTGAATGAAATTTTACTATACTACTAAATGATATTTGCATAAATCAGAATTTGTCCTGAAGAATAAGATGCACAAAATACTTTGGAATATTAACAAACAAAGGGCTTACTTAATCCCTGGCAGAAATAGACCTCGTGTTAAGTAACAAAAAAATGCTTACTTACCGTCTTATAGATTATAGAATTTCAACGAACGACAGTGCGAAAATAAAATAAAGCAAAAAGATAGTGTTTTGACATTACCAGAGAAATGAAAAACGGTGGAGCATGAGGGTAAATTAAACCAGTTGTTGTCTTCAAATCCTTTTATTAATGCATCCACGCTAACTTTCATGCTGGTATATCCTCTTCCTTCTTCTGTTTTTGATGCATATAGTCTATCCATGTCATCTCTCAAGTGTTAGGACCAGTGTATAGTCATTAATTCCTTTGCCAGTTCGCCCGTTTGTCTGAGTTCCGCCCGAATCCACATTAAGAAAAATTCAAATTATTACGAGAGGAATTGCCCAGGAATTTAACCCCTGAGATTTCTTCGGCAGAGCCTGGCTTAGAATAGCTGTTTTGTTCTTCTGAGTTACTCTACTCTTTTTCTTTCTTTCATCTTTGCTTGGTGAGAACAAAACAGCCCTCGGGATCTTTACGAAGGGACTGGAGTAATTAGTTGTCAATGGGAAAATAGAAACCATCATTACTGCAGCTTTGCTGAGACCGGCTAGATTACTTAGAAACGTTCAATATTTGCTGTCAATAAGACTCCAGTGAAAGCTCGCCAACTAACGTGAAAAAAATTTCAAGGAGTGAGGTATTTGAAAAATATTTCGAGGAATAAAAAATTAAAAGTACTTAGCTATATTAGAAGCGGAATCATGAAACAAAAAGATGCAATGAAAAATAACAAAACTAGCTCAGATCAATAATATAACTTTCCGAATCCAAACATTGTAGCATGAATACCATTTATGGAATGAACATTGGAGTGTCCTAATTGTTAGGTGGTCTATCCTTAAAATTCATGTGGAAGGAAATCAGAGAAAATAACCAATGCCAAGAAAGTGTATAAACTATGCACAAGATCTAACTTTCAAGAGATGATACTGAAAGTCTTTATGTGTGAAAAGTCAAAGAAAACTCACTTGTATTTAGGATGGGTTAGATTCATTAATACAAGCACCGGAGAAATAACTAAAAGAGTAACAAGTTACTGTAGCCAAAAAAGCCTTTGAAACGTATGAACTAACTGCAAAATAAAAAAATGTTAGAAAACAGAAACGGTACGAAAAACTGTATAGATATTTTAAAGGACAAACTTGCGGAATTGCTCTATAGAAGAACTGGATTTGGCTAAGGAAAGGAAAGCGAAGGACCGAAACTTAATTTATTTTTAAAGCAGCACAAAACAACGCCATAAGAAACAAATAAAAAATGGAAGATACTTAGCAGAATAATGAGTGTAGGTTACCTGGATACAGACAAGAAACGGATAATCACAGAATAAGCGAGTGCACCAAAGTAGTAGAAAAGCATGACTGGGTGGAAAGGGTGATACCCTTGGAATGAAGTAAGAGGTTAATCATACTACAAAAGGGTATACGAACGAATCAGAATCCTGCCCAAAAAAGAAGCTCATAAAATTGTCGGCGATTTATACGTATACCTCGATATTGGGATCCTGTTCTATAGACTTGACCTAATGTTAATTAACAAGAAAGAGAGAACTGGCGACAAGTAGTCATTAAAAAAGAGGGAAATTAAAACCGAGGGAAAAGATAAACAAATTGATAGATATTAGTACAGAACCCAAACAAACCGTGGAAAATGAATATATAACATGAATATGAAACATGAACATGTAATATCAATTTAAATATATACTCTTGAAACAGTCACCAAATTCTCAGGATATTTTTTTTGTTTTGGTTGTATGTTTTACTGTTTATGAACCCTTTTTGTATCATTTGCCGACCAATTAAATCATTTTGTTAAAAGTTTGTATGTTGAAGACATTCATATCTTCTAAGAATTCAGTTCAATATAAAAACAGTTTTATTTCAAACAATTCAGTTTAGTGTACTTTTACAGTCTTGTCCTGTTTGGTTCTGAAATAGGACCCTATCAGGTGCAACAACTCCGAGCTTTAGTGGATCAGGGTGTGATAACAAGGCATTCCCTAAAACTTAAGCATTACTGAAGACTCACCGTCAGATTGCTTAGTGTCATATCTTGGACACTTGTCCTAAGAAGGATGCGACGCAAGCTCATTTTACGCGGGGTTTGACTGGTTTGAATTCAGAGTTTTCCTTCTCCTAGACCAGTTAAAATGCCAGAGTTTAAGAGCCCACACTGTCCTTCTATTTATTCAAACCTGGAGCGGGAAAAGTTAGATTGATACTAGGCAAAATATAATTAGACTCTTTCCGGATTGGAACTGTATCCATTTTCTCCATTTTTTTTACAAAATGAGCACTTCCTTGCCCTTATATCGTATTATTTATTTTGTTGAAAATAAAGTCTTCAAAATATACTTCAGTGAATGTGGTGAGCATATAGGTCCAATATTCAATAGAATACGGTGGTATGTTTATCTTATATCGAATTAAATGTCTTTGATCTTGTTGTCAGCTTTATACAACGAATAAGAAAAAAAGAGTGAAATCGCTCTACGATAAACTCATCTTCTGATAAGGACATATAGATGCCACTAGGTAATTATTCTGAATAAAATGTGAAACAAAACAACTTTTATACAAATATTTTGGTCAGATATAATTCTTTCTTTAATGGAATATCAACTTTAATGGGTTATTTGATGCCAATGTTATCCTTGTCATTGAACAGCTGTGAGAATAGCAGTGAGAATAAAGAGGTTCATATTTTTCCCTAGAGTAAAAGCCCGAAAGTGACCGTAATACCTTGACTGGAGTTTCACTATGCTTACTTTAAACCCGAGTTCCAGCATAATGGCTATTACGCCACGGGGAGTCCCCACTATGGTCAGGTATATTGGACTCACTTGCAATAACGTCACCTGGCTGATCCAGATATCAAAAGAAAATTATAATTAAATCTAATTGTGCTTCTGAAGAAAACTTACATTTTCATTTTCTCGGTTGATTGATCAGTTACGGCTTATCAGCAAAAATGGGTTATTTAATTCCAAATTCTCTTATATATATATATATATATATATATATATATATATATATATATATATGCATATATATAATTTGTAAGAGAATGGTTTGTAGTTAATTTGGTTTTTAAAATAGTTATAACCCATTTTTTGTCAACAGTGAAATGGTTTGAAAACTTCCAACCCGATACTTATAAATCTATTTGATTATAATTTTTTCTTTACATACATTTAAGTGGTGTGAAATATTGTTATTTAACATTATTATTTCTATTTTTATCTAATACGAACATTGTACTCACAGCTGTATAGTTGCAAATAACTAATAATAATAATACCCAGAAAATAAGTAAACATTTTTTTTTTATTCATAGCTGAAATCGTTCAAGTTACCTCATCTCCAAGTCAGAGGGGACCGCAGAGTAATGATTATGAAGATTGATTCCATATTCCCTAAACTATATAACCGATGCCTCACCACTGGAGGTGCCCGTGGTGTAGTCGTTATCGCCGTAGGAAATGAACACGGCGATACGAGTTCAAATCCTGGACGAGACTGATTGCATTTCACATAGCACTAATACCCTTGGGAAAGGTATGAATCCAATAATTCTCCCTCCAGCTATGGGTAAATAGTAGGACAGACTAGGTTCTTCAGCCATGGTTAGGCAACTAGTCTAGGAGAAGGAAAAACTCTGAATTCAAACCTGTTAAACTCCGCTTAAAAATTGACCTTGTGTCATATCCTGCCCGAGCGGAGGGGTTGGTAAATAGTACCATCGGATGCAGCTAAAGGTCATAGCCCGGACATTTTTATTTTGTGATCAGATTACAATTTATTTAAGGTTAATATTATGATTTGATTTTATAGCGTAACGATTATCGGGATTAACGAAATATATAAAAAAAAATAGTTCAAGACCTGCACAAGGCTCTTTGCGTTTCAAATGTCATTGGGAATGTCATGAATACCTTATTTCTTTCCGCACCGCCGGTTATGAGTCAATAGCATGATAGACTAGGCATGTTAGCCATGCTTAGGCAACTTCTTTAGATCAAAAACTCTGAATTAAAACAGTTTTAGACCGATTGAAATTTTAGAACCTAACCATGGTTGAGAGCTTGCGTAAATAAATGCACTGATTCTCTAAAAGTCTTTTCACATACATTCTGTCCACTGGTTTCAAGAGTACATAAAATATTTTTGACAGTTTCCAAGAAATATTCACGTAAGTTCCAGATCAAACTTTCAAATGAGAAAAGGCTTTTGCATGATACATGAACATAATTCTAAGAAGAATAAAATATTAACGAATATGCAAACACATGGTCAGATACATACATACATACATACATACATACGCACAGGAGGCGTTTTTGCTGTCACAGTTATCGTCGTAGGAATGTGAAACGGTGTCCCGATTTCAAATCCTGGACGAAGCTGTTTACTGTGACAGCTGAATTTATACCTTTCCCAAGAAAGGTATGAATCCAAATTTTTTTTCCATCCAGCTAGCATTAAATAGTAGGTCTTACTTGGGTCTTAACCTTGGTGTGGCAGCCAGTCAAAGAGAAGGAAAACCTCGGATTTAGAATATTTTAAACTCTGCAAAAAATTGACCTTTTGTCACATCCTTTTTGCGCGGAGGCGTAGTGTAAATGTATAGAAAAAAATGTACCGATATTTTATCAAAATTAATTTTCATCAAAGCCAGATTTTATTAATCATCATCATCATCATCATCATCTCGTGCCGCCAGCACGGACATCCCTGACCCTCTCACGCCACTTCTCCCAATCACTCATCACCTCCGGCAGGTCTTCAGGGTTACATCCTGTGTCGTCACATAGTTGCTGTATGTAAGTTCGAGCTGGTCGTCCTGCTTTTGCACGGCCATATGTGGGGGTCCATAGGAGTACATCACTTATGAGCTAGTCCTTGCTTCTCCAGCAGTATCCCGCGTATCTGGTTCGTCTAACTTGTATAGTTTTCGTTAAGGGGGGCAAGTGTCCGTATAGTTGGTGTCTCGTGAGGTGTTGTCACCAAAACTTGTTCAATACTGCTCTCAATATTCTTGTGTAGTTTCCGTCTAGTTTCTTCTTCAGCCGTTTAGTTAGCGTCCATGTAGTGCATCCATATAGCAGTATCGACACAACCGCTGCCTGGAAGAAACTGCGCTTGATTTTATCGGTTATGTCTGATTTCCATATGATCGAGAGCCTATCGATAGCCGTCCATGCCTTCGTCAGTCGTGTGTCGATGTCTTTTTCGGTTGATGAGACGCTATACTATAAAAAAAACAATTTTTATTGGGTAGCATTTACTATTATATGCAACATCATTGAAAATCTGTAACATGAAATAAAATATCATCAGGATATATCTAAAAGATGAGCCTAATTCTGGAACACATATCTGCATTTCTTAATGCAACACGGCTTCCAATATGGAAACTATTAACCGTTTTTTAATCTAAAAATGTTTAATTAAAAATAATGAAATGCTAGTATCTTGATTTAGAATAAACTAAACTTTTACAATTATTTGTCTGGAGTGTTGTCGATAGACGATATTATATATATATATATATATATATATATATATATATATATATATATATATATATATATATATACACGTGGAAGTGGGTTATTGTGGGCGTGCTATAGTAAAATGACTGTTCAAATCCCGTTGTGAATTGTTTCGTAGATTATTATTAGAGGGATCAAGTCAAAATGGCTGCCACATATTTTTTACAAAAGTAATGAAAATCTTCTTGATTAAAAACTTGGTAGCATTTAGCGATATGCAAAAAACTCTCTTAAAAACTGCATTAAACATTTAAATATAAATGTATGCAATTCTTTAATCTGTAGGCATTAAATAACACAGCTTGATATGCCGTCAAAATCAACGAATACGTCAATCAGCTCTTACTGGGCACCCAATAACACTGGTATTTTGTTAGACTTCGTATTAGCTCTCTTTCAAGTTGAAGAATCTGAAAATATACAACAGGAAAAACTAATTGAAAACATACATATACATGTATGTATTTATATTTGTATGAGCGTGTATATATGTTTCGTTCTGTGTGCTTGCTTGTATGAGTTTATCTATGAGTTTTATGTGTGTGCGTTAGTGTGTTTACTGTCTGTTTCCTTAACTCAGTTCGTTGTCCTGTATATATCAAGACATAAATCTGTGTCGGACATGAAATTGAATAAAAGTATTTACATGAAGTTAGCCCTTCCTAAACTTTCTCCTCCTTAAACACCGATCACTCTTCCGTAATGAAAGTCTGATATGCGCCTTTATCTTCGAGTGAATCACTCCTTACGGAACATGCTTTTGTTCCAATACAGTCCTTTCGTTTCACCCGGCTTTATATTGAACTCATTGATTGGTTACAATGAGACAGAAATGTAAATCTGTTGCAGAGCATTGGGATTGATACTGGGGCATCTTTGTGAATCGGATACGTATTTATGCAGTTTTGCGTCGGAAATGCGCATTTCCCTCCAAGTTATGTTGGCTTAATGCACAATTCATGACGGGATATGTGACAATAATGTAAACTACCATATCTTCAATGCAAATACATTCGTGTCTATACATTAAAGTCTACATCTATCAGAATACATACTTATTTATACAGGCCTATTTTATGCGTATCCATAATTGAACTTTCTCTTAATTCTTCTTTCAATCGATCTCTGTCTATGATCGCATATATTGATTTATCTTTCTACCTTTCTCCACATAGATCGATTTTTAATGCACACACACACACACACACACACACACACACACACACACACGGATACATATATATATATATATATATATATATATATATATATATATATATATTTATGTATATATATATATATATATATATATCCAAAGCCAATTTAGCCGATGCAGGGAACGATTCTCCAATAACCATGTAATTCAAATCGAATCGAGAGATCAATCTAAAATAATAATGAATTAAAATAAAGAGCAAATCATTCCGTTTAAAAGAACTGCCAATATTTCCGTTGTCTGAAGAGGCCGACTTAAATTTGAGAAAAAAAAACAAGACCATTGAAATAAATATTATCACAAAATATATAGTTTAGATTTTAAAATACTCTTTATATATGAGTAAATAATAATAATAATAAAAATAAAAATAATAATAATAGTAATAATAATAATAATCTAAAACAAAGTTGTGTTTGAAATTTAATAAACCAGAAAAAAATCAAACAAAAATTAACAAAATTCTATTTCGACTTAGTACTTTTTTAGTTAATGTAGATAGTTTTTCAATTTGTAAGAACAGGCGATTATTTCTGAAACACGATAATCTCGTTGAAATGTGTAAATAATGCCTTTAAAAGAGTGAACTCACCCCATATCCGTGTGAGAGTAGTAATTTCGAAAGTAACTAAAAACCTGCCTGTTAGTGTCAATCAAAGTCCAACGGATAACGATAAAAATGTTTAGCTGATCAGTGCAAGTATTGTGCGAGTCATAAGAAGCCTGCAAAAATACAAAAAAGCATACACACGTCTGAGTTGGCTTCGTTTTTTTTTGAGTTGGTTAAATTATTGCTGAATTGAAATCATCATCATCATCATCATGTCGTGCCGCCAGCACGGATATCCCTGGCCCTCTCTCGCCACTTCTCCCTATCACTCATCGCCTCCGGCAGGTCTTCAGGGTTACATCCTGTGTCGTCACATAGTTGCTGTATGTAAGTTCGAGCTGGTCGTCCTGCTTTTGCACGGCCATATGTGGGGGTCCATAGGAGTACATCACTTTAGAGCTCGCCCTTGCTTCTCCGCCATTGTCCTGCGTTTCTGGTTCGTCTTACTTGTATAGTTTTCGTGATGGGAGGCAAGTGTCCGTATAGTTGGTGTCTCGTGGGGTGTTGTCGCCAGGACTTGTTCAATACTGCTCTCAACATTCTTGTGTAATTTCCGTCTAGTTTCTTCTCCAGCTGTTTAGTTAGAGTCTATGCAGTGTATCCATATAACATTATCGACACAACCGCTGCCTGGAAGAAACTGCGTTTCATTTTATCAGTTAGGTCTGATTTCCATATGATCGAGAGCCTATCGATAGCCGTCCATGCCTTCGTCAGTCGTGTGTCGATGTCTTTTTCGGTTGATGAGACGCTACTTCCTAGGTAGGTGAATTGAAATAAATGGCCGTTATTTATGGAATTCGTAAGTCCTGTTGAAATATTGTCAAAATATCAGATTAAGTCATAAACTTCATCACAACAGCCATGAAAAACCAGAAAGTACTATTAGTTGCCAGAGGAACAATCTTTGTAGAGACCAAAATTCAAAGAGATATCTTTGTGTGAGAACTACTCTCGTCACTACCATTTTTTAAAGCAATGGTGCTCCTTCATCTTTTGGGGGTATTCAGAGGGCTAATAATTCCTAAAATCACAAGAAACGATTAATTATCTCATGTTCCTTGACGATATCAATGTTTAGCAAAAAATTAAAAAAAAAACAATTGGTGACCCTTATAGTAAGTATATGGATATTGCGATGAAATTTTGCATGGAAAATGTGCCATGTTTACAAGGAAAATTAGGAAAAAGTGGCAACGAAAGCAAAACAAAAGCGTCAACACGGGAAAGTATCAGAACATGTGGAGAGAAGGAAAATTACAAGTTCTTGGAAATACTGGAATCGGATATCATCAAACAAATAGATATGAAAAGAAAAATAAGAAAATATTACCGCCGAGGAACAAGACATAAAGCTCCATAGCAGAGCTCTTATCAAATGAATAAACTCTAAGAGTGTCCCTATATATAGTGGTCCATTCTTAGAAAGATGAAGTAGAGACTTAGACAAATACACTAAATGACAAGCATTTTAAGGATTATGCATAAGGCCTTACACCGAAAACACGTCAAATACAGATTCTATATATTCATAAAAATAGGATGCACAGAACTAGACGGCATTCACGATTGGGAATACATTGAAAAGAGCAAAGAAAAACTGTTTACAGCAGCAGTTATTACAATTGCAACAGAAAACAAAAATTAAAAACAAACAACAGAAAACAAAAATAGGAAAGAAAATAAATGTATTGATTTTTCAAATGATAAACTGGCGACATTGAACACGAGAAAACATGGTTACGGCTAAAAAAAATTAGAAACCCCAAAGATAAAAACTGAATGAATCTTAACAGCATCATAGAATAACGCCCTAAGGATGAATTATATTTGATTAAAATTGATTATACGCAACAGGGTAGCAAGTGTAGGGGATTTGGAGATAGAGGTGAAACGGTGAGTTATATAATAACTGAATTCAGCAAATTAGCACAAAAAGATTTCAAGATAAGAATCGAATGAATAAGGAAGAAGATCCACTTGGATTTGTTTAAGAGATTAAAATTTTACCTTATTCCCTAAAGGTATATGCACAACAATAATCCTTCCTAGAGAATGAAATATATACAATTGCCAATGGTTTTGAATAAAAACGGATCATTTAAATGCGAACTAAAGACCGCAACAAGTTTTAATTAACAAGTGAAGTACAACTTGTCTTGTGGATTTTGCTATTCCAGCAAACCACGACATAAGAATAAAAGAAAGAGAAAAGATTGACAAATATAGACTTATCCAGAAAACTTAAAAAGTAGAACATGAGGGTGCACTAAAAATGGTCTTAAATTATTTGGAAAAAAAAAATTGGAAAGAATTCATCTGTATCTCAGTGTTACCTTTCTCTTCATATACCTTTTAGAAAGTGTTATGCAAAGAGATAATTATTAACAAAATACTGTCTTAGTTTCTTGAAACCCAATAATCCCTTTAAATAAACTAGACCAAGTTATTTTCTCTTAATTATTAATGTTACATTGGAATAATAAAAAAGCCACATTTATCTGCGTTCAAATTAAAAGGATCTTCTACGAAGACGTAATATCATATAAATGTATGTAATCTATTGACTTTTTTCACTGACGAATCATAAAGAATGTGTGATTACAATGGAACCATGAAAATATAAAAATCATAATGAGATATTTATTTAGAAATCAAATTACCTATAAAGTGTTCATATGATGTTAAAAAAACGAAACTAAACCTATACCATGAAGTAAATTACATTGTATGACATTATATGTTTTGATTTAGTCTATAAGAAGGCACTGACGAGTGTGAATGCGAAAACACACACACTCACACATATATAGTAAGTAAAGTTTCGCGACCTTAGTCGAGGGTGACCCGAAGGCTCCCTTTACAATAGCTACTACACCAAGGTGTAGGGGAGGGCACAACTACATTCCCTGGATTCTTCCACTTTACTCTTGATCTCTACCATATAATGCTGAGTGTTAAGCAAGGCGATATCAAGAACCATTTTTGGAGTCTTTGGTATGACTCGACCTGGGATTGAAACCCGGTCTACAGGACCATTGACGACCACTATACGCATTATGCCACTATGCATGGATAGGTTAAAAAAATTAGAGGCCGACCACGATAATCGCATGGAATGTGATTAAATAAGGTTTATTTCTCAACATAGCCACCCCCTTGTGATCCACACTTCTGTCATCAACTGCAGAGACTGCGTAATAATATTAATTGTTGAGACCATTAATATTGTAGCCCAGCCTCTTATATATATATATATATATATATATATATATATATATATATATATATATATATATATATATATATATATATATATATATATATATATTGAAGTGTATACTAAGATATGAATGTGCCTGTAGTGAAATGTTTATCGTCGTTTGAAATGTAAATGTCGAAACAAATCACATCGTGGACGAGAATGTTTGCATTTGGCAATTTGCTAATGTCCTTGGAAGAGGTACTAATCTACCTGTCTCCCTCTCACTATGGGTAAATTTTAAGGCAGATTGATCTCTTTAAGCTTGCTATGGAAGGAAAATCTTTTTTCAATCCTGTTAAAATCCGTTAAAAAAATCAACCTTGGATCACAATCTTCTTTAGCAGTGAGTTATATATATATATATATATATGAAATTATAGATGACCATCAGTGAACCTTGATCTAATGTCAATAAAGCAGTGATTCCGCCACACTCCTAAGAACTCCAGAACTGAAGCCTCACCAGGCAACCCGGACCTATCATGTTCAACTAGGATTCATCTTGTAAATCAGATGATCATCCTCGCTTTTAGCCTGGTTTGACAGCATAGAAAGAGTACCAGGGAGAGAGAGCGGCTGGAATAGGAAAGTTAAACGGAAGAAATAACGGGATGGGTAAACAAGGTGAGGCATATATTGCAATACGCAACGATACGAAGAGAGTGCAATCGCAAAGTGAATTCATTGATGAAGTAAGCTTATCAATTAGTTATTTAGATCAATCGGTGAATGCTGAAAGAGATATAAATAAAGACGCATTTCAGGTTAAGAACATACGTGTGTAGACAATACAAATAGATACTTTACTATAGCTTGGAAAAATACTCTATATTCATCATCATCATCATCATCATCATCATCAATGCAATTTGAAATAGAGGAGCGCTGACCTTAGATCGACCTCTTATCCTTTCAATCCAGGTAGTAATGATAGATTGCTCACCTACAGAAATGCACATGTATAATCGTTAATTCGTTGTACAAATCGATCTATCTACACAGGAAGTAGTAAAATTAGCTTCCAAAACTCAGACAGGTGGGGCTGTAGAATAAACCGACCGTATATCTGCGGATAATAATTCACCCGAATAGGCGTTCAGGATGGTGAGGCTCCAGTTTTTAGGGAATGTTATGTACATCTTCACTGCCATTACACCCAGCTTCACTTGACCCGGAGTGATAATACCTCTGAGAACCTCACCAGTAAGTCAAAGAGAAATATTCGGTCATTTTCGCTACAGGAAACTTTTTAACTGAGTAAAAATAGATGAAAGATATTTAATTTAGTTACTGTATTACATAGCAATACATGCAACCGATTAACAGTGTGCATAAGAACAAATAGTGTCGAACAGAATAATTAATTTCAGATAACAATGCTTAAAACCATTAACCTACGTGCAAATAAAACTATATTTGTTGAAAAATATTTGAAAAAACTACACTCTGTGCAAGTAATTGATTAATATAATTAATACTGAATATTATCATGGTCAGATAGCAACATTTGAAACCATTTAACTGTGTGCCTACTATAGCAAATACTGTAATCGATTTTATCGTATGCAAAACATTTACTCAAACCCATTTAAAATGCAATTACTAACGAGGTATTCATTTAAAACCATAGAGATACATATGAAGAGGATATGGTAATGATTTACCATCAAGGTTTCTTATGCAATTAAACGAAATAATTTAAGTCTAAATACCTCCCAAATTTTAATATCTGAGTAGTATGCTGCAAAATAAGTAGGAAAAAGGCAATAGTAGCTTCATTTTGCTAATGACTTCAGATGCAATCGGTTACAGATCAAGACTTAGACCAGCCTTTCTTTTAAAGATTCATTTTATTTTGATAATCGTGAGGTTGCTTTCTTTTAAAGATTGTCCAAAAAGCAACCTCACGGTTATCAAAATAAAATGATTTCACAATTATTTTACAGAGGTCCACCGTTTTTATTCTTTAATTTAAAAATTGATATTCTCTAGATAGTGATATTTATTCAGTATTTTTCATGCCATAGCAGAATCCAGAAAAAAATAATTCCACTGAGATATGAAATTGGCTCAAAAAGCTCTCTGGAGTATTTACATATTTACCGGTCTTAAAACAACGTTCCAACAGCAAATGAACGATGTGCACAGGTCCAAACAATGATCTTACCTGAAGACAGCTCAAAAAATAATGCCTACATATTTTATGACTACATACTTTATGTCTACATATTTTTCTTCTGGATATTTTATGTCTACATATTTTCTTCTACATATTTTGTTCGAATTCCTTTATTACTTTTATCGTATTCGTGGGGAATTGATTTATGTATTGTCCATAGTTGTATATATCCCTAGTACTTTCTGCCCGACTTTGGGCCATCATCAGGGGAGGATCTATTAAAAAAGTGATGTAACTTTTGGTTTAGCATATTTCTACTATGTAAGAGCGTCTTTACCGTTGAAGATTATGGCGTTTGCTTTTAAATGGGTTTCTATAATTAGTGTTAGTAGCTAAAGGCATTAACACTGGTTTGAAAATTAATTCTATTAAGCGTCAGTTACATGGACAATACACAAATCAATTCTCCCCCGAATACGATAAAAGTAATACAGGAATTCGAACGGATCCAGAAGAAAATATGTAGACTTAAAATGTTTATTATGTTTAATGAAATTTGTATTAACGAAAAAATGCTGCCAGAATATATATATATATATATATATATATATATATATATATATATATATATATATATATACGTATGTGTCTGTGTGTGTCTGTGTGTGTATGTGCGTTTTTCTAACACGTGTGTCACATGTACTCAAACAAGTGACGTTACTCCACGCCAACTTTATGATTGATTGAACACTTTTATCACTTTTCCGTCTAATGATTATGCACCCCATATAAAATTTAACATAAATGACTTCTAAATACGCTAATTTGATAATAAAGTTCAATGTTGTATACATCCCTACCAACATTACCTTTTTGAAATAGCACACACACACACACATACACACACACACACACACACACACACACACATATATATATATATATATATATATATATATACCATTCAATTACAATAATTTCTACTTTCAGTGTTCGATTATTTAGAATAATTTCATCACTGAAAAAGTGAAAAGTAATGGAATCAACAGAAGTAAAATAACAATTATTTTCTGTGAACATAACATATCTAAAATTCTTACACTTTTTCACGTAAAACATATTCGTAAACTTATTTCAGTCAAATTAGCGGCAATTGAATACTCTGCGTGTTGTCTTACTGTAGCTTGTACCCATGCTAGCAAAATATTACATTATTCAAGGCCTAATCAATAAAAGCACATATTCTTTGACAGATGAACAATCACAATTAGCATATGAGATTGTAAATAAAGTTAACAGTAATAAAGACAATCGAATCAAAACTAAAAGGTGTTAGCCAAAAAGAAGGACTTCAGAACTAGAAAGAACACTTCCAGAATCTGCGAGGAAACACATCTTAAAACTACAAAAATTGCCAATGGCAAACAAGAAAATCAAGCTTAGATAATATGTGAAATATTGTTTGGATAATATTCAAACGATCAAAAACAACGGACGAAATGCCACAGTTGCAAAACGTCATCAACAGAAAGGGATGCAAGTATTCACTTAGACAAAGAATAAACTTCCATAGACATGATGTTGATCATATTTATATCTGATTCCTGATAAAATGAAACGGATATTCTTTCTAACTGTAGCCGTGTCAGTACTACGGGATAGTTTCAAAATCTTGAAGGAATAGTGTTTTAAGACCAAAACTTACCTGCATCATGGTCTCTTCCAGCACTATATTGCTAGCGTAGTAATATCTTTATAAGGGACCATACGGCAGTAGTAATAGCAGTAGTACAAGAGTACGAGAAGTACGACTACCAATCTTGGACACTATCCTTTGTAACTTTTGTTAATATACATTTCTTATCTCTAAACCGTGTTTTCCTTCTGTGTACCGACTTTGGGTCCACATCAGTGGCGACCTACGATTTCGAGAAACGCACTCACACCGAAAGCCTTACCAGTCCTACATCAATAGCGAAAGAAAGATTCGAGAATATCCTCCTCACCACATCAGAAGACCCGCTCAATCACCCAGTGTTGGAGGAGAAAAGTAGGCTGGCATCACTTCCCAGCGACTACATACAAAAATATTCCGCTTACCAACATCGGTGACTAACTAGCATTTCGACACCTTCGGAATATTTAAGATTATTAAAGTCTGTCTAAACAATATAACGGTCAACCAAGTATCGAGAACGATATCTTACACGAAAAAAGAAAGCCAGTTTGTTCACAAAACTATTTGACAAACTCAAGCTTTTGGAAAAATTATACACCAAATTCAACGAGGCGAGTTTTTTCTTTTCTTTTCTAAAATAAGAAATCAAGTTCTCATACAACAAAAGGAGAAAAAAATCCCAAGCATTCTTTTTTACTTCGGTCTGAAGGATATTTTTTTCTTCTTCTCTCCTGCCCACACTTTAAAAAAGAAATTGTCTACATTTACAAAAATCCCCCAGAGAAGAACAGAAAAAAATATTAAAATGTGGAGGAATTTTAATTGACCAAATTTAACGGAACAACGGTATTTAGAAAGAATTTAAACCAGTAAGTAGTTCAATTCTTTTTTTCTGCAAACAAAAAAAATCTGTTCAGATTCTTCTCTACCCACCTGGTACATGGGTTTTCAAAGCAACAGTATTTGCTGTAATTTTTTTGCTTTGTTCATCCCCTTAAGTCGACATATTATAAATCTTATCGAAATATGGAAGAATTCCAGAAAAAAAATATCATTCAATTGCTAAAGGCTAACTTGGATCAGCAACAAAAATTCCAAGAAACACTGGAAAAAATGGTTATGGAGTTACATAAACAACATTTAGAATTCCAACAATTTACACTGCAGGAAACTGAACTACAGCAAAAACAACTGAATAATTATTCATAAATTCATTAAATGGCTCAAAAATATATGAAAAAGACACGATATATTTCCTGAGTACAAGTAAAGAAATTAAGTTTCCTCATAAAAGCAGTCTACGACGTTTTACCAAGCCCAGTCAACCTTCATGCGTGGGGTTTAACTACATCCTACCGATGCTGATTACGTGGGAAAACTGCGAGTTTCAAACATATTCTCACTGGATGTGAGTACGCTCTAAGAAGCTATACTTGGAGACATAATGAAGTCCTGGAGATTTTTCTGAGGTTTCAAAAACATGTTGTGAGACAGCCAATAAAGCTCTAAATATTATCAACAATAGTGCAATTCAGTTCGTTAAAGAAGGAAATATTTCGAAAACTGCATGGGAAAATATGCGTAAACCATCATTGCTTGAGGACTGCACGGACTGGCATGTTGCAACCGATTTAAAACATAACTTCATATTTCCAACTAAAATAACGTTAACGACAAAGCATCCAGATATCCTCATTTGGTCTGTTCAAGCAAAAAAGGTTTTGTTATTGAGTAACGGTCCCTTATGAAGAAAATTTCGACTGTAAACATCAACTGTAAGTTGGAAAAATATGAAGATCTGCGAGAACAATGTGCCAGGAATGGCTGGATAACGAATGTATTTCCTATCGAAGTAGGATGCAGAGGTTTTATTGCCAACTCAACCACCGTTTTCTTAACTAATCTTGGACTTCCTCCATCGGACAAGAGAAAATACATGGAAAAGATCCAAGATAAGGCTCTAACTGCATCAGCGTGGATCTGGCAATCCCGCTGAGCGACAACAATCTGACAAAGTCTGGTGGTGTCGTGAGATACTGCTGGGCCCTTAAACTATGCCTGAACCCAGAGTAATAATCTGATAAAGAGCTTTGTTAGAAGCAATGCTGTTGTATAAACATCAGTTATTGTATGATACCTACTATAACTCAATTGATACATTCGAATACGTACCAGAGAACAATAAAACGTTCGAGGCTTTCTACAGACGCTATGAAGATATTTTCAACGTAGACACTGAACAATGGCCAAGTAAAAAAAAGGTACGTCTTCTGTTAAGACAACTGGGAACAACCGAACATATTAGGTTCGTAGACTTCATATTATCCAAGAAAACCCACAGGCTTGGATTTTTCAGAGACTATTAAGGTCCTATCGGAACTATTCGGGCCTAACACAAACTTGTTCCACAATCGTTGGGAATGCCTGAACACAGTCAAGGGCAACCAGCAAGATTTCCTAACGTTTGCAGCATCGGTGAACGAGCTCTGTAATGATTTTAAACTAGCCAAGCTGACTGCCGATGATTTAATGTGCACAGGATCTAGTATCAGGAGAAGACACCGAAGTCAGGTGTCGGGTACTGACCAAGCTTGAAAATGAACAAGGATTGACTCTCCAAAAATTGGCAGAGGGCTGTCAAAGAGTAATTTCTGTCAAGTGTCACTCAAAAACTATCGAGGAATCAGGTGGGTCTTAGATTAGAAAAATCAGAAGCAAGTTAACCGCCTATTCCCGTCAAAAAGACCAAAGGCCAATCTCGTGTTCTAAACCCCGCAATAAACAAAATGCAAATAGGTTAAAGAAACTTCCTGCACCATGTTACCATCGTGGTAAATGGCATTGGATGAAATTCTGTACAGTAAAGAAGAAAAAATATTGCATTAATTGCCATTAAAATCGACTTAACTTAACACAGTGCTGATACGCCAACATAACGAGAAAACCCAAAAGTAAAATTAGGCAAGCTCAATCAGACGACACAGTCAATAGGAATTTAAGGACATATGTGACTGTTGATATAACTCCATTAAATTCAAGCTTGACTCGCTTTCTGATATATCAATCATCAATTGGCGTACTTGGCGAAAATTTAGTAAACTGACCTTACTAAAGACGGATAAAACAGCAAAATCCGCAACTGCCGAGAATATTAACATATTACGCGAGGTAATCCTTTCAGTAACTCTAAATGGTGTTACAAAAAATCTGAAAGCCTACGTACTAAAAGATTCGGACAACTTGTTCGAAACTGATTGGATAGAAAAATTCAACCTATGGGATTGCCCAATCAGTACATTTTCTCGCAAAATAGAAAGTTCAACGTCCAACTCGATTAACCTCAAAACGGATTTCAAATGGCAATTTTCACAGGTTTTTCTGGCAGCCTTGGGAAATGTCCTAAATTAAAAGCTAAGTTCAAGATGAAGGACGGTACACAACCGGTATTCAAGAAGAAATGGAATGTCCCTTTCGCTGCTCTAGAGCAAATCAACAAAAAATAGATTGCATCGAACAAGCAGGTATTCTGTCAAAAACAAATTTTAGCGAATGGGCTGCACCTACGGTCAATGTAAAAAAGAAGTCCGACAAAATACCAATCTGCGCCGATTTCTCATCAGAGTTAAACGATGGCTTGCAAGATCATCACTATCCTCTACCAGGCCCTGAGGAAATTTTCAACAAACTAAATGTTGGAAAATTCTTCTCCAAAATTGACCTTTCTGTCACATACCCTCAGATTGAGGTGGATGAAGAAAGTTCCAAATTGCTCTGTATCAACACCCATAGAGGTTTTTACAAATACACCAGACTGGCATTTGGGGTCAAGGTTGGGCCCGCAATTTTCCAGCTGGTCATGGACACCATGCTGGGTGACCTTGACTACACTACAGCCTATTTGGATGACATACTGGTTACAAGAAAAATACAGCAGGGCACCGGAACCACATAATAAACGTATTCGAGAAGTTACAAGAATACGGGTTTAAAGTCAAGGAGGGAAAGTGTGACTTTTTCTTACCAGAAATCAAATACTTAGGTCACATCATAAATTGAGACGGTCGTTAGCCGGATCCAGAAAGAGCCAACGCGATCAGAAACATGCTGGCCCCAGATAACGTTCAAACCTTACAAAGCTTCCTCGGCGTAGCTAACTATTACCAAGGATTCATTAATAACATGCAGAATTTGAGAGGGCCTCTCAACGAACGCTTAAAAAAGGACAAACCATGGTTATGGACACCTGAATGCCAAGAATCATTCGAATAGATCAAGAAAACCTTTACTTCGGATCTCTCCTTCACCCACTACGACCCTACCTCGACATCATCGTCGCAAGTGATGCAAGCTCATACGGCATCGGAGCTTGCATTCTCCATAAACTGGCAGATGGTTACCGAAAAGCTGTGGCACACGCATCTAGATCCCTGCTACCATCCGAGAAGCAATATTCCCAAATAGAGATAGAGGCTCTGCTGACACAAAGTTCCACAGATATCTACATGGAATACAGTTCATACTACAAACGGACTATAAACCCCTCATAATAATCTTTGGATACAAGAATGGTCTGCATGTCTATGCTACAAATAGACTATTTCGTTGGGGAACCATTCTCTTAAACTACAACTTCAAGATCGAGTTCCTAACATCTAATTCTATCCTGGCGATAAAGTTCTTTTCAAGGCCTACAAAAACAACGTGACATTCTGGGAAGTAGGCACCATCAAACAAAGGATTGGCGAACTAGTCTATATTGTCCAGAGACCAAAAAACACCTACAAACGCCATATGAACCAGCTAAAGAAATTCTGTTTGAATAAATCTGAGGAATCACTACAAAAATACCAGCGAAGAGCCGATCGACGCAATATTCGATCATTTCGATCTCGACACGCCTCAAGTCTCTTCGGAAGGACGACGCTCGGGAAGAAATGGAAAATTTACGCCACCACTCGACGTAAATCCCAAGAGGCAGAAGTATTCATAGTTTTACTTTTTTTTTTCCTTTTTTCCAAGAAAAAAAAAGATAACTCTTGGAAGTGGGGTGTTGTGAGACCGAAACTTACCTGCATCATGGACTCTTCCAGCACTATAGTACTAGCGTAGTAATATCCTAATACGGGAGCATACGTCAGTAGTTGTAGCAGGAGTACAAGAGTACTAGAAGTACGACTACCAATCTTGGACACTATCCTTTGTAACTTTTGTTAATATATCATTCTTACTTCTAAATCGTGTTCCGTGTTTTCCTTCTGTGTACCGACTTTGGTCCACATCAAATAGATAGATGATAACAACACAGTTAAGCTGGATGCTGAATATCATTGCAGCAACAATCCACAAAACAGTCTCTCTACGGCCTCCCATCTTACAAACCATACAAGCAAGATGCACAATGAACGCTGGGCACAGCTGGACAAGCAAGAACGAATTTATGGGTGAAGTTCTCCTGAGGACTCTGAGAGAAAAATTGATACACGTCAGCTCTTCATGGAAAATGGATACCGTAAAGAGGAACTGCCAAGAGCGATAGCCCATAGGAAGGGATGTGAAGAAGAAATTTTTTAAAAAATTTGTGCGATCAGCAAAATTTGATAATGATTGTCTTTCATCATAAACCGTTTTCGGACTATTGTCTTCATCTTTATTGTTATTTCAACAACGTTTCGACCGATATGTCCTCTGGCCTTCTTCAGGTGTTTGTCGAACTTGGGAACCTACACGGAACTTCGAACTACGTCCTTTATTGAATACACAGGAGGTCGCTTGTTCTGATTCCGTAAGTCATAACGGGGTAAAAGTGCTTGTCTTTAATTGGAATCATTTTGAGATGAGGTTTCTTAATCTAAGAATTAATTTTTATTTATTGCGGACTTTTTTTTCCTCACCCTGGTAGTTTTTGTATCGTTTCTTCTTTCACTACGTTTCGGCCAAATTTCACCTCTGGCCTTCTTCAGGTTTTTTACCGCGACCTCGGATAGGAATGCTGAGTCTGGTAACCGTATCCCCAGTAATTACTGCCTTCCATAGTTGTTGTCTATCGCACCACGTTTTTGACCAAGTAAACCTCTGGCCGGCTTGGGTAGGATTTGAAACCGCTATCTTCTGACAATGCTCACCTGGAACCGCAGAGACTCAACGCCTCTATCCGCTGCGCCACGGGTCACGGTAAAAAACCTGAAGAAAGCCAGAGGTGAAATTTGGCCGAAACGTAGTGAAAGAAGAAACAACACAAAAACTACCAAGATGAGGAAAAACGTCCACAATAAATAAAAATTAGTTCCCGGGTAAAAAGTGTTAAGTATTCCTGTATCGTTACTCGCCTGCAGTCAGGATTGAACCTGCAACCTCCAGATGATTGTCTCTTTAGAAGCTTAGGAAACTAACGCCTATAACAGTTACGCTATGTGTCTTGCTGGATAGTTCAGGGTGAATTATTGAGAGTTATAAACTAAATCTTCTTATTGAAAAGGTTTACTACAATTATGTAGATTTTTTACCTGTGCTGATTTTTCGGTATTTTTTTCAATAAAGGTCATAGTTCGAAGTTTCGTGTAGGTTCTCGAGTTTGTGGATTCAATAAAGTATGTAGTTCGAAGTTCCGTGTAGGTTCCTGAGTTCGACGAACACCTGAAGAAGGCCGGAGGACAATAGCGGAAACGTGGTGGAAATAACAATAAAGATAAAGACAATAGTCCGAAAACACTTAATGATAAAAATATTCAAGCTTCGCCTCAGAAATTTAGACGACTGATTGAGTTTCATATTATTCTATTGTTGAAAGGTGTAAGTTCACTGATTCTCTCTGAAGTGCTATATAATGAAAAGAGATTATTCTTTAAACTTAATGAAAGAATAAATAGATAAAGATTTAATTTTGTCATGGATCATTTTCATTGGCCAGTTATTCGTATCAGGCTACGCATTAAACAATCAAATAAATACCTAAACAAAATAGTAACTGCTAATTTGAAAAACACTCCTCCCATCCGTTAAATAATATATTTAATGAGGAGAGCATGTTAGCTGGTGAGTAGGATAACAAGGAACCTAAAATAGTCAGTTGGAGTATTTGGATTACAAAAAGAATCCTATTTAAACGAATCGATATGCAATGTTACAGCTAAATTTTTCGCCACTTCCTTTAGATTATGTCAACTCTATCAGAAACTTTCTAAGCAAAATTCACAACAGAAAAAAAGGGAAAAAAAAAACAACTTTTCTCCTGATTGTGTAATGAGATCAAAACTAGTGGTGGACAACGAAAAATAAATAACATACAAAGAAATATTCAAATTTATCTTCTCATTTTTGTTCTTATATCTTTATGTATACGTAATGTGCTGTTGGTATTGCATATCCATTAGTCTGAAGTATGCTGTCTGAATAAAGAGTCTCCAGTTGGTCTCATATATATATATATATATATATATATATATATATATATATATATATATATATATGTGTGTGTGTGTGTGTGTGTGTGTGTGTGTGTGTGTGTGTGTGTCTTTCTTGTGAGAACCTGCTTTAGTGTGTTTTGGTAAGATTTGAAAGGAATGTGTTTCAAATTATCCATGACTTGGCCGGCTTGTTTGTTTATGCGTTTTTTCTTTCTTTCTTTTTTCGCTTTTTTATTTTCAAGAGGCGGCTCTTGAAATCATTATTGACGTATTGTAGATCTGATTTGTTTGCGTTGGTGTTTATGGTTGTCAAATTTGACACTTTCCAGGTCACGTGATTAAGTTTCATATTCAATCCAAATGGCACTTATATTTTTTAGTCTTTTTATCCATTTGTTTTTCTCTTTTTGAATTATTGAGTTCATGTTTATATATTTTTCAATTCTTTCTATGGTTGTATATTCAATATGTCGGTTGAGTCTAAACTGTTTGTGCGGATATGTTTTCTCCGACACCGGATCAAATTTATTGCTAAGAAAAATCTAATTATAGTCGAATAACACTGACACAAAAGAGAATCTTACTTTTTCTTTCCGGGTAGAGAAAATCATAAATATCTATAACTTCTTTCTTCGGCAAAATAATTCCCATTTAAAGTAATCGTACAGTCTCGGAATTTTTTCCTGATTCAATATCATTCTAAAGCTTTTTTCCGTCAATTACTTCGGAAAATGTCATTTTAAAAAAGATTCCGTCTGCCCTCATTCAAATTATCCCACTTCATGACCATTGTTTGATTTAACAGTTCAAAGGGCGCAACTCCCGCTGCGTATTCAAATGTATGATAATTTATTCAAAAACAAATTTTAATGGTTGTTCTGTTCTTCTTTCTTTCTCTTTTACTGTTAATAAAGATTTTAACTATTTCTTTAAAAAGGTATAAGATTAGGAAAAGTTATTTTTTTCTTCTTCAGTAAAAGGAAATTTTGTATTGAAATAAATGAAGCATTGTTATAATCATATCAATACGATTTAATTGCTGCTGCTGTGAGACATAAGGAATAAATAAAGAAAACTGAGTACGGGCAGAATCGATTTATTTAATATAAATATGATCCGTGTATCAAAGAAAAACTTGAACGAATTCATAATCCGTGAATCAAAATGTTATAAAAACAATTATCTTTAAATTGCAGATGCATATTTAACAATATAAACACTAAATAATCTAAATTGTTACTTTTGAAAAGAAAATAACTTAAATATAAGAATATATAATAAAATGAACATAAAATGTAGAAATATTGATATTGAATTTATTCAATTTGTTTTTGAAAAGTATTTTCTTTATTTTCTCCGTAAAATTAGGCGGGACTTTCAGACGGCACAACAGTCAGTAGTTTTCCCCCAAATGATCAAAATGGACCTTGATTATATCGATTTCAGTATATATATATATATATATATATATATATATATATATATATATATATATATATATATATATATGCGGGTTTCGATCACGGCTTGGAGAATCTCACGAGTCTAGCCATACAGAAGACCTGTGATACTACAAAACAGTATGTCTGTGGATTACAATATGTATATATATATATATATATATATATATATATATATATATACGTAATATAGTAGTTTTAGTGACCTTAGTCGGGGGCGACCAGAAGGCTCCCTTTTCAATAGCTACTCCACCGGGGTGTAAGGGAGGGCGCTACTCCTTTTCCTGAATTGCTCCACTTTACCCTTGATACGTACCTTATATTGCTGAGTTTAACACTCAGGAGGTATCAAGTAAAATTTTTAAAGTCTTTGGTGTGACGTGATCTGGGATTGAACCCAGGTCTCCTTGACCATTGGCGACTACTCTACCCACTAAGCCTATATATATATATATATATATATATATATATATATATATATATATATATATATATATACTTGTAATTAATAATAGCTACTGCCAATTTTTCACATCGAAATCACGGGCCCCTTGCTTACACGTGATACGTTTTGGAAACATTGAAACATATTTTGTTTTTACGCCTAACCTAGACGTAGCCTCGATCAAAATCTTCCTACATAGCTTTTACTCGACCAAAGGTTATAAGCTAAGATAGAAAAATTTTAATACTACATAGTTTACTATGTATGACGAATGTTGATCGATCTCGTCCAAATATTACATAACGTTACCTAAACTAGACACAAACATTTGTTGAAAACTTACACAACGATATCATGAGATTTTGTTTATCTTAACAAAAGAAAATAAGGTCTCCTAAGTGTACGTTATCAATTTCTTATTATTTATGCTGTTGTGTATGAGATTTAGGGTTTACAAAACCAAGAAGCATGTTAAGCTACGTGAATTTCTATACTACCATCAGTATCAACTGTAGGAAAATCATTGATTGTATTATAGAATTTTTGAAAAAGTGTGAGTATTTTCTATTAAGATCATTTAAGGTTTCGCTCTTTTTATAGGCTCGCAAAAATAAAGTTAAGGGTCGTTTCTTACGGACAATACATGATGGAAACTATTATTTGTAGTTAAAAATTACGGATCGTTCATTACATGCAGTCACCTACAGATGTAGTTTAAACGGCATATAGGTGTGTTTGTGCATGTGTACAATTGAGTATTAAAACATGCTCTTAAAATAATTATTCCTTGGAGAAAACACACTTATTTACTCTGCCATATGTTTCATCTCTTATAATTTGAGGCATTCCGATATCAATCGCGTATTAATGGCTTAGCCCAAATAAGTCTGGTATGAGGCTATGGAAAAAAAGTGCACACCTATGAATCATCTCTACACTCAACTCTCTGGTTAATGTATGAGGGTCATTTAATAAATAAGATATTTTAAATCAAAATAATTTGACTTTTTTCATTGAGAAAAAAACGAACTACCACTCCAGTGAAGAAAAAATTTCAGACGCATTGGTCAGTTAACAAACTGACCAATGCGCCTGAGACATGAAAGGACTTATCACAATCAATTTCATAGAAAAGAAGAAACCTGTGATTGGTGCGACCTAAGACCAAATTGTTAGGAAAAATTCACCATTTTTATTGAATGATCGTCATATTATGAATTTACAGTGGCAAGTTTATTGGTTGTAGTTAAGACACTTTCCAACTTGAGACATGTATTCCATTGCTCTACCACAAAAAGTCAAATTCACTGAAAACTGGCTAGACCGGACTGCTGTAAATCTCACTTATTGTCTGTCTCGCTGCACAGGAACACAATGATATTCGCAGGACACACACTTCGTTATGAGAACAGTATTACACGCTTAGTCTAGCACGAAATGAGCCAAGGGAGCCCGTGTTCCAAATCTAGTTTTATATGGTAATGATACGTTTAGCCACATAAAATTTTGTTTCAGTCAGAACAAATAAGCGGTGTATGAATTGCCGTGTATTTTAAACATTCCCACAAAAAATTATGAGAGTTTCTTCAAAGGTGGGTTGTGGTTCCGTGACAATGTTTTCAATTGATTTATAGGATTTCTCTGATTACGGAAAAGAAATAAAACACTGACAAATGTAAATATTTCTTTTGAAATTAAAAAAAGGGTAAGTTATAATTTTTAAAATAGTTTTATTCTTGTTTGGCTTAACATTTTTCATATCATTGTAGTTCACACTGGTTTGCTTTGGTTTATTTGTTCAATGGCATTTAAGAAGGATATTTAAATCCATAGCTATTCTTCTTGAAGACGAGTAGAGGTACCACCGCGAACTTATTAGAGGTATATATTTATTGAATACGAAAATGCAGAATATAGATAATAATTAGAAAAAAATTGATATGTCAAGTTGGAATATTTCCTTCATGCTGTCTATTATATTTTCAACTTATTTCAACCAAAAGTCATCCTCTGGAAAAAAAAAATTCAATTTTCTTAAAAAAATAAGTTTTAAATAGAATTTTTCTGGTATTAGAAAAGCTTGACTTGGTTTTATTTTTATTTTTTTTGCATATAAATCATGGTAGGCTATTTAAGCTTAAATCCATTTCATACATATAAACAGTTCTAATTCAAGCAATTCAGTTTAGAATAAGTACCCAGTTTCAATGCCGAAACAATTCTGTTTCAAACAATCATGTTTAGTGTAAGCACATAGTTTAGTTCTGTTTGACTCATTAGATGCTACCATTCTGAGCCTAAGTGGACATTGGAGTGATAACAGTAAGGGGTACTCCTCATTCAACACATTTCCAGTATTTCTGAGGTTTCATTACCAGGTAGTTTAGTGTCATAGCAAGGATACTCTTTCGGAAATTCCTACCACCTCTACAGCAATCATATTTACCAACCCCTGCGCTCGGGTAGGATGTCAATATCAAGGTCAATTTTTAAGTGAAGTTTAACAGGTTCGAATTCAGAGTTTTCCTTCTCCTAGACTAGTTGCCTCACCAAGGCTGAAGAACCTAGTCAACCCTACTATTTACCCATAGCTGGAGGGAGAATAATTGGATTCATACCTTTCCCAAGCGTATTAGTGCTATGTGAAATGCAATTAATCTCGGCCAGGATTTGAACTCGTGTCGCCGTGTCCATTTCCTAGGACGGTAACCATTACACCACGGACACCTCTACAGCAATGCAGTCGGCGTATTCTACAGTTCCAGGAGTGACAAAAATTTATCGGTGATGTATAATGTACCTTTGTTGAATAAAAATCATTTTCAGGTAACCGAACGTCTTCAACTGAAAGCTTATGTTCATCATAAAGGCACCTGGCTTATGAGTAATTAATAATGTTTGGGAGGAGAACGTTTCTAATGAGACATCACTTGACCAAATGTTTATACCGATGTTTACGTCAGCCAAGTTTTATTTCAAGGCATGGTTATTAACTTTCATATTGAATCAAATTCACCTACCTAGGAAGTAGCGTCTCATCAACCGAAAAAGACATCGACACTCGACTAACGAAAGCATGGACAGCTATCGATAGGCTCTCGATCATACGGAAATCAGACCTGACCGATAAAATGAAACGCAGTTTCTTCCAGGCAGCGGTCGTATCGATACTGCTATATGGATGCACTACTTGGATGCTAACTAAACGACTGAAGAAGAAACTGGACGGCAAATATATAAGAATGTTGAGAGCAATATTGAACAAGACCTGGCGTCAACACCCCACAAGACCCCAACTATACGGCCACTTGCCTCCCATCACCAAAACTATACAAGTTAGACGAACCAGACACGCAGGACAATGCTGGAGAAGCAAGGACGAACTCATCAGTGATGTACTCCTATGGACCCCCGCATATGGCCAAGCAAAAGCAGGACGACCAGCTCGAACATACATACAGCAGCTATGTGAGGATACGGGATGTAACCTTGGAGACCTGCCAAAAGTGATGAATAATAGGGAGAAGTGGCGAGAGAGAGTCAGGGATATCCTTGCTGGCGCCATGATGATGATGATGATGATTAAATCAAGATGACACACGGTTTTGCACTAATTTATCAGTTTATCCTTTTTGTGATTCTATTGTGGATTTTAAGTTCGTAGCTTTTTTCAGGTCGTTTTACGATAGTGAATGTTTCGTAAAATATCCATATATGAATATGGGAAATGTACATAGAATGTTCATAACATCTATACATAGAACATAGGGATCCCGAAACACGAAAAACACTTATGACTGCTTAGTTCAGGGACGACACTTTTTATTACCTTTGATTTTAAAGGTTCTTCGACATATGGAGAGAGATACACATTCTTTCTATTCTGGCTTTTCCATCTGCCCCCACCCCCATCTCGTGCGGCACCCGTAGCGCGCAAATTCGTCTGGCCTCTGTGAGCCCCGAAAGTCGACCCTTCTCGTTCGGTGTCTAGTTCTCAACTAACTGACTTTTTCAACTCTTCCAAAATCCTCCGCGCGCTTCCGGTGCATGGTGTCATTCACATCTGGGATTTTTATTTTGATATCTCTGAATGACACGTCAACCGTGCGCACGTGCGTGAACACCTGTGTTCGTGTTGCCACTAGCTAACCCATGCACTGAACCAAAAGGTTCTTAGCCTAACTAAACCCAAAGGCATAAAACGAAATCCCTCGGCCATTATATTACGCTTTCATCTCGAAATTTGAGCAAAAATGCTGTTAATTTAACAGTTGGCCTAATGCGTAGAGTGTTCGGAATAATCTGGGAGACCGGGGTTCAATCCCGTGTCGAGTCATACCAAAGACTCAAAAAATAGTACTTGATACCTCCTTGCTTAACACTCAGAATTATAAGGCACATATCAAGGGTAAAGTGGATCAATACACGGAAGGGAGTTGCTCTTTCCCCTACACCTTGGTGTAGTAACTATATAAAAGGGAGCCTTCAAGTCGCCCTTTAGTAAGTTCACCAACTTTACTTATTTTATAGTAAAATGGTAATTTTTCTTTCCGACATATTGTTTTGGACAAGGTGTGCTGTCCAATAATTTATTGACATTTTATTACATGGTAAATTTTAAAAGTTTTTTTAATTGTTAAACTGATGAATAAGTACTTAGATTTGAGCACTTTGCAACATAAGTCATTCTTTATATTACACGTTAGGCAAAATTTAGTAGATTTTATTGTGTGTTCCTTATGGAATACTTGATTATCTAGCACATCGTTACTTCTTAACATTACTCTGAGGTTATTTAGTCATGAAATATATCTGGAAAAAATATATCTAAAATTTGGACGTACTTTCAAACCGTCGCAATTGTAATTGAATAGTTGATCTAGTGATTAGAAACCACTTTTAAATGGTTCAAGGTGTCCTTGTGGTGTAATGGTTACAGCGATGGACTGCGGAATCGTAGTAAGCGAGTTCGAACTCTAATCGCCTTGTTTTGTTCACTTTCGGACAGACACCCTTGGCAAAGTTATGATCTCACTTATAAATAGTACCAAGTCCGTTCTTCTGGGAAACTGGTTTGGCATTAAATAATCTACAAAGGTTGATATGCCATTAAACAAAGAAACCAAACCATAAGTGTTACATGACGGATGCGATTCACAATTCCTTTTAGCTTTATTTCCAGAGCATCCCAGCAAAGTGTGGAAATAGATTTGGTTATCTATTTTTTTTATGTATGAATATAGTAGTTATCTATTCTTGTAAATATGCATTAGAGTATCTAAAAATACGATTAACTGTATTAATTTTTTGTGGTCAAATTTGATAGAATAGTGCATCAGATTACAGTTGTTTTGTAAAGTGTACATTTTAGCTTCTCACCTTGCGTATATCAGGAATATATAATCAGTGTATCCCGCGTAAAAAGAAGTAATCATCGTTGACGCAAGTGTTTTCAAACATATCCATGCAGATCAAAGAACGTGAAAGGTGTGAAACTGTATGTTTATTTTGTAGATTTGGTTTAGTGTTTTTATGACATATAAATTTGAGCCATTTAATGCCAAATCCTGTTCATATTCCCTAAACTCTAAAACGCCAGCTTCATCTTCAGATGCAGTTTATTTTCAGACCTAGGACACTAAATGGTTTCATGTATTGCCATCTAATTTTAATAATTTGATTAAACGTTAAACATTTGTTTGCAAAAAGTTAAATAATCTCGAGTATAGTGAACGATTAAATAGTTCTACGAAGTTATACACCGGTCCGTGACAGATACTACGATCCCGAATCTGAGTGAATTTAAGAGTAAAGTTAATGAAGTTGTACCCCACATTTGCCAATCCTCGAGGAATGTAGCCTCACCATCAGATAGTTTAGAATCATATCGAAAATATTTGTTAGTGGTGGAGGTTTTACCACTCTGCGGTGGTGCAACCGGTATATTCAACAACCCAAGTCGAAATTTTCTTAGATGGACGTATGGACCCCTAGTTACCTAATATTAGTATGCATTTGAGCTGTTAACAAAGAAAGTTTCAACGATCCATGTCCTATTTTCTTGTTTGGGTTTCCCCTCAAAAAGAAAATCACTCATTCTTTTATTATGAGAGTATAGGGATCTAAATCTATAGTGACTAGAATCGCAGCTCAGGTTATTGTCTTAATTTCAAGTTTTTTTTTTTCTTTAGGAAGTCAATGGCAGCATGTAGAAGGGACTTTATTTCATTAGCAAGTGGTTTCTGCTAGTTATCAACATGTTTGGATATTTTGGTTGTGTTACAGTTAATTGAAGATATTACTTCCAGGTTTGTTCTTTTTATGTAATTTGAGAAGTAGATTTTTATTTGATGAGATTTACTGACTCCAATACTTGACGATGAGATTTTCTCTTAGCATATAATTTAATGAATTTTCAATAATGCTCATCATATATATATGTATATATATAAGCGTGTGTGTGTGTGTGCATATATATATATAAGTATATATATATATATATATATATATATATATATATACATACATACACACGCACATACACACTCACACACATTTCTATCTATCTATCTATCTATACATGTGTGAGTGTAAATGTATATATATACATATTATGGTAAATGCATCTGCCTGTTCAGTTTCTTTTACCAGCTTTTATTCCTGAACACACATATACATACGTCTACTCTCTCTCTCTCTCTCTCTCTCTCTCTCTCTCTCTCTCTCTCTCTCGTGCACGTGTGTGCGCACAAATAAACATATATGTCTGTTTAACTTTTTCCCTCGAAATATATATTAAATCTGGGGCGATATATGTCTTCAACTGAATTATATAGAAAAAGGAATATTTTAGCATACATGCTTAATTACTCTAAGATTTAAAAACAGTTCGATTTCAAACAAATCAGTTTAGCATAACTGCACAGTTTAATTCGATTTGAACTGTACATAGAACCCTATGAGGTGCTAGGACTCCAGGCTCGAGTGGACCTGGAAGTGATGGGAATAAAGAGGTAACTTGCATTCCCCAGTATCATATTATTTAATGTCGTATCTAGGACACTCGTTGGAGCAATCTTAACCCTCAGTAGAGATGCAGTCTAAGTATCTTACAGCCCCAATAATCGGGGACAGTGTGCGCACACTCATGAATGTAAATGTATGTGCGTGTGTGTACACGTGTGCGACAAAAAAACACTTTTATTAATGACATGGAAATCAAACCTGACCGATAAAATAAAATGAAACCCAGTTTCTTCCAGGCTGCAGTCGTGTCGATACTGCTATATGGATGCACTACTTGGACGCTGACTAAACGGCTGGAGAAAAAGCTAGAGGGCAATTATACAAGAATGTTGGGAGCAATATTGAACAAGTCCTGGCAGCAACTCCCGACAAGGCACCAACTATACGGTCACCTACCACCTATCACGAAAACTATCCAAGCTAGACGAACCAGACATGCCGGACACTGCTCGAGAAGCAAGGACGAGCTTGTAAGTGATGTACTTCTGAGGATCCCCGCATATGGCCAATCAAAAGCAGGGCTACCAGCTCTAACATACATACAGCAGCTATGTGATGATAGGGGATGTACCCCTGAAGACCTGCCAGATACGATGAATGATACTATTTACTAACCCCTCCGCTCGGGCAGGATATGACACAAGGTCTATTTTTAAGCGGAGTTTAACAGGTTTGAATTCAGAGTTTTCCTTCTCCTAGACTAGTTGCCTAAACAAGGCTGAAGAACCTAGTCCGTCCTACTATTTACCCATAGCTGGAGGGAGAATAATTGGATTCATACCTTCCCAAAGGTATCAGTGCTATGTGAAATGCAATCAGTATCGTCCAGGATTTGAACTCCTATCGCCGTGTTCATTTCCCTACGGCGATAACGACTACACCACGGACACCTCCAAAACACCACCGGCACCTCCAGGCGATAAATGATAGAGAGACGTGGAGAGAGAGGGTCAGGGATATCCGTCCAGGCCGCACGACATGATGGTGATGATGATGATGATGATGATTAATGACATGGCCTTCATCAGATTATGAATTTAGAGTCAAACATGATTTGGTGACTAAAGTATCATAACCATTAACTCAGTGATTCCCAGAAAGGTATTAGGAACTTGCTGGTTTTCTGTTCCATCGAGGACGTCAAGTTAAAAATCCATCTTTGTGTAAAATCCCTTCTCATATTTACAATGTAACCGATATTAGTAAAGGGAAGGTATTTATTTGATGATGCAAGATTTAAAAAAAAAAATAAGAAACAAGGAAGGATTTAAATTTCTCAGAAATTCTGGTGCCAAGTCAAAGCACAAGATATCTGTAATCAATCCTAAAATGAAATGTTAAAAGAAAAAATATCTATGTATAAGTGTGAAGTGGGTGTATGTATGTGTGTGTGTGAGTATGTGTTCGTCTATATCATACTGATAAAAGTATATAAGATGATAATAATCTTTGCCCGTTCATTTCTTATAAGAATTAAACTTTCATATCTGCGAAATCGATAAATAAATAAATACATAAATTTGACTCTGAGTGTGTTTTTTAGCTCTTTATTTGATGCATATCTTAAAATCAATAATAACGTGTATAGATAGATTGATAGATAGATGTGTGTGTGTGTGTGTGTGTGTGCGTATATATATATATATATGCACACGTAGACACAGAGACTCACACACACACACACACACACACACACACACATATATATATATATATATATATATATATGAATAGCATTATTGAACATTCCCTAAATTATTTGCTATATATATATATATATATATATATATATTGTTATTATTATTATGGAGATTTTCACATCAGTGTTAGCTGATGGTTTTTTTACAGGAGTTTGAGTGAGATAAAGTCTCCCCAAGTCTTCAGGACTCGTCTCAGGATTCTGGTCGTTCTCAGCAATGCTGTCATTTGTATAGTCACTACTCGTCCGCCAACTTCCAAGTCCTCCAGGCCTTTTAATAATCCTTTAGTTATTGTGCCTAAAGCACCAATCACAATTGGCACAATCGTTACTTTCATGTTCCACAGGTTTTTCGATTCTCTAGCAAGATCGAGGTAGTTATCATTCTTTTCATATTCCTTCAGATTTATTCTGTGGTCCGCCGGGACAGCAAAGTCGATAATTTTGCAAACTCTTATTTTTTTGTTGATTTAAATGTATGTTGTATGTTAAAGTCCCATAGGAGTTTAAGCGTGTCATTTTGTAGAACAGGTGCTGGGTTGTACATATACCATTTGTTTGGATGGTCGAATTGAAATTTCCAGTGCATTTCCCAGTGGATCACCTTGCCGACCCAATCGTGTCCTGTCTAATATTCCTTCTGTGCTAATTTGTTGCATTCGCTTATTATGTGATTGATCGTTTCGTATCTGTCACCCCATAGCATACATTTACTATTTTGTTGTGTCTTATCTAATCTCCCTTTGATATGAGTGGTCCTTATGGCGTTGTCCTGTGCTGCTATTAAGAGGGATTCCGTTTCTCTCTTAAGGTTTCATTTTCATAGCCAGGTCCAGGTTTTCTGGTGATAGATATTGTTTATTAGTCGTTTAAAGCGGCCATAGAGTTGTTTTTCTCCCAATATTTGTTTCCAAGTTGTTATCATTCTATCGTCTTTCGTGTTGTCCGTATCGTTTCTGAGGGCTGTAATTAGTCTTCGTTCGTGTTTTTCTATGCAGTCTTCGAGCCGTTTTATCGATGCGTCAACGCTGTCTTCGATGCTGGCATGTCTCTTCCTCCCTCTTTTCTAGATACATATAGTCTGTCTACGTCATCTCTGGGATGTAAAGCCTTATGCATGCTCATTAGTTTTCTTGTTCTTTGATCCATTTGTTGTAGTTCATCTGTGGTCCACTTGAGGAAGGTTCTCGAATATCTAACTAGGGGAACGACCCAAGTATTTATTCCGTTGATGAGGTTTCTGCTGGAGAGTTTTGTCTCGAGGTGTTTTTTAGTTCTCCTGAGATATTCTGTTCGGATCTTGCTTTCATTCCCACTTGTTTGATGGTGTCAGCCCCTAAGATACCCAAGTATTTGTAGGTTTTTTATTTTATCCCAGCGTTCCAATATTGTCTTGATTTGGTAGTTCCATTCCGTCAGTCATATGTCGTTTGCCACTTTTCATGACGAGCATGGCACATTTTTTCGATGCTAAATTCCATTCCTATATCCTGACTGTATATTCTAATTGCGTGTATGAGAGTTTCCAGTTCTTTTACATTTTTTGCAAATAGTTTAATGTCATCCATGTACATTAGGTGATTGATCTTCTCTTGTGATCTGCTGAGTTTTATCCGGCTATACATTTTCTGAGTATGTAGTTCAGTGGCATCATGGCTATTAAAAATAGTAAGGGTGATAATGCATCTCCTTGGAAAATTTCTCTTTGGATCTTTGTTTCTGCTAAGCTTCTTCCTCCCGTTGTCAGCTCCACTCTCCAGGTTTGCATGGTCTGTTCGATGATTTCTATGATTTTATATGATATTTTGTACATTTTGAGACAGTGTAGTATCCAGCTTTGTGGAACCATATAATATGTCATTTTTTAGTCAATCCTGGTCATAGCTAGATTTTTCCGTCTTGTCTTGCTCTCATTTAGGATGTGTTGATCTATGTAGAGTAATTCTGCTGTGCCTCTGGATCATTTGCGGCATATTTTCCATTCGTCAGGGAACAATCCGCTGCTTGTTAGCGAGTAGTACATGTTTTCCTTTTTTGTGCAGTTTCAATTTTCAGCATTGTTGGTAGGGAGGTTATGGATCTGTAATTATTTGGAGCAGTTCCTTTGCTTGTGTTTTTTTTTTTATGAATGTAGTCTTTTTATTAGTCATCTAGTCAGGTACTAGCCTGCCATGAATGGAGGGGGGATTTCTTGAACCAGAAGCCATGTATTCCATCATGGCCTGGCGCTTTCCAGTTTGATATTCTTTTTTAGAGTTGTTTTGAGTAAGTCGATGTGTATTTCCGTTTTAGGGACTACTTCAAGTCCTTCTATTCCTCTTGTAATATTGTTATCCATTCAGTATTTTCGTTATGTTTTTTGGTCACCATATTTTTGTCCAAAATCGTTCGGTTTCTTTTGCATCAAGTTGTTGGTATGTTTTCATGTCACTCCTCAACAATTGTTGATAGAAATTTCTTTCATTGTTTTGAAAAGCCATGTTTTGTCTGTATTGTTTTACCCTTTGTCAATATCTCTTTAATCTTCCTTCTTTCGCCAGCACTTTCTTGTTTATTTCCTCAAGTTGTATTGTTATTTTTTCCAGTGTTTCCTGTTCCTTTATACCCTGCTTATTTCAGTGCCTCTCTTTTTTTATCATTCAGGCTTGTTTTCGTAGTTTTTTTAATTTATTTTTAATTTACGTTTCCAGTCGAATTTCCTATCTCGGTTTTGACTGTTTCTTCGTGCTTATCACAAACTAATTTTGCCCCTGTATAGATTAGTTCATTTAACTCGGTTATATTTTTCGTCAGTATTTAAGGTAGTATGTGATTTATTTTATTCGTTTCGATCTTGAGTGTTTTCGATTCTATGTTTCTTAATGAAGGTAGAATAGACTTTTCACAACTTATGATTCTATTTACATTTTCTAGATTTATATCTTTTTCTTGTGATAGTGTTTATTCCTGGTTGCTTGCTAGTGTATCGTTTGTGGGTATTTGCCGAAGTTTGCAGTTCTTTTCCGTTGGATTGTCTTTTTTTGACACCACTTGATGTGTCTGGTGCTGTATTATAGTTTTGTTTATGTGTTTTTTGATGGATTTCTAGTAATTCAAGGTCAGAAAACAAACCCTTCTTAATTATTGTTCTAACTTGATCGGCTAGTCTTTGACTAGTTGTCTGAAATTTCGCACATTCTTGCCAGATGTTAATCATTCTCTTCCTGTATCCTCTATGTGAAGTCTTGCTCCTAAAATAGCATTGTAGTGCAAGTTGATTATCTTCCCCAGTCCATGTTTTGAGTGTAGGTCTCTGATTGTGGTTTATTACGTCGTCGTTTATATACTTAAAAAAAAAAAGAGCAGTCAACATTCTTAGGATGACCACCGGGTGTCCCATGTTGGCTATCATAGTGCACCTTTCGATCATGACACCCAGGCCTGTTACCTGGGTCCCACATTGAGTAACATTGTGATTGGACATTTTCATTATGGCTGGTATATTGTGGCTATACCAGAACCAGGGGTTGTGTATGATCTGCGCGCCTTACAATGATGTGGCCAGGAACCGCTATGATGTGTGTACATGAACACCGGGTCACTAAAAAAGGAAGTATGTGTCACCCTAAGTTTTAAATTCCTTAAACTCCGTTGGCCTGCTACTTTGTTTTATTTCCCGAACTAAAACAGTTACCAACCTATAGGTTTTCTAGTGTCATATTTGTGGTTTATATTTACTGTCTTATATTTAAACTAGTTCTGAATAGGCCAGTGATATTCATTTTCATAAAAGGTTTGATTTTCCGGTGAAATATAGGACAGAAAAAGTCTATTGCGAAAGTCGATGGGTACTATTGAGAGTAACGAAGGAAAATAAAATAAATCTTCATTTAGTTCGAGAGATTTCAACTGCCAAATATTTTTGTTTTAAAAATAAAAGGCATTTGTTACTAACATTGTACTCACCGAGTACTTCTGAAGACTTTTTTCGCTAGCTAATGAGTTGGGATTGCTTTTTATATCTTTTCCTAACAATTATATGACACCTGTTTCCAGAATATTCCATCCTAGAATTCGGTGTGGTCTTTCAAGGGTGTGGGGGAGTGGAAAGAATGCGATCCATGTATTAATGGCTCGATCCTATCTGCCACTAAATTTTAAAATCTGTTGAGGTAAATTTAAACAAATCTTCTGTTAGTTCGAGAGATTTCCCCTGCCAAAGAGTTTAGCTGATAAGTAATACTCTTCAATCAAAAAACTATATCACAACAATTCACCAAAATATTTTACAAGTAACTGAAAATCAACGTGCGTTTTTTTTTTTGGTGGGGGGTTAAAAAAAGATATTTAAATTATCCAGATACGAGTACATGTAATGTACATATGTTCATAGAATGTTCATAACGCATAGGAATCCGAAAAAAAAAGAACCACTTACGAATCTCTTTTTGGTTCAGGTACGAAACTTTTATTTACCTTTTAGGGTGTCCTCGTGGTGTAATGGTTAAAGCGATGAACTTCGGAATCGTAGTACGCGAGTTCGTACTCCAGTCGCGCTATTATGTTCACCTTCGGGCAAATACCCTTGGGAAAGGTATGAACCCCCTTATTCTCCCTCCAGCTATGGGTAAATAGTAGGGCGGACTAGGTTCTTCAGCCTTGTTGAGGCAACTAGTTAAGGAGAAGGAAAACTCTGAATTCAAACCTGTTAAACTCCGCTTAAAAATTGACCTTGTGTCATATCCTGCCCGAGCGGAGGGGTTGGTAAATAGTACCTTTTAGAGTTTAAGGTTTTTCGACATGAGGAGAGAGAGACACAATTTCTTTCTATGCTGAAATTTCCAACCGAGCCCATCTGTTACACTGTGTAGGTGGTCCACCAAGCAAACGATTTCTTGGTCTGTTTTGGCGCGAAACCAGATGAAGGGTTTTGGACTTGAGATCTCGGGGTGACCGGAAGTAGTAAGGGGACGCGAGGAGAGAGTGAGACAAAGGGACAGAGAAGTTAGTTGTTGGCGAGGGACGCCCGACAGAAGCAATCGACACCGGACCAGAGACACAAATCGGCATGAGTGAGGTCCAGTAACGATCAAGATGGGTTAGCATTCCTTGTAGCGTTGTAGAATTTTCGTTAGTATCCACGCTAGCATTAGTCTACACGTGCACACAGGAAATGCAATGTTGCATAACTCCCTTTCTGCACTTGAGTTAACCCCAAGTTTTTGTTCGTTTGTTCTTTTTTTTCTCCTGTTACCTCGATTATATTTGATGAAGCGGTAAAGAAACGTGCGTTACCTCTATCGGAACCACTAGTTGATCACCGGCCGTAAAAAAGTGAAATGTTTCGAAGAAGTTGATGTAACGTGGGTGGGGGGTAAATGGGGTAACGTCACACATCACGTGCGGCAGATTTCGTAGACTAACATCCTCTAGACTCGAATCTCAACCACTGTTTTTTTTTTCAAATTCCAAAATCGTCAGCGCTTCCGGGCATGACGCCATTCCCGTCCCCGGTATCATTTCTTCGCTGGGGTTTTTATCGTGACATCTCTGATTGTTACATCCAACCCGCGCGTGCATGAACACCTGCACTCAATGTGTGCACCTAACTAACCCATGGACTAAGCCGAAAGGTTCTCAGCCTAACTAAACCAAAAGGCAAGATATATAAAATGAAAAATGATGATATAAAATAAATCATTCTTCAATTATATTGCAGATACATGAATAACTGAACCCTTCATTATTAAAAATAGGATTGAAGCTCTTTTTCATACATTTAAAGTGTCTGCATATTTTCCGAAATTTATTGGTCATTTCACAAATAAGTGGATTATTTTTTTCAATATTATTTTCATAAATATAAACATTTCATTTGTTGAAATTAGTTCATGGCAATAATTCTTGATTTTTTTTAAATCTCTGTCAACGCCACAATAGGTGTTGTAGGATTTCTCAGTTTTCCTATTTTAAAGACATTAACAAACATTGAGAGAATTCAACCGAGAATAACGAGCACCATTTAATTGCAACCGCAGCACAGTAATAATTTCTAACCTAAGTCATATCAATTTCATTAAGGAAAAAATCATGTGATTCTACAACCAGTAATTTTTCCATGTCTAACCCATTCCCAAACACAACGTCTAAATCATCGGGAGACGCATAAATATTTAAATTGGCAATGACAAAAACAATGAATTATTCTCACATGAATTACCAAAAAAATGGTGAATGTCTTGCAGATTTTTTTTACTCGAGATCTGGATAGCATGCTGAACCACTCAATTAAAATAACAGAGTGTAAAGCTGTACACTCACACCAACTCGAATAAACACAAAGAGATTATATATTCATAAACAAAAAGGGAAAAAACATCGTGTTTGAATGGGGGGTCTCTTTTGTAAGAGTATCTTCCTATAACTAAATCATATCGGCAAAGATTTTCCTGAGTTTTCGCAGTCACCACAAACAAGCAATTTATTCTTCTCAATATTCCTGCTCCTCACTCACTCATTAACAATGAATATACGGTAACAGTAAAAATAAAAAATATATAAAACAAAGACGAATATGAAATATTTTCTACTGCCGTATAAAAGCAGCAGCTTAGACTTTACAAACCAAAACAAAAACAGAAAGTAAAATTCATGAGAGTAAATACTAGGATGCCAGAATGTGATAAAACTGAAAGAAAACCTCCTAACAAAAAAGAAACTTTATACAGGACAATTCATAGAGATTTAAAAGACTCAGAGAGAAATAATATATACCAAAATTAGCTAGTAAAATGCGGTCAACGCTTAATCATCAAAATCAGAAGTTCGGTAAAAGGTAGACAATCCCGATTAGCATGGCAGACAGTAAATAAAAGGAATGAAAAAAAGTGTAAAACTAAAAGTCGCCTGCCAAGAAGAAAGATTTCACAAATGTAAAGAAGATTTAAAGAATCTTTTCCAAATCCCCCCAGAAATAAATGATAAACCTTCCAAAAAATTACGAAATAACCAACGTGACATTGAAATTGGACAGTTTAGAGAAGAACTTGAAGCTGTACTGAAAAATAATAAAGACAGAAAATTTATAGGCCTCTATAACCAAGAAATGGGCAGGACATTGCATGTTTCTCTTCTCTAAGAAAGGTGACCTCATAACCATTATGAACAATGGAGGCATAAGTGTTATGTTGAGAAAATCGTTAAGAAAATCGAATGGCTATTGAATAAATCGATACACAAATTCACAGATTCTGATTATATATCAAATCATTGCAGGAGTACGTGCAAAACCTCTCGAGGTAAAACTATTGTTCGAAGGTTCTCCAAGTTATTTGATTCAAAGATAGAGGAAAGAAAAGTAATTACTTCTGTCATAGTGGTCTTCTTCAAGAAAGTTTTGCCACCATAATGATGCTTTACAAAGACACGATAGCGATGTTGACACTGAAATGCTCGACTTTGTCATTGGAAACTTAAAAGGAGATACTTTAGCACTATATAGCACTATAACCCTTTTTTTTTTTCTCCAGGCGTTTAGTTAGCGTCTATGTAATGCATCCAAATAGTAGTATCGACACAATCGCTGCTTGGAAGAAACCGTTTTAGTTTATCGGTCAGGTCTGGCTTCCATATGACCGATAGCCTATTGTAGCTGTCAGTGGGTTTGTTAGTCGCTTGTTGATGTCTCACCATGACCCATACTCAAACCCCACCATGCCTGTTGTAGATAGGGTTTACCTTGTCGTCCTACCCTTTCTCGTCCTTATGAAAAGGCCCACTGGAGTACATCACTTATGATTTCGGGTTACTTCTCCAACAGTGCCCTATATGCTTTGCTCGTCTAGTTTGGATGGTTTACCAAATGGTTGGTATGTGTCCGTACAGTAGGTTATTTATGGGATGTTGCCTCCAGCACTTGTTCAATACAGCACGCAGGAATCTTCTGCAATTGTCAGCAAGCTTTCGCTCAATACACTTAGTCAGCGTTCATGTAGTGCATCCATACAGCAGTACTGACAGAACTGCTGCTTAAAACAATAATTAAGCGTTATTGTTCTCATAGACTTTTTACTTATCCAAAACTAAAAGATAAAAAATAAAAAAAAAGAAACCTTATCTACTATTTAAGCGAGAACAGACGGAATCGAGCCTTCACCAAGGATATTAACACAGAATGAAAGGCTAACGGCCTCGCCTAGGTTTTAAAATCGAGGTGCTTATTCTTTTCCTACGATGACCACCAATACGTTGCGCGCGCCTACTTCCTATTAATTAATAATAATGTATAAAAAAAATCAAAGCTTCAAATGACTATACCTAATATGAATGAATTACATGCAGTTCTAAGTAAATATTTCTATCTAACATGTATACTTTCTGCACAATTATAAAGTTTCACTTAATCGTTGCAATTGAATAATAATCATTTGTTTGCACACAATTATAACGTTTTAATTACTCCTAAGTAAATGAAATAATCTTTAAAAAAATATATAGTTCAATTATTCCAATTCAATGTTAAAACTTTGAAAACCAATAAATGGCTTTATGCATTCCTATCTAATACTTATTATTTCCAAACAGATTTATTTTATAGAATACGTAGACATTGAAAGTCACAACTTTTAGCTGAAGAAATGGTAGTAAGCAAGTTCGAATCTCGCTATCGCTATTACGTTAACTTTCGGACTAATTTCCTTGAGAGATGTACGGATTCCATAATCTTTCCATATAGACGTTTAATAGTCCCACTGCTGTAATTCTACGAAGATAGCTTTGTCATTCAATTACGCAAGTGGTTGTTTGGCCGTTAAACACAAAAACGAACCTAACTGAAACAAGAATAACAACCAGCTAGAAGGAGTTTCATATTATTGTGACGGCAAATTGACTAAAATCCCCAAAACGGGACTTTATTTTCGCCCGTGTGAAGACAGGGCAGGTTGGCACTTGATCCCCTATGGAATAAGTCCTCGTTCAGAGTTTTTCTCTCAGGCATATAAGAACTGGCATATTACGTGAGGGACTAATTTAGAGCCAGACTGACCGCCGCTGGCAAAGGGGTTCCAAATTTCACACTATCACACACCCACCAGGCAACTAAACTTCTTTCCCTTAGATAACAGAAGAATACGGGCCTATAGGTCTTAGTCATAATAATTAAAATATTGTAGTAGTCGGCAACTCCGGTTTCCCGTGTGATATTTTAGGAATTAATAGGACAATTCTAAGCAATATAACATAAGGCGAATAGAAGCTGAAAAGAAGCATGAAATAACAACATAGACCACATGGTAACATAAAAATACACGAATTCCTTTACTACAGTTATATACACCTTTCAAGGTGTCAAAACATATAATAATTGGACAGTCCACGAATATAAATGTCTTTTCTTGACTTTTATCTTTCTTCAAATTGAGAGAGAGAGAGAGAGAGTGGTAAACGAAATTTGGGTATAAAGGAAAATGGCCCCAAAGTTACTTATCTTATATTTTTTTCGACTGGGTTCCACTGGAGAATCTTTCTTCTTTCACAGGCTAATAGACTTTGTTCTATTTTTTTTTTACACTGGCTTGAAGAACCTGGGGTCCTTCGTGTCTCAGTAATTCTTTTGTCTTCCACCCGGAGTAAAATGGCTATGGTTCGTCCGCCCGCTACGAACCCTGCTCAAAAACTAATTTCTTACTATTTACTTCCGCTGAGGGGAAGGGGTCCCCACTTCCGTTTTTGGGGTCCCAGCCAATCATTTGGCTTCTCTCTCTCCCCTTCCGGTGTCCGACGACCTGAGGTCACTAAGTACCAACATCTGTTTATCTCCTCTGTGACCCACATTCTCTCTTAACGGTCACTTTTTTGACTGCTAGATACTGCTGATTCAACGGAAGGATAGTATTAATCTTAACTCCCTCCTCCCAGTGGGATATCACGTGACATTACATTTTTAGTCTAAATCATAATCCAATGCCTTGCTAAAAACAATCTCAGTTTCAAAACATTTTGAACATAATTATTATTTACGGCTGAATAAAACAGTAATATGTTTATATTATGAAACATTTTCAATTATTGTCATATTCTATGTTTTTTTTTGTTTTTTTTATAGTTTTTACTTTCTATCAAATTTATTCATGCATTTCCCTTTTGAGATGAAATAGTTTCTGCCCATTTAATATTGTATATTTTTGATATACCATAAAAAAAGAAAACAAAAACGATTCATTAAATGTGTTATTAGATATACGAGATTGGTAAGCTTACTAATAAATAAATTACTAAATAAATAAAGAACTTTCATATATACGAATATTCCCAAGTCTTTAAATAATGTTACTGAAAGTACATTCTATTCCTAGTCCAAACTAACTAACGTTTACAAAATTGAATAGATTATATAATGATTCATATGAAGTCTACAAAATCCATAACTGAGGACATGAAATATAAATATAAAAAAACACACCGTTCTTATATTGATTGTTTTATTATAAAGGTATCACAACCTGTCTGGGTTTATTTTATGCCAAGAGGTTTAGCAATCACGTTCATTACTCGGCTATATCTACATTTTTGAGTTTCTTTATAAAGATATTTTTATTATCATATTTACCAACCCCTCCGCTCGGGCAGGATATGACACAAGGTCAATTTTTTAAGCGGAGTTTAACAGGTTTGAATTCAGAGTTTTCCTTCTCCTAGACTAGTTGCCCCACCAAGGCTGAAGAACCTAGTCTGCCCTACTATTTATAATTTCTGTACTACTATTTACGGATTACTCTTTCTATATTACTATTTTTATATTATTTGTTCAACTTTATTATTTCTATATATCTGTTTGTATATTGCCATTTATATATTACGATCTATATATTACTCTTTTTATTTTAATATGTTTCTGTTATCATTGCAATATTGTGCTTTCTGTATCCTCGTATTTACTTTACTATTTCTATATTTTCATTAATATATTATTATTTTCATATAATCATTTAGATATTTTTCTTTTTGTATTACCATTTCTACTTTACCATATTTGACCAGTCGGCTGGGAATGGAGAATACACCGACTGCATCTCTGAAGAGGGTTCAGGCCCCTTTCAACGATAGTCCTCGGTATGACATAAAACAATCTGATAGTGATGGAACTTTGGGGAATGGTAAGCCCCACTTCATTGCTATCTCTCACAGGTCCAGCCTGGCTTTGAGTGGTAGTCTCTGATAGTGACCTATCTATAGGGCAAATCGAACTGTTTTACATTTAAACTGCGTGCAAACAAATGCCTTATGCTAAATTGAATGGCAAGAAACGACTACTTGATCATTTAACTGTGTGTAAACTTATGACTGATGTTTAATTGAATTATTTGTGATACATAGAAATACTTGCAACTATATAACTTTGTTGACTTATCATATTTACCCGACCCCTCCGGGCAATTTATTTTAAGCGGAGTTTAATAGGTTTGAATTCAGAGTTTTCCTTCTCCTTGACTAGTCACCTCACCAAGGCTGAAGAACCTAGTCTGCCCTACTATTTACCCATAGCTGGAGGGAGAATAATCGGATTCATACCTTTCCCAAGGGTATTAGTGCTATGTGAAATGCAACCAATCTCGACCAGGATTTGAACTCGTGTCGCCGTGTACATTTCCCGCGACGATTACCATTACACCACGGGCACCTACTTATTTTTATTATACTCAATTATATAAAATCAAGTATTCCTATCTAATACTGCTAATTTTAACTTATATGGTTCAAAGTAATTATTTCAGTTTGATGATATTCATTTGTTCAAGTACATGAGCCATCAAGTATTTTGATGTAATACTATTAATTTTTAAACGGGTTTATTTGACCTACCAATCAGCCCTTAACAAGTTTTACAAACTTTGAATTGAAGTGGATCTGAGAGTAATGGCAGGCCTCTAAAAATGTCACTTCATGGTATGTTTCATTTTGCTTTCTTTGTTTAATTGCATTTCAAAAGCCATCCTTGTAGAAGGACTGTAGTTGTACTATTTAAACGTATACCGGGAAAGATAATGAACATCATATGTCTCACAAGGATATTAGTCCGAAACTTTACGTAAAAGCGCTACTAAAGTTCGAACTCTCTTAAAACGATGTCTCCTACCAAATATATTGAATTTCCGTTTCAATCTTCTTTCCAAAATACAATCGTGTTGGAAATATCAAAGAGTTTCTCGTATGTGAATACAGAGGCAATATGAAACTATTGCAGATTAAAAAATCTCCTTCAATACTTTCTTAATATAATGGAATTGTTCAAAAGTTGTTTTTTTTTTCCCTTATCAATTTCATGTTTAAAATAAAATGGCACACAACAAAACCAAAAAAAAAAAAAAAAATGAAAGAAAGCGTTCTTCCAAAAAATTACAACCAATCATTGCTTGTAAAGTTCATATATATCCTGCGGTGTTATATTTGTAGTTTTCACACAAAAGACAATTATACGTTATATCAAATAATTGGTCTCATTTCCCTCTTTCATTCTATTTTGCTTGAGAAAAATTATTTCAGAACAATACCAAGAAAAGATTTTTATTTTTCAAATAAAGAAAATTCAAAAAATGAAGGAAAGGAAATGATTCTGAGTAGAAGAAAAGAAAAGTATTTTCAAATCAATTGTAATTCTGCTAATTTGACGAAGAAGCAAATTAAAGAGATTACTGAAAAATGAATGTTAGTGTTTCTTTGTTCGGTATCCCCAAATAACCAACGGCATTTTATTAACAGCGTAAATAGAAACGAGAAATAAATTTAATTCCAGGTAATTCCATGTTCACTGGTGGACTTTTGAATGAATATGTTTAAATCAACGTACTACTGTGAGCGTTCATTAGAAACTAATAAACGGTAGAAAAGTTTAAACACACACTCAATCATATATATATATATATATATATATATATATATATATGTGTGTGTGTGTGTGTGTGTGTGTGTGTTTGTGGGGGGTGTGGGGGTGGGGGTGTGCATGTACATCCATGTGTGCATGTGTAAGTCTGCGTTCCTGAGTGTGTGTAAGAAAGATAAAATGTGCATACGCGCGTGTGTGTGCGTAATGTATGTGTTAACAAATGTGCTTTTGAATAAAATGTTAAAAATAATCTTATAAACACATATATATATATATATATATATATATATATATATATATATATATATATATGCTATCTTGAGAATGGTCTGTGCATCAACCACGCATTTAATCCAAAACATTTTCTTAGATCTATATCACTTTAACAATAATTGTTTTACATATCAATTTTAAAAAGAAGACACAGTTATCAGATACAACTATCAATAAAACCTTAATGAAATTGATATTTTGATTACGTTTCATTTTTATACTGATCTGGGCCTCCACTTATTAAACGTTTTTACAATAAATTGTAATTGTAATTTGTTACTATATATATATATATATATATATATATATATATATATATATATATATATATATATATATATATATAAATGTGAGTGTGTGTGTGTGTGTGTGTGTGTGTGTGTAATTTTCATGGGATTATGTGTGAGTAGGAACATCGTAGGATGTTTTGGTGAGCCTTAACACAAAAGTTTTGACATGTTTATCTTTTGACTGTGCTACACTGTACATAATAATAATATTGGATAGCAATATAAAATTGAGGGACGGTGGCTGATATACTAATTGAGACAGACAAGTATTTAAATAATCAGTAATATGACATACCTTTCACAAAGGAACAACCATTGCTCAATCTGTAAAAGTCATTTTAAGAGTCTATGGAATCATAAAAGTGTTCAAAATAGAAACTCTTGTACATCACAATGAACATATCATAGAGCAAAATGTATTTCACAGGGATATTACTAACAGATAAGGTTCACAAGAAATATGTCTATCAAAGCTGCCAAAATTCGTTATGTATATATATATAGTCATCCACAGACAGACTGTTTCGTACTATCAGAACTCTTCAGTGTGGCTAGACACGAAGGACGCTCGAAGCCGGGATCGAAACCCGTCCAACTTTACGTTAGACTGTCTTTCAGACCACTTGTCCACCAAGAGGACCAAGTTATCTAAAGGAATTTTAAGGTATTTTTATTTTTAAAAACAGCAGCAGCAGCCTTTGCTTACATTTTTTATACCCTATCGGCTATATATATATATATATATATATATATATATATATATATATATATATATATATATATATATATATATATATATATATATATATATATATATATATATATATATATATATATAACATACAAGAAAACTCTTCAGGTTTCAAAAAGTGCCAGATACATGTAGAAATGATTTTTACGTATGCTTCCGCCCTCCAAGTAAACAAGGCATATGTGCATGCATGCTTAGTGCACATGCATGTGTGTATGTCTGTCTAAATTCGTGCGTGCTTATGTCTGCACAGTAAACAATATCGTATAATAAAATTTAAACTAAACGCTTTCTTTCTCTCTCTCTCTCTCTCTCTCTCTCTCTCTCTCTCTCACACACACACACACACACACACACACACACACACATATATATATATATATATATATATAAAGAGAGATATACAGAGACAGAGACTGATAATAAATGAGATGTAGAGAAACACACAAAGAAATAATGTTAATTTCACTCTTTTCCTCTTTGTACATCTATCTTGTGTGTGCTGGTGTATGCCTATGCATATATATATATATATATATATATATATATATATATATATATATATATATATATATATATATGCATAGGCATATATATATATATATATGTATATATATATATATATATATATAGAGAGAGAGAGAGAGAGAAACTGAATACGGAGACACACACACACATACATACACACATACACACACACATATATATATATATATATATATATATATATATAAACGAAGAGAAGAAGCAATACATACTCATACAAACCCACACACCCGTACACACACTTATATATATATATATATATACAAAGAGCAAGAGACAGAGAGAGACAGAGAGAGAAGAGGGAGAGAGAGAGCAAAAGGAAAGAGAGGGAGAGGGAAATACTAAGACAGGGAATGAAAGAGGAGGAGAGAGAGAGAGAGAGAGAGAGAGAGAGATAATTAGAGTGCTGAATAGAATGCTTTCGGTACATGTCAATTATTTGGAAAAAAATCATCTAAGCTTAATGTTTCATATCTATCTATTTCTGTCTACCAAATATGTACATAGATTCATACACACAGATCAACACATGCTTACATCTACGAACAAGCACCCCCCCTAACACACTAATATTGGTATAGATATTGATATAGACATAGGTAGGCGTATCGAAATCGAGTGTACTGAATCGCAATAATACACACCTCAGTACACCTATAAAAGTTATTGAATGGTAAAGAAAGACAACAGCAAGTCAAATCTTTGCTTTTCGATTCTTCTGTTTCCGCTCCGATGGCAATTGCATTGAAAACAAGACAGAAGCCATATTTACCCAGCAAAGAATGAAGATTACACACGTCGTTTGGCTCGCCCGGCTTTGGATCGAGACCTGAATAAACATAGTTAGCTGCTTTCAATACAGATGGAAAATCAGTCAAGCGATTGTCATCCATTGCAGTGACAATCTGGACAGAGACGGTTTATGACGAAAAAAAATAAAGAAAAAAAGAAAATGCCTTCTGTGGAATGTAAGTAAATACGTACGTATATATATATAATTCCGCCTGTCATTTTATTTTTTTACTCAAAAATATACATGCAGCCATTCATCAAGACACGTGCACAAATATATGTACACGACTCAGAGGGTGAGGCTTAAAAATATGCGGACTTTATACCCTATCGAAAGGGAAGACGCTCCTTCCAATTAAAAAAGTATTATCACTTAAAATGCATCTAGCTTTGAGGTAATTTACTAAGCTTTTTTGCTTAGATGTAGCACAAGGCCGCATGAATTGGGCACCCAATGAGAATCGAACTCACTCGTGTAGGTTTGCTAGTCTACCTTGCTAACCATTACACCAGGGCCCACTACATGAGTTTCAGGGAGTGTGGAGTTCTCATTACTTGCTCTTATTCCGAGATCCTCTCTGATTAAATGTGTTAACTCCTCTTTAGAAACAAAGATATGTTCGAAAACTATTAGTATTAAATATGAATAAATTAAAAGATACATTCTTCTTATTATTGCTTTTTTTTTTTTTTTTTTAACTCTACGCAGCTTTCAGGATGATTTCTCACTGGTGTTTCAGTGATAGTCTCCTCATGCTTCCAGACTCTTCTGAGTATTCTGGCCAAAATAAAGAATACTTGGGTCTTGGGGGTGTCCACTTGTCCAATTATTTCTACGTCTTACAGAACCATTTACTGATCCTTTATACATTGTTTCAAGAGAACCGACTACACTTGGTATTGTTGTCACCTTCATGTTCCATAGTTTTTTAGGTCTTTATTTATTTATTTATTGATCAGTTATTATTATTTACTCCTCTAGCGTTTTTTTCATCAGTTTTAGCTGATGGTTTTTCACTGGAGTTTGAGTGACAGCAAGTCTCCTTAAGTCTCCAGGACTCGTCTCAGTATTCTGGCCGTCCTCAGTGTTTCTCTCCTTGGATGGTCTCTACCCGTCCGCCAACTTCCAAGTCCTCCAACCCCTTTAATATCCTTTAGTTACTGTGCCTAACGCACCAATCACAATTGGCACAATCGTTACTTTCATGTTCCACATTTTTTTTAATTCTCTAGCTAGGTTGAGGTACTTATCCTTCTTTTCACTTTCCTTCAGATTTATTCTGTGATCCGCCGGGATAGCAAAGTCAAAAATTTTGCAGATTCTCTTTCTTTTGTTGATTATTATGAGGTCTGGTCTTCTGGCCGGGATTAAGTGATCCGTTTGTATGCTAAAGTCCCATAGGAGTACATGCGATTCATTTTCTAGGAAAGGCACCGGGTTGTGCATATACCATTTGTTTGTACGATCGAATTGAAATTTCCTGCACATTTCCCAGTGGATCACCTCGCCGACCCAGTCGTGTCTCGTTTTGTACTCCTTCTGTGCTAATTTGCTGCATTCGCTTATTATTCGTGATTGGTCGTTTCGTCTCTGTCACCGCATAGCCTACATTTACTATTTTGCTGCGTCTTATCTATCATCGCTTTGATATGATTGGTTCTTATGGCATTGTTCTGTGCTGCTATTAAGAGGGATTCCGTTTCTCTATTAAGGTTTTTCTTTTTCTTAGCCAGGTCCAGGTTTTCTGATGTGAGATGTTGTTTATTAGACGCTTAAAGCGGCCATAGAGTTGTTTTCCTTCCCATTTTTGTTTCCTAGTTGTTGTCATTCTTTCGTTTATCGTGTTATCCGTATCGCTTCTGATGGTTTTAATTAGTCCCCTTCGTGTTTTTCTATGTAGTCGTCGAGTCGTTGTATGGATGCGTCAACGGTGTCTCCGATGCTGGCAAGTCCTCTTCCTCCCTTTTTTCTAGATACATATAGTCTGTCAACGTCGTCTCTGGGGTTTAATGCCTTATGCATAGTCATCAGTTTTCTTGTCCTTTGGTCAATTTGCTTAAGTTCCTCTCGGGTCCACTTGAGAAAGGGTCCCTAATATCTGACTAGTGGCACAGCCCAAGTATTTATTCCTTTGATGAGGTTTCTGCTGGAGAGTTTTGTCTCGAGTAGTTTTTGCGTTCTCTTGAGATATTCTTTTGGGATCATGTTTTTCATTTGCACTTGTTTCATGGTGTCAGCCTCCAAGATGCCCAAAATATTTGTAGGTTTCATTTTCTTCGAGCGTTCTAATTCTGTCGTGATTTGGTAGTTCGATTCCGTCTGTCATATGTCGTTTGTCACTTTTCATGACGAGCATGGCACATTTTTAGATGCAAACTTCCATTCCTATGTCCTGATTGTATATTCTAACTGCGTGTATGCGTGTATGAGAGTTTCCAGTTCTTTTTCATTTTTTGCTAATAATGTAATGTCATCCCTGGTTGATCTTCTCTTGTGATCTGTTGAGTTTGTATCCGGTAGTGCATTTTCTGAGTATGTGGCTCAGTGGGATCATGGCAATTATGAATAGTAAGGGCGACAGTGTATCTCCTTGGAAGATGCCTCTTTGGATCTTTATTTCAGCTATGCTACTTCCTCCTGCTGTCACTCCACTCTCCAGGTATTCATGGTCTGGTCGATGAAGTTTATGACTTCATGTGATATTTTGTACATTTTGAGACAGTGTAATATCCAGCTTTGTGGGAGCATATCATCTGCCTTCTTGTAGTCAATCCAGCCCATAGCTAGATTTTTCCGTCTAGTCTTGCTCTCAGTTAGGATGTGTTGATCTATGTAGAGTAATTCTGCTGTGCTTTTGGATCCTTTGCATTCTTCCTATTTGTCAGGAAACAATACGCGGCTTGTAAGCGAATAGTAGATTTTTTCTATTATTTGTGCTGTTAGTATTTTCGATATCATTTGTAGGCAGGTTATGGGTCTGTAATTGTTTGCAGCGGTTCCTTTACTTGGGTCCTTTTGGATTAATGTAGTATTTTCTTTGGTCATCCATTCAGGCACGTGCGCGTCTTGTAAGCATCTGTTCATTTCTAGTGCTAGTCTTCCTTGAATGTAGGTGAACTTCTTGAACCAGAAGCCATGTATTCCATCATAGCCTGGCGCTTTCCAGTTTGATATTCTTTTTAGTGTTTTTTTGAGTAAGTCGGCGTGTATTTCCATTTTAGGGCCTTCTTTAAGTCCGTCTAGCTCTCTTGTAATGATTTTTATCCTTTCAGCATTTTCGTTATGTATCATTGGTTCCCATATTTTAGCCCAAATCGCTCGGTTTCTTTTGCATCCGGTTGTTGGTATGTTTTCGTATCATTCCCTCCCAATTATTGATAGAATTTCCTTTCGTTGTTTTGGGAAGTCCTGTTTTGTCTGTATTATTTTGCCCTTTGTCGATATCTCTTTAATCTTCCTTCTTTGGCCAGTATTTTCTAGTTTATTTCCTCAAGTTGTACGGTTACTTTTCCCCATGTTGCCTGTTCCTCTCCCCCGCCGCTTATTTCAGCGCCTCTCTTCATCATTCGGGTTTGTTTTCATATTTTTTTTTATTTGAGATTCCACCCGGTTTTTGCTGTTTCTTCGTGCTTTTTGAGTAGATCCCAATATTCTCACAAACTAATTTCGCTGTTGCATATATTAATTCATTTAACTCAATTATATTATTCGTTGGTATGTAAGGTAGTATGTGATTTATTTTATTCGTTTCTATCTTAAGTGATTTCCATGCTATGTTTCTTAATGAAGGTAGAATAGTCTATTCATGATTCTCTTTACATTTTCTAGATTTACTTTTTGTTCTTGTGATAGTGTTCCTTCCTGGTTGTTTGATAGTGTATCGTTTGGGAGTGTGGTGTTTTAATTTGCCGAGGTTTGCGGTTCTTTTTCGTTGGATTGTTTTTGTTTGACACCACTTGGTGTGTCTGGCACTGTGTTATAGTATTGTTTCAGTTTTTTTTTATGGATTTCTAGTAATTCCAGGTCAGAAAACCAAGTCTTCTCCGTTATTGTCCTAACCTTTGGCTAGTTGGCTGAAATGTCGAACATTCTTGCCAGATCTCAATCATTCTTTTCCTGTAGCCTCTTTTTGAGGGGTTGCTCCTGAAATAGCATTCTAGCACAAGTTTATTCTCTTCCCTAGTCAATGTCCTGCGTTTAGGTCTCTGTTCGTTGTGGTTTGTTACGTCGTCGTTTTTGTATCTGAAAAAAGGGCAGCCAACATTCGTAGTATGACGCCGGGTCTCCCATGTTGGCTATTAGGAGAGCACCTGCCGATCATGACACCCAGGTCTGTTGCCTGGGTCCCACGTTGTGTAATATTGTGATTTGACATTTTTATTATGGGTGGTATGATGTGGCTATACCAGACCCAGGGATTGTTTATGATCTGCGCACCTGGCACAGATGTGACCGCAAACAATCAGAGACTGTTCATAAGCAGCGGGCCACACACACACACACACACACACAAAAAGGACAATTCTGGAAGAAAATCTGGACCTAAGTTTTAACTTAGTTAAAGTACGTTGATCTACTTTTTATTTTATTTTTTGTCTACCAACTAGATTGGACGGCCTGAAGGACTATTTCCAGGTTAATGGGAATATCTAATACTTATACATTTAAATGCAGTGGTGATAATTTTCCATTGATATTTCTGAAGTTTTTACGGAAAAATACGGAAATACAAAACCTATCGATTGGAAAAGTCATCAATATGGAGGGGAACAAAGTAAATTTAAACAATTATTAAGTTAGCTCGTGATAATTTCAACTGATAAAAACATTTAGTCGATTAGAAAAAAATCAAGATTCTTCAATTAAAATATAACAAAAATTCACAAACAGATTTTACAAGTCATAGAAAATCCAGTGTTATTTTTTTTAAAAAGAAAATTGCACTAACCTCTACCCAACGAGCATTTCCTCACAATTGTTTAGTGTTTGTATATATTAAGAATATTTATGAAGCTTTTATATCGTTCCTATGAGTTATATGGCACCTGATTCTAGATTATGCCATTCCAAAAATTTCTTTTGCATTTGGTTTGGGTGTTTGTTGGGGCTTTTTTTCAATGGGGTTGGAATTAATTTGAGATAACTGGGAGTGTTTGAACGTATCTATTATTATTATTATTATTATTATTATTATTATTATCTTTTGACAGTTTTTCATACCAGCGTTAACTGATGGTTTATTACTGGAGTCTGAATGACAGCAAGGCTCCTCAGGTCTCCGGGAGTTTTCTCAGTATTCTGGCCAAACTCAACAATGCTCTAGACTGGATGATACCTACATTTCCTCTTACTTCCTAGTTTGTATCATTATTATTATTATTATTATTATTATTATTATTATTATTTACTCATTTAGCTGATGGACTTTCACTGGAGTTTGAGTGACAGCAAGTCTCCTCAAGTCTCCAGGATTCTTCTCAGTATTCTGGCCGTTCTCAATAACGTTGTAGTTTGGATGGTCTCCACTCATCCGCCAACTTCCAAATCGCCTAGTCCCTTCAGTAATTCTTTAGTTACTGTTCCAAGCGCACCAATTACAATTGGTATAATGTTCCATTTTTTTTTTCAATTCCCTAGCAATGTCCAGATACTTGTCCTTCTTTTCATATTCTTTCAGTTTTATTCTGTGGTCAGCCGGGACAGCAATATCGACAATTTTGCATATTTCCTTTTTTTTTTTTGTTGATTCTTATTAGGTCTGATCTTCTTGCCGTGATTAGGTGATCCGTCTGTATGTCAAAGTTCCATATGAGTTTATGTATGTAATTTTCTCGGACAGGTGCTGCGTTGTGCATAAACCATTTGTAGCACATCACCAAGGGGATCACTTTGCCGACCCAGTCGTGTCTAGTACTGTATTCCTTCTGCGTTAATTTGTTGCATTCGCTTATTTTGTGATTGAGGGTTTCATCTCTGTCACCGGATAGTCTACATATGCTATTTCGTTGCGTCTTATCTATTCTCGCTTTGATATGATTGGTTTTTACGACGTTGTTTCCTGCTGCTATTAGGAGCCAATCTGTTTTCCTATTAAAGTTTGCTTTACTTAGCCATGACCAGGTTTTGTCTTGGGAGATATTATTTATTAGTCGTTTAAAATGTCAATAGAGTTTATTTCCTTCCCATTTTTGTTTCCTAGTTGTTGTCATTCTATTGCCCATCGTGTTATCATTATCGAATCTGATGGCAGTAATCATTCCCCCTTCATGTTTTTGTATATAGTAGTCTTCGAGTCGTCAATGCTTTCTTCAATGCTGGCAAGTCCTCTTCCCACATCTTTTCTTGAAACTTATAGTCTGTCAATGTCGTCTCTGGGATGTAGTGCCTTATGCATTATCATTAGTTTTCTTGTTTTTTTGTCTATTTGTTTAAGTTCATCAGTGGTCCACTTCAGAAAGGGTCCGAGATATTTAACGAGTGGTGCAGGCCAGGTATTTATTCCTTTGATAAGGTTTCTACAAGTGAGTTTTGTCTCGAGTAGTTTTCTAGTTCTCCTGAGATATTCTTTTTGAGTTTTGTCTTTCATTTCCACTTGTTTGATGGTGTCAGCCTCCAAGATGCCCCAGTATTCGTAGGTTTCGTTTTCTGCGAGCGTTCTAATCTTGTGGTGATTTAGTATTTCCTATGTCCTGACTGTATATTCTAACCGTGTATTAGCGTTTCCAGTTTTATTATTCAGTTTTTTGCAAATAGTTTGATATCATCCATGTATGTTAGGTGGTTGATTTTTTCTTGCGATCAACTAAAATTGTATCCCGCAGTGCATTTTCTGAGTATGTGGTTAAGTGGCATCATGGCAATTATGAATAGTAAGTGTGACAGAGAATCTCCTTGGAAAATACATCTTTTGGATCTTTACTTCAGCTAAGCTTCTTCCTCCTGCTGTCAGTTCCACTCTCCAAGTTTTCATTGTTTCAACAATCCGCAACTTGTTAGCGAGTATTATCTTTTGAGAGTTTTTCATACCAGCGTTAACTGATGGTTTATTACTGGAGTCTGAATGACACCAAGGCTCCTTCAGTCTCCGGGAGTCTTCTCAGTTTTCTGGCCAAACTCAGCAATGCTGTAGTTTGGATTATCTCCACTTTCCTCTTATTTCCTAGTCCATACATTTATTATTATTATTATTATTATTATTATTATTATTATTATTCCTCAGATTTTTTCACATCAGCTTTAGCTGATGGTCTTTCACTGGAGTTTAAATGACAGGAAGTCTCCAGGATTACAGCCGTTCTCAATAATGATGTAGTTTGGATAGTCTCCACTCGTCCTCCAACTTCCAAGTCCTCCAGTCCTTTTTATAATCCTTTAGTTACTGCACCAAAAGCAACAATCGCAATTGGTATAATTGTTACCTTTATGTTCAATTGTTTGAAACCTTTCGTATCAATGTGGTCCTTCCTTTGGTCATCCATTCGGGTACGTGTGCATTTTGTAGGCATTTATTCATTTTTAGTGTTAGTCTGTCGTGAATGGATATGAAATTCTTGAACCAGAAACCATGTATTCCATCATGGCCTGGTGTTTTCCAGTCTGATATATTTATAAATGCCTTTTTGAGTTAATCGGTCAGTATTTCCTCTTTCGGGCCTTCTTCGTGTCTTTCTAGTTCTCTTGTGATACCGTTTATCCATCCAGCCTTTTTGTTATGTTTTTTTATTGCCATATTTTAGTCCAAAATCTTTGGGTTTCTTTTGCATCCGGTTGTTGGTATGTTTTATCGTCATCTCCTCCCAATTGTTGATAGAATTTTCTTTCATTGTTTTGGAATGTCCTGTTTTGTCTGTTTTGGTTTACCCTTTGTCAATATTTCTTTAATCGTCCTTCTTTTGCCATTACTTTCTGGTTTATTTCACCAAGTTCTAGTGTAAGTTTTTCCTGTTTGTCTTTTCTTTTCTGTTTTTAATTATTCCAGCGTCTTTCTTTTATTTTATCATTTTTGCCTGTTTTCGTAGATTTTTTATCTGTTTTCTTAGTTTTTTCTTTCGTGCTTTTTGAGGGGATCCCAATTTTCTCGCATACTTATTTTGTTCCTGCATAAATAAGTTCATTTAATTCGAATATATTATTCGTTGATATATATGTCAGTACTTGTCTGTTTTATTCCGTGATCAGCCAGGACAGCAAAGTCAACAATTTCGTAAATTCTTTTCTCTTTTCTTTTTTTTTTTTGGTTGATTATTATAAAGTCTGGTCTTCTGACCATGATTAAGTTGTCCGTCTCTATGTCAAAGTCCCAAAGAGTTTATGCGTGTCATTTTCTAGGCCAGATGTTGGGTTATGTATGTAATATTTGTTCTACAGTCACCTTTAAATTTCTTGCACATCTCCCAGTGGATCACCTTCCCGACCCAATCGTGTCTAGTCTTATACACCTTCTTCGCTAATTTGCAGCATTCGTTTATTATGTGATTGCTGGTTTCATCTGTCACCGCATAGTGTATATTTGCTATTTTGTCGCGTCTTATCTATTCTCGCTTTAATATGATTGGTTCTTACGGAGTTGTTTTATGCTGCTTTTAGGAGAGATTCTGGTTCTCTCTTAAAGTTTCCTTTCCTTAACCACCTCCAGGTTTTCTCGTGTGAGATGTTGTTTAATAGCTTTTTTCGCTTTCTTATAATCCTTCACGTGATCTTTATCAAAGAAAAGATAAATTAGTGGATATATACATTCTATGTTTTAAAATTTTGTTCTGCAATTCTTGGGTCATGCATTTCGAGGTACGTTGATGATACTCTGAGCAAAGTACCTTTCTTTTCGAATTTCATATTTCCTGAGATTGTCAAGAATATCAATATGTTTAACTATCTCTTTGTCAAATATACCCAGGGCTGACACTATTCCTGGTAAGGTGGTAGTTTTAAGGTGCAACATTCTTTCACTTTCTACTTTCACAAATTTTTATTAACCTAATTTGTTTTATTCATTGACTGATATTTCATTATCTGTTGGCAATGACATATCAATTAGAAGGCGTATTTTTTTTTTTATATCTGTAACAAGTCTATCTTGCTTGATTGTCTTTATTTTTCTATCAGTTTAGATAAAAACGACTCAGAGAAGTGTTGCAGCTTTCGTTTCTGTAATTGATTTTGGTTGGTTTTATACTATTGATTACATTTTAGCATTTCAGAGTAATAGCATATTTACCAATGAATGTCATCTCCTATTTCCAGTTGCCTTTCTCTATAGTTTATCAGAATTATCATTTGTTTTATATCTTTCTTTTGAAAGTTTTTCCTATCAGCGTTAACCGATGGTTTCTCACAGGTGTCTGAGTGATATCAAATCTCCTCAAGACTCAAGGACTTTTCTCAGTATTCTGGCTGACATTATTAAAGCAGTAGTTTGGATGGTCTATACTCGTTTTCCTATTTCAAAGTCCTCCAGTTCCTGTAACAATCCTTTGGTGACTGTATCAAGTACATTAATAACAAATGGTATCACCGTCACTGTCATGTTCCACAATTTTTTTTAGTTCCCTTACAAGGTCCGGGTATTTATCCTCCTTTTCCCTTTCTTTCGATTTTACCCAGTGGTCAGTCCAAGGAGAAAAGTCTGAAATTTAGCAAGTTCTCTATCACCAGGTGTGGTCATCTGGTTGAGATTAGGTGATCCCAGACAAGTTGGTGTGTATCATTCTTCAGAAGATTCTGGGTTGTGCATAATTCATTTGTTCGAATGGTCAATTTTTGAAGAATTGCCAGTGTGTCACCTTCCACACCCAGTCGGATCGAGTCTAGCTTGCTGCAATCACTTAATATGTGATTGATAGTTTCGTCTCTATTACCAAATGACCTATATTTGCTATTTTGTTACGCAATATTTATTTTTGCTTTCCTATAATTGGTCCTTATGACGTTGTTTTGTGCTGCTATGAAAAGAGAATCAGTTTCTCTCTTGATTTGCCATTTCGAAATTTCTCGGCTGAGATTTTGCTTGTTTCTCGCTTATCATTATTACGGGCAAAGAACCTACAAGCGACATTAATATTTGTCGACTTTACCAAGGCTTTCGACTATAGAACCCAAAATCGACATCATACTTAGAGAAAAAAACAAAATGGCTTCCGAAGAAATAGATCCACGACCTCACAAATATTTATCATCCGCAGAATCCTTGAAGGTGTACGGGCAAAGAACCTACAAGCGACATTAATATTTGTCGACTTTACCAAGGCTTTCGACTCCATTCACAGAGGAAAGATGGAACAAATCCTACTAGCGTACGGCATACCTAAAGAAACCGTAGCGGCAATAACAATTCTCTATAGAAACACTAAAGTAAAAGTACGATCACCGGATGGAGACACGGAATACTTTGACATTGTAGCAGGAGTACTACAAGGGGACACGCTGGCCCCGTACCTCTTTATAATTTGTCTAGACTACGTACTTAGAACATCGATTGACAAAATCAAAGAGAATGGCTTCGAACTGACGAAGAAAAGAAGCAAAAGATACCCCGCAACAACAATTACCGACACCGACTACGCCGATGACATAGCGATACTGGCAAATACACCTGACCAAGCCGAAACTCTTCTGCATAGTTTGGAACGAGCAGCAGCAAGCATAGGCCTCTATGTTAATGCACACAAAACGGAATATATGTGCTATTACCAAACGGGGGACATCTCCACTCTAAAAGGAACCCCACTTAAACTAGTTGACAAATTCACGTACCTAGGAAGCAGCGTCGAATCAACCGAAATAGACATCGAAACGAGGCTAACGAAAGCATGGACAGCTATCAATAGGCTATCGATTATATGGAAATCAGACCTAACCGATAAAATGAAACGCAGTTTCTTCCAGGCAGCGGTCACATCGATACTGCTATATGGATGCACTACATGGACGCTAACAAAACGGCTGGAGAAGAAACTGGATGGCAATTACACAAGAATGCTGCGTGCAATCCTGAACAAGTCCTGGCAGCAGCACACCACAAGACACCAACTGTACGGCCACCTGCCCCCTATCACGAAAACTATTCAAGTTAGACGAACCAGACATGCAGGACACTGCTGGAGAAGCAGAGATGAACTCATAAGAGATGTACTCTTATGGATCCCCACACATGGCCGCGCAAAAGCAGGACGACTAGCTCGAACATACATTCAGCAGCTATGTGAGGATACAGGATGTTGTCCTGAAGACCTACCTAAGGCGATGAACGATAGGGAGGAGTGGCGAGAGAGGGTCAGGGATATCCGTGCTACCAGCGCGATATGATGATGATGATGATGATATTTACCAACCCTTCCACTCGGGCAGGATATGAAACGAAGGTCAATTTTTAAACGGAGTTTAACAGGCTTGAATTCAGAGTTTTCCTTCTCCTAGACTAGTTGCCTCACAATGGCTGAAGAACCTAGTCTGTCCTACTATTTACCATTTGGAGGGAGAATACTTGGATTCATACCTTCCCCAAGGGTAGTAGTGCTATGTGAAATGCAATCAGTCTCTTCTTGGATTTGAACTCGTGTCACCGTGTCCATTTCCTACGACGATAACCATTACACCACGGCCACCTCCCGTGGTTTAATGCTAATGGTTATGATGTTAAACAGCGGAACATGTATATAAATAATATCAATAATAATTATTATTATTGATATTATCTATATGCATGTTCCGTTTTTTAACATCACACTTAACTTATGGTCTTTTAAAGGAGTCCTAGTAACCGCAATCTTCTTCAGGTATTATGACTCTAGCCAGTATTGTAAGTTGTAAACGAGTGGTGTTTCCTTAAGTGGTCTAATCGAATATTCTTGTTTGTTCTAGTCATCTACACAGCTGAAGCACCTGTCTGTCAAGGAAAGATACGATTTGTTCAGCAGAATCCATGAATGCCACCATGGTCTGTCATTTTCCAACGCCTTGTTTACAGCTCTGAGTGATTCCAAGTGCATGTCTGCTTAAGAGCCTTGTCCGCGTCCTTATAATTCTTTTTTTTTTTAATTTTTTTAATCCATTTCGCCTTTCTGTTTTGTTCTTTTTGTTCTCATATTTTACTCCAAATTGTCTTGTTTCCTTTGCATCCGATTATTGTTGTGATATGGTGCAGTCTACTCCTACTTGTTCGACGAATTGTCTTAAGTTATTGTGGAAAGTCTATGAATTGCTGGACCTTTATTGTCGTTTTTAAGTTTTCTTTCTATCGTGATTATCTTCTGATCAATCATTTCAAGTTGAATCATGAGTCTTGTTTTGTTTTGGTCTTTCTATCGCCACTTATACCAGCGTGTTTTTCTTTCCTAATCACTTTTGCTTGCAGTCACAGTTTTTTTTACCGGTCCTTCTTGCCAGTTTTCTTATACAGCTTTTGCATCTTCGTTCAAGTTCCTTTAGAGAATACCGATTTTATCACACACTTGCATGATCTTGTATAAATTGGCTCGTTTTGTTCAGTGATGTTGCCCGTTGGGATATTTACTAATAATTTTATAATCTACTCCGTTTTAACCTTAATTTTTTCCAGTCTGGTTTCATGAGGGATGGTAATGTAGTCTTTTTTCCCGGCCATGATTTTCTTTATTATCTATGGATTTTATTTCGTCTTCCGGTGTTATCATTTGTTTTTTGGTGCTGGTTCTTCTGGCGTTTCGGTTTTCAGTAAATTGTGTTTCAATTCGGGTAGGATTTCTTGCTTTTCAATATTTACTGCTTCAATTCTGGTTGGGGGTATTTTCATACTTTTGATTAATTACTTGTCCATATAATTTTAACATGTCAAGGTGAGAAAAGCAACCATAACATTCAAGTCTCGTTAGAAATTTCGGTGAGTATTAAATCTTGTGAATCTGCCCAAATTCCTATCATTCTTTTTCTGGATCCTCTCTTTGCTGGACTTCTCTAAAAACAATATGGAAGTATATGTTTGCTGTCTTCTCCAGTAATTTTCTTCTGTTTAAGATTCTAACATAATTAGTTGTTTGGTTATTGTTGTGTATTTGAAATCGGAATTCTCAACATTGACAGGATGATGATCTAATCCGACAACTTGTCGATAATGATACCCAAAACTGTTGTTTAAGTTTACTTCGCAAGACTTTTAGATATATCATTTTCGTGGATAGTACATTGTGTCTGTAAAAGGCCAAGAGTTATATTATTATGTGTTACATTCATAGATGTGACCTTGTACTCTCATTCAATTCCGGACACTTAAGGGGTAAAATGTATTAAAACGCTTAAAATAAAACATTCCTAAATTTTCCAACTTTTTCTTGAAAATATATATATATATATATATATATATATAGTAAAACATTAAACTTTACTTCGCTTGAACAATGACGATTTTTCAAGTACTTAGTTTGTTTAAATTTTTTTTTTTTTTTCGACGTATCAACCCTCTTCGGGTCATTTACCGCTAAATTAAATTTGAAACAATTCCGTCTAGTATAATTTTAGTTTTTGTTTACATACAGTAAAATGTCAAAACAATTCAATAAAATGTTAAAACCTTTCTATTTTAAACAATTCAGTTTATTTTAAGTAAACGGTTTAATTATATTAGATTAATTAATAGGTCCCTATCAAATGCTACCACTCCGGGTGTGAGTCGACCTGGGAGCCATGACAGTGAATTGTACTCTGCATTCCCCCAAAGCTACAGCATTAATGGAACCTCTCAAGCAGATTGTTTAGCGTCATATACAGGACACTCATAGTGGGGGTTTTACCCTTCTGCAGAGAAGCAGTTGGTCTATTCTACAGCTCCTACCCACTGAGTAATAAGTGTTTTGTAACATCCAAAGACTTCAGCCTATCAATGAAGATGACAAATTTAAACTCTTGAAGACACATTTTACCATAGTATGTATTCATGTTTCGAATCCACTTCCATATTTTCGCTTATATTCCAAAATTATCATTATTATTATTAACAAATCTTCAGCACTAATTGTTCACGCCAGCGTTAGCCAATAGTTTTGCAATGGAGTCTGAATGATTGCAAGTCTGAAGTCTCCGGGTCTCTTCTCAAAATCCTGGCTGATCTTAAGAATACAGTAGTCTGAATGGTCTCTTCTTGTCCTCTTATTTTCAGGTCTTTCACTCCCTTTTTATCATACTATGTCGATTGTTCATATTGCACCAACCCCAACTGGTATCACCGCCACCTCCATAGTTTTATTTCGTTCTCTAGCAAGATTTTGGTATTTATCTCACTTTTTTTTTCTTTCGTGCTGTGGTCTACCGGAAGGGTAAAGTCCATTATTCAACAGGTTCTCATTTTTTATGAGTATCATTAGGTTTGGTAGGGTGACCTAGATAAAAGGAGTCCGTTTGTAACCCAATATCCCAGAGAAGTTTCTCATTCTACCGGACGGATTCTGAGTTTTGTATGTACCACATATTGGTATGGTCAGATTCATAATTCCCAGTTGATTCCATTCCCCCACAGAGTCGTGTCTAGTCTTAGACACTTTTCCGCTTATTTGCTGCATTCGCTAATAATGTGATTGATCATTTCGTCTCTATCACTATGCAATCTACATTTGTTATTTATAGTTTTATTTATTTTTTTCTTTAACACAGGTTTTCCTTATAGCGTAGTTTTGCGCTGCAAGTAGAAGGGATTAAGATTTTTTCTGAAGATTTCTATTTCTTAGCCATATCCTATAAGTTTTCGCTTTTTTGTCGCTTGAATTGTCCATATGGTTGTTTCTCTTCCCATTTTTTAAAGTTATTCTTGTTCGGTTAATACTAAAGTTGTTTATTTTGCTTCGGTTCGCAGCAATTATTCTTCCATTGCTCTTTTTTTATGTAGCTTTCGAGTCGTCTTATAGATGTATCAACATTATCTTCAATGCTCGAGTAATCTCCTCCTTCTTTTCTTGAAGCATATCGACAGGCTATATCATATCTGGCATGTAAGGAATAACGTATCGTCATGAGTTTTCTTGTTCTCTGGTACATTTGTTGAAGTTGTCGTCCAATTTAAGTATGCCCCCAAGTATTTTGCGTGGGGTGAGATCCCAAGTGTTTATGTCTTTGATGAGATTCCTACTATGTAGTCACGGTAGAAGTAAATTATTAACACATATCTCAAAGGACAACATCATGGAATCAAACGAACTAAGCCGAGCAAAAGTTGAATTAGTCTGTGATAAAGTCGATGTTCCTCAAAGAACTCGAATAGAAACTCAAAACATGCATAGGAAATTAAACTGGAAACACAGAGACAAAAATCTACGACAACAAGCAAAAAGGATGAGACTGAGAAAAACGTTAGTAATTGTTTGGATGAAAAGAGAAAAACAATAACGTAAAACAAACAACACAACTCGAGAATCTAAATCAGTAGATACTGGCGAAAAAAGGAAGACTAAAAAGATATCGAGAGAGGATCAAACAATACAGGCAAAAGAGGTTTTCCAAAACAACCAAAGAAAATATAATTATAAAGTAGATGGAGAGTGCATGAAGAGATATCAACAACCAGATGAGAAGGAAGGAAAAAATGTCGGATCAAAATATGGGAACGAAGTGAATATAACGGAAAAGTCGAAAAGGTAAACAACAGAGAAAAACTGTTAGACTTGAAGACAGCCCTAAAGTAAAAAAAAAAAAATTATCATTTATTATGTTACTCATTTGAGAGTTTTTCTCACAGGTGTTAACTGATGGGTTTCCACAGCAGTTTAAGTGAAATCATGTTTCCTCAAGTCTCCAGGACTCTTCTTAGTATTCTGGCCGATCTCAACAGCAGTGCAGTTTACATGGCATCCACTTGCCCTCTTATTTCCGACTCTTTCAGTCCCTGTATCAACCCTTTGCTGATTGTGCCGAGCAAGCTAATTACATTTGGTATCACTGTCACTTTCATGTTCATTCTTTTTTTAGTTATCTTGCCATGCCTTACTACTTACCTCTCTTTTCGCTTTCAATAATTTTTACCCTGTGACCAGGCAGAACTGCAAAGTCCAATATTATTTTTGCTTATTTTTGTGCTGCAAGTAGAAGGGAATAAGATACATATTTCGGTATCGATTAATAATAGTTGATACAATACTTGTGGTCATATGTTTCAAAACAATTTGAATTAAAATTCGGCAATGAATAACACAAAAAACTTTGGTATAACGTTAAAAGGACAAAGCAAACCACCACAATCTAATCCAAAAGTAATCCCATATATAAAAGTCAGTAAAGTTTGCAACCGTTGTCGAGGACCACCGAAAGGCACTTCTTTTCATAGTTACAACAACCAGGTGTAGAAGAGGGCGCTGCTCCACTCCCTGGATTGTTTCACTTTACCCTTAATACCTACATTATAATGCTGAGTGTTAAACAAAAAGGTATCAAGTACGATTTCTGATATTGAATCCCAGTTTCTTGGGTCATTGTAGAACATGTTACCCAAACAAAAAATGAAGACACAAATGCTAAGTTTACTTTTTTTAACGTATTTTGTCAGATTACTGAGTTATGAATATTTGAATAAATAATATATATATATATATATATATATATATATATATATATATATATATATAAGTCTCTTTTATATATATATATATATATATATATATATGTTTAAGTTAAGGGACAGGTTTAAGCATAACAACATTATCACAAATAGTAACTCATTGGAAACGAGACAGATAAACACAGTCATACACAAATACACAGAATAAGACACGCAGAGACAAACAGACAGCACACAGACGCACACAGAGCATTTTTCCGATGGTTACCAATGAAGTCATAACAAAGTAATTCACCAAGCGGCCTTCGTTTGTAATCATATAATTATATATAACGACTTACCTTTTACGTTATTATATTTTCAAACGAATCATTGTAGGAATACGAGTGATTTCGTCAAGCATTCGATTCTATTTACATTTTATTTCCTTTAGTCTGGGAAAAGGCCAAAAGTTGTTGATTCCTCTTTGTGCGACGAAGTATTCACCTATATTAATTGAGATATAGTTGACAAATTTAGCAATATTTTTCCTTTTATCCATCTTAGTGTTTATCAGCTGAACCCTCATTGTCATTGATTTTAGTTTGGCTATTTTTTTCTTATAACCGATCAATTTAGGATTCTATAAATATATTTACAAAGTATATATATATATCTTAATTATAACATGAAATCCTGTTTGTTTCTGTCTAACCAGTTTTAAAGGAAAAAATGTTAAAAAATGGGAGGATATTTTCATAGATAGATTGATAATCTATCTATGAAATATCCTCCCATTTTTTAACATTTTTTCCTTTAAAACTGTTTTTTTGGCAACATTTTTCCATCCTCGGTTACTCGTGTATGCAATATACATACATACATACATACATACATATATATATATATATATATATATATATATATATATATATATATATATATATATATATATATATATATATATATATTATGTGTTTCCGTGTGTGACTGTCTAAACATGCTCACAGATACACTCATACAAAGATTAATATATATATATATATATATATATACATATTTTTATTTCGAGCCATATGCAAATGTATTTGATAGTTGTCCCAAGATATTTTGGGTTATATATATATATATATATATATATATATATATATATATATATATATATATATATATATGTATGTATGTGTGTGTGTGTGTGTGTGTGTGTGTGTGTGTGTGTGTGTGTGTGTGTTTAAACTAAAGAACTACATTCTCTATCTCTCTACATATATGTAGAGACAGTGAAAGAAAGAGAGAGAGAGGGGGGACTGAATGATAAATACTCTCAGAAAGACGTAGTGGCACAAACAAAGAAAGCTAATCTTGAATAATCGAATATATATAATTTAATAATACATACATGCATATATATATATATATATATATATATATATATATACATGTGTGTGTGTGTGTGTGTGTGTGTGTGTGTGTGTGTGTGTGTGTGTATTAGATATCAATATGCACACCTGATAGAATAATAACTTCTGAAATCAGACCGAAAAACAAGATAATTTATATAAGTAGTGTCACACTGACTGTTAGTATATAGTAAATTTCTAACAACATTTCATTTTATTTTGGAAGAAAGACTGTTTCTGTTTTTGCAGACACTTTTTACCTGAAACATGTATTGAAGAAATACTGAAGGGAATTGTTTGATACAAATGGATATGATTTTGCCGCCCCCCACCACCCAAAAAATATCAGAGCACATCCTGCTTGCTCGATGCAGATATATCTATTCTCCAAATAGATGTAAGCCAAGCAAATAAACAATAAATAGTGAGCTGACATGGACTTGTGTTTATCACGTATTGACATCTGTAATAGAGAACCTAGAATTAAAAAAATATGTGTTACTACGGTTAAACATTTACGTTGACCTAAATTTCAAGACTAAGAAAAACCGAATTATTGAAGGTACAGACTTCCTCCATGGACGAACAAAACAACTCAACGTATTTCAATGTTTCTTATCGGTTTCAGTGAGATAACGTAAGAAATAGACGTGATTTTTTCACGTAATTCTATGCCCGTCTTTTCCTTTCCTCTTATCGACAATTTCTTCATCTCTTCGTTTACTCAACATTTTCTGACTCTTGTTTCTTCGAGAAGTCTCTAGATGTCCACGGTATAACGCAATGAAATTTTCATAAAGGGATGGGGGACCAGTCTTTAAATTAAAGTGGTTAAATTATTGATGTTACGGCACTTTATTATGACTTCGCTTCTATTTGGGAGGAAGTGGAGTATTCTGTTTCATTTTCTTTTTGTATTAAATAAGAACTTCCGAAATAAAAAAAAAATGCTTTTCGAAACGAATGTACGTCTCATAAAATTACAATTCAATAGCAACTAGGTGAAAGCCTTTTATACTGTTATTTACAGCATTATACGTATATTGCTAAAAAAAAATAAGCTACAATAAAGCCTTTTTGTTACATACATACGATGATGTAATAGAAAGCATATTATAATTCATAAAATGTTCATCCCTACTCCAAAGATTCCTCAAAATTTTCAGGGAAATCCCTGAGATCCTATGGCTAAAATGCAGCACTTTGGCCACGATATTAGTGAATTAGGACTCCAGTCGGGTGATTACGTTCACTTTCGGACTAAATACCCTTGGGAAAAGTTTTGAGCCTCCTTATCTCGAAAGCTATAGGTTAAATAATATTTCTGCCGTTCTTCATTGGTGACTTTGCATTAAATAACCAACAGGCGTTGATATTCGATTAAATTAATAAAACAAACCATCCTCTTTTTTTTACTGTTACTTACCAAACTTCTAGACTTTGTTAGACTCATAATTGCAAACATTTTAAGTTAAAATAGAAGTCAGACTCGGTTTAGTATTTTAAGGTGGTATGCCTTTCGCTTTATATCCATCTGTCTTTCTAGTTATAAAACGATGTTCGTTGCACACCTACTTGTCCATAACCCTTTCTCTTTTAATCGATATCATAAATGACTTTCACTCTTTCTGAATTCATTTAGATCTCTCTCTCTCTCCCTCTGTCTCTCATGATTAGATGTCGTGCCTTTAAAGTAGATTTACTTTAATCTTTAAGGTCCACTGATTAAAAATCATATATATTAGAAACAGAAATTAAATTAGGAAAATAAAATAAATGAAGTATCCATTCAAAATATTTTTTACTTTTTTTGGCGGGGGGGGGGGTTCTAATAAGCCCCAATCTATCTTCAGCAAGTTTGCCGGGCATAAGTAAACATATAAGCCTTAAAATTGTATTATAAAAATAAATATATTTTTTAAAATGAATTATTATACTTAATTTCAATAATAGTTACCATGCACTTTATTATATTCTTAATGGCCATCTTACAACCCCTACTTAATATGAATAACTATTGTTAGCTGCATATATATATACTGTCATCCACAGAGAGTGTGGCTAAACACGTTGGATGCTTGAAATTGAGATCGAAACCTGCACAACTTTAGGTGAGATTTAGTATCATACCGCTCACCCAGCAAGCGAACCACGTCAACTCGGGCATTATAAGGCATTTGGTTGTAGCTTCCGTTTGTTTACATTTTTGCCTTACCGGATACGAGTGTGGTCAGTTCATTCGAAGAGCTCATATATATATATATATATATATATATATATATATATATATATATATATATATATATATATACATATATATATATGTATATATATATATATGTATATATATATATATATATATATATATATATATATATTGTAAAAATCTTATAAAATAAAAAAAATACTATATGATGACAGAAAAAGAATATTCTTATCAAAACATGAAAATTTCAATTGTCATTGATATGAACACGTTTACATAACAATACAAGTAAAATGCATTTCTCCTGCATTTTTGTGATTGGCATAGAAAACATCGTATTATATTTCTATTTTTATTCGTCGTTCTATCGTGGCGGTTATATTTTCAGCGGCGTCAAATACGTGCTGGCTCAATATTTATTCTGTTCTTGCTGCAAAAGTTAATATTTCATATGATCAATCCTAAAAAGGATTACTGGACATTTATTCCCAGATGACATTTATGTTCATATAGAACGACGGAGCAATTTAATACACTTTGACGACATTAAAACTTATCAATTTTCAACTTTCAATATATTGATGTAAGTCTGAGATAGATAGATAGATAGAGAGATAGATACGACGAGTTTTGAATTTGTCAGTTTTCAATTGTCAATATATTGATGCAAGAATCTGAGATAGATAGATACATAGATTATGATTAACATAAAGTGAACTATAAACAGCCTTGGATAGATAGATAGATAGATAGATAGATAGATAGATGCATTAATTTAAATATACACATGTAGATAGATAGATAGATAGATTGATACATTTTTATGTACACCTGGAGATCACTCGATAGATAAATATACAGATACATAGATATACCCTATTTTCCCCATCAGCTCCCTAAAATCTGTCTCCACTATCACAGTAGCAAAAAATCTCAAATGAAACCTAATACATCTGTCTTTTAAAACCTCTTTTCTTCCTGCTACACTTATAGCCTTTCCACGATTTTATCACTCTCCTCAATTTCTTTGAAATGGAAAACCTCAAAAACAGTCTATGTCAGAAGCAGTTCGATTGAATAAAACTGACGAAATATGTTATCTGAATTCGAGCTAAATGCTTGATTTATCTAACAATACACGTATTTCTGTTATACATATTTACATTCATACACTCTGTCAAACAAGTTTGGTTTTGATTGGTTTGGTTTTATGGCATATAAGCCATTGTATATTATATAATACCAAAACTTTTTTTATACACGTAAACTGTTCATTTTAAACAATTGAGTTTAGCATAAGAAAACGATTTAAATGTGAGAGCAGTTCTATTTCAACAATTCAGTTTAGCATGAATACGCAGTTTAAATGTGAATGCAGTTATATTTCCCACAATTTAGTTTAGCATTTATACACCGTTTAGTTCTTTTTAACCAATAGATAGGTCCATATAATGTGCTACCACTCCGGGTCAGAGTGAACCCGGGAGCGATGACAAAGAAGGGGTACTCCGCATTCCACAAAGCCCAAGCATAACTGGAACCTCACCATCAGATTGTTTTGTGCCATAATCAGCGCACTCATTGGGAGGCTACTACCCCTGCAGAGATGCAGTCGGTACATTCTACAACCTCAGGCGACTAGGCCACTGAAAGTCAGAGACTTTGGAAGAAATAAATAGTCATAGACTAATGGACAAAAGTGAAAAAAGCTAGCATAGATATATGCGATTACCGAGAGTGTTACAAATAACGCAATCCATAATATAATTTGAATCAATACTTTTACATCTTATTTTACTTGTCGATAAGGATGTATTTATACATACTGTCTCAAAATGTTTAACCTTGTTACATCAGAAGTGACACCTATCTAAATTTTATAACAAACCATTTACCGATCCCGAAACATAAATGTGTATATTTTTTATTACAATTTAGGGTGTAGCCATTATAAAAATAATGGAGCAATGAGAACTATTTTATTGAGTTTTATTAATTTTATTTAAAAAAACACAACACTCCTATTTAAAGTGAAACTTTAGGAAAATGTTGCATACATTACTTATTAAAGAAAATAATGTTTTATTTAATATTATTACAACATTCCCACTATTTCTTTTGCTTGTTGAATGATCAGAAAGACTACCCCAACTGCGTCATATTATCTCAGTTTTATTTTCAAACCACCCATTTTTCTGGGCCAGATCATCCTTGGTGGCAAAAAAAAAAAAAAATAAAATGCAAAAACTGATATCAACAACAAAAAATATTTAACATTTGCTTGATTATTTATGTTCGCAGAGTCTCAGTTAAATGATGGCTGACGTGATGAATGGAAACATAGTGTAAGCCAAATCGAACTTATGTTGCACTTTTACGATAAATCTCGGATAAAGCTTTTTGGAGAAGGCATGAACTCCCTTATCCCCAGTAACTTGGCTTTAAATAATACCATACTGTTCTTCTACTAGGATCGTTTTGGCAAAAATAATGTATAAATGTTGATGTGCCATGAAAAAAAGACACCTTAATCGAACAAACCTGATCGATAAAAATCTTTCCATTTCACTTTAATGCAGTGGCTCTTTCTGTCCACCTGCAATCTTTGGGGTCAGCTATATAATCAGCAACAGATGGTCAATCATATGAAATTGAACTTGATACGATAAACAATCACACACGAGAATTGTGGATTTAATTAAAAAAAGGCCCGCAAGAAAGCAATTAGTAAGGTGAAAAGTAATGACTCAAATTTAGTGTCTAGCTAACCAAGAACCCTTAACATTGGGTTTGTTCTGGTCTCCCTGCTTTTGTTTGGCCATGTGATGGGGTCCATAGGAGAACCTCCCTCATGAGCTCGTCCCGACTTCTTCAACAGTGTCCTGCATGTCTGATTCGTCTAATTTTGATAACTTTCGTGATAAGAGGTTGGTGGCCGTACAGCTGGTGTTTTGTGGGGTGTTGCCTCCTGGACTTGTTCAAAATTGCTCGCAACATTCTTGCGTAGTTGCTGTCAAGGTTTTTCTCGATCCGTTTAGTCAGCATCCATGTAGTGCATCCATATAACAGTATCGACACGACCACTGCTTGGAAGAAACTGCATTTTATTTTATCAGTCAGGTCTGACTTCAATATGACCCATTATCCATCAATAGCTGTCCATACTTTTGATAGTAGCGTGTTAATGTCTTTTTCGGTTGATGAGACACTGCTTCCTAGGTAGGTAAAATTGTCAACTAGTTTCAGAGAGCTACCACCGAGTGTGGAGACGTTGCCTGTTTTATTTAAGCACATTTATTCTGTTTTGTGTGCTTTGAGATGGAGGCCAATGCGGCTCGTTCTGGACTAGGCAGTAGAGTTTCGACTTGGGCAGGTGCATTTGTCAATCGCTATGTCATCGGCGTTGTCCGCGTCGGTTATTGTTTTTGCGGGGTACCTTCTGCTTCTTTTCTTTGTCAGCTCGTTACCGTTTTCTTTGATTTCATCAATCGATGTTCTAACCACGTAGTCTAGACATATGATAAAGAGGTATGGGGCAAGTGTGTCTCTTTGCAGTACTCCTGCTGGGATGTCGAAGTAGTCTGTGCCTCCATCAGAAGAACCTACTTTCACTTTGGTGTTTCTATAGATAATCATTTTAGCTGCGACGGTCTCTGTTGGTATGCCGTGTGCTTGTAGAATTTGTTCCATCTTCCCTCTGTGAATGGAAACAAAGTCCTTGGTAAAGTCGACAAATAGTATTTTAGCCTGTAGGTTTTTTGCCCGTCCGCCTTCAAGTATTCTACGGATAGTCAATAATTGTGAGGACGTGGAACTATTTCTTCGGAAGCCATTTTAGTTCTTCTTTAGAATGTTGTCAAGTTTGGGTTCTATGCAGTTTCGTAGTAGGGAATTGTAAATTTTGGCTGCAATGGATGAAACTGTTATACATCGGTAGTTCATGGCTAATCTGAGGTCGCTCTTTTTAGGCAAAGGGAGGATGCATACCTTCATCCCCCTTGCTATAGAATTTTAACCATGAACTGCATTACAGTGCCGGAGAAGTTTGTCGTAAAATTGTATGGTCATCCATACCTCTGGGCGAATTTCCTCTAACCCAGTGGCTTTTTTATTTTTAATTTTTCTAAGTACTGAGTCGAGTTCTTCTAGAGTAAACAGTCCTAGCTTAATGTCTACTTAGGTACTAATAATTCTCGTGATTGGTTAATGTGTAACTTTCGGCGGGTTTCCTTGTAGATTCTCGAAATTCTTCTTCCACAGTTTTATTCTTTCCTATTGGTTTGTGGCTTTCAGTTTAGCTTTGGATGTGCCCTTCTTTCTGCTCACTTCGTTTATCGTTTGCTAGGCTATCCTAGATTGCCTATCTGCGTCTCTAATCTTATCTATTTGATTTTGTATGTATTCTGTTTGTTCTTTTTGGTATATGCTTGCTAATTCATTTTGTGCCTTTTTTAGTTTCAGGGCATTTCTGTTTGTTGTGTCCTTCCTATTGAATTTTGGGGCAGTTTTCAAGTTTGCTCGTTTTTCTCTAACCGCTAATGTCTCCCATGTGACACTAGAATTAGTTCTAGGTTTTGTTGTTACGTATTTCGCTTCAGGGTCTAGGTGTGAAAAGGCGAAATTATCATATTCGTCATTCGCGGTAAGTATTTTTGGTTTTCCTGTAGTGCATCGAATTTTTTCTTAATGCTAGCACATATCTACCTCTAATATCCTTGTTGTTAAGAAGAGCCCAGTCATAGTGTATAGTGGTCGTTGTTCGTGTTGCGTTCTTTCGTAGGCTCAGTCGTATTTTTGCCGTGACTATTCGGTGATCGGAGGACCAACCCGCTAAAAGGGAGTATGCCTCGCAATTCATTGCGCAATTTTTCCATTTCTTGTTTATAAGGACGTAGTTTATTTGTGCTTTAGTATTATTTGCGTATGTGTAGGTCCATAATTTTCCTTCCCTCTTTTGAAAGTTTGTATTAAGGCACATTAATCAATTTTCTATCATGAAATCTGTTTGATGTTGTCCATTCCTGTTTGACGTGTTGTGTAGACTGTATTTGTTGTTTCCGTGTTTCCAGATTTGGGCATTGATGTCTCCGCCAATGAGTATAAGTATTCCTACACCTCCTATCATGGCATTGACAGAAATTTTTCATGCTGATACAGTGGCTAGTGACCATCTATTACCAGTATCGTGATATTTAATATCCTCGCTATGCGTGTATTTGGGTTCTTGTATGCATATTATGTCTATGTTATTTTCTACGGCCGACGCAGTCAGCTGCGTTAGTTGACATATTCTATTTAAGGTTCTAACTTTGAATGTCGCTATTTGTATCGTTTGTTTGCATTTTAGTAGTTTTTGCTGTTTGAGCTCTGTTGATGAATTTTCGAACAATGAGGCCAGGGATCTAATCTCAGCAGGACGTGCCCTTTTTTACCCGCACGGAGGGCGACGCAGTTTATATAGGCAGTTTGAGTGTGGTCATGGTTGTATTTCGCTGGCTGTTTTATTCACATCCGTAGAAGCCAACCTTATAGATGAGCAGCAGCAGTTCCCTGATCGAATTGACGATCCTGACCGTTGAGCAGCGAGATTCATACGCCCAGGACCAGGTTAGGCATTGAGGTTTTAAGGGAGTTCAGCAAGAGATTCCGTCAGAAGATGTCAACACTCTTCAAATCGGGTCAGTGGTTTTTCCACAGGGACAATGCACCAGTCCACAACTCCATCCTTGTCACAGACTGTTTGACCAGGATGAACCTCAAGACAGTTCCTCACCGTCCCTATAGTCCAGACCTTGCTCCCTGTGACTTTTGGTTATTCCCTAAGCTCAAGGAAAAACTTAGAAGCTGTCGTTATGAGACAATTGAGAAGATGAAAGAGGCTTTGACGAAGGTCATTGACACGCTCACATAAGAGGACTTCCATGGGGTTTTCCAGAATTTGTGTGAACGGTACAACTAGTGCATAGCAGCTGGAGGAGATTACATCGAAAGGGACTAGAGTTTCATGAGTGTACTATCAATAACAGTGCCCATAAAAAAGGTTGGAAACTTATTTAAGACACCTCGTATATATATATATATATATATATGGTGGGTATATTATATAACTGCGGAAGGATTTTTAAAAATATTATCCCTTTTCGTTTTGTATGTCTTACTTTTCGGTTTAATTGGGCTTAGAACCTTTCGGCTTAGTGCATGGGTTAGTTTGCTGCACACATTGAGTGCAGGTGTTAATACGCGCGCGGCGTGGATGTGACAATCACAGATGTCCCAATAAAAACAGTAGATAGGAAATAGGACCGGGGATGTGAATGACGTCATCCCCGGAAGCGATAGGCTGAGGAATTTGGAATTTGAAAAAAGCTGGAGTTGTGATTTGGGCTTGGACGAAGGTGTCAGGAGACTAGCGGGCAGAATGACCTGCAATGTTGATGTGATTTAAAAATAATCACAGACGTATCATCACGTGTTTCACTTGTGACATTGGACATTCGAGGAACTTGTTCCCCAAAATATATATATAAGAAAACAAGTAAGGAGATTTTGGCAGTGTTGAAGGCAGTTGTCAAAACGGGTGCGTTAAAAGTTCTGGAGGCCCCGACCCTTCAGACCCTAGTCTGCCACGACCCATTTGCTGTGACAGGTGTGGGTCAAACAGCCAGCTCTCACACACACCCCGTCACCACCAAGAGGAAGGGAGAAGAAGGAACTTTTCGAGTTTTCGAGTGATCATAGCTGAATAAAAACGACTGCTATATTTTCCCTTACCTTCGAATTTGAGTATTTCTTTTTCTGAGGACTTCTTTCTTTACAGTATAAAACGTTGGTCCTATAGAATTTCGTGTTTTTCGGATTCCTATGCGTATGAAAATTATGATCATTCTATGAACATTGTGAACGTTTTCCGTATCCGTATGAATATGTCTATTTCACGTGTTCGTATCTTGGTCGTATATTTTTAGACCTATATGTTACAGGTTGGGCTGTAGAATACGCCCACTGCATATGTTTAGCGCGGTAAGCCTACACCCAACAAGTACCCTGGATATGATACAAAACTGTTTGAGGATGAGACCCCAGTTTTGGAGCTTTGAGCGATGTAAACTGCCCCTGCATTGCCATTGCTTCCAGATCCACCCTGGCCCAGTGTTGATGTATATGATAGGGTACAATCTATTGGACAAATTGAACTGTTCTATCATTTATCACTATGCAAAAAAAAAATATGATGATAAATTGAACTGTGTCACATAACAACGTTGGAAATAATTTAATTATATACATATAAAAAAAAGGGGGTTGATAGCAATACTTGAAACCCTTTAACTGTGTGTAAGAATTGAAGTATTTTTATTGCATAGTAACGCTTAGAACGTTTATATTTATTAAAACATTTAGCGACCATAGCTGGGGTTACCAGAAGGCTCCCTTTTGAATAGATACTACTCCATTGTGTACAAAAGGGCGCAACACTTTTCCCTGGATTTATCCACTTTATCCTTGATACGTGCCTTATATTACAGAGTGTTAAGGAAGGAGGTATCAAGTACCATTTTAAAAGTCCTTGGTATGACGTGACCTGTGATTAGATCCATATATATATATATATATATATATACGCACGTTCTCACAAAACGCAAACGTAAATAAGGGCACTCTATAAAACAAACGGCATTTCCTTGAATCCTCCTTTCCCCCACATAATCTATATTAACTATACCGTGGTGTATTATCAAGTTTTGCTTTTATTTAATTGTTAATAAAGGGTTTTTAATATCATTGTTTTACTACTTTGAATGTTTTCCCACCAGCGTTAGCTGATGGTCTTTAACTAGAATCTGAGAAATACCAAATATCCACAGGTCTCTAGGACACCAGTCACTATCCTCGCCAATATTAGCGATACTTCCAGAGATGTCACTAGCAACAGCTTTTGGTAGGAAATCAAATTCGTGAGATAATCTTACTCTTGCAATAGAATAGACTAGAAAGAGATAGTCACCAAACTCTGATGACTTTTTACCAACTATATCCTGACTTAGATCTATATATACTTATTCACCTATAGAGAACAATCTGCAGATACAAATATACAACTTTTTTCCAGTCGTTTTCGTGTCAAATAGCCGTTGACATGACTAAAAATCCTTTGCTCCATATTGGCATCAGATACCAAATACCGAACACATATGGAAATCTCGAAGTTTAAGTTAGATTAACGGCTGGAAGAATCCAATTTGAGTGAATTGATCTGAGAAGAAAGACAAATACTAAATGTTTTACTTAATTACACGCTTCGTGAACAATCGAAAGAGATTGTGAACGTAAATTTGAAAATTACCACACAAATGAGGTTTAGTATTTTTTGCTGTGGTTTATTGCAAAAGCAATTTAAAACAAATATCTTCCCTAAAAACAATAAAATCACAATGCAGAGAAAAAAAACAACAACAACAACAAATAAATAAACAAAAAGACAAAAAAAAACAAAAAAAAACAAACAAACAGAAGATGTTGTTGTCCAAACTTGGTAAAAACCTTGTAGCTACAAGCAATTACAATAATTGTAAACGAACTATAAGAAACAACCTGACGAACATTCGCAAACAATTAATGAATGTTTTAATGTTTTAGAATAATGAAGCATTGAATTTTTTTAACCGTTTCAATAAATGAAAAAAAAAAAGCAGAAATGAATTCCAGAAAGAAAATGCGTGATTTATAAATATAAAAAATGTAGCAAAATAGGTTGTTAGTTAATATAATTCCTAAAGACTAGCCTCGAGCGGATGTGTAAATGGCTTTATTGAAGAAAAAAAAACAACTGTACGTGAGAAGAACGAAAATACAAGTATATAAAAACAAACTAACAAGCAAGAAGTAGAAAGTGGAATTAAATTAGTTGGGAAACAAACTGGAAAAGAAAGAAAGAAAGAAAGAAAGAAAGATAGAAGGATGGAAAGAAAGAAAGAAAGAAAGAGCGGTATAGTTTAAAATCAATGATGATAGAGAAATAGCACCTGGGAAAATTAATTTTAAAAATGTCTTTAACCATCTAATCTAATTATTAACGGAAAAAAAGAGTATTATGACTAGAAATACCTGTAATAAGATAAGGAATATTTATAAAACATAGCACCTGCCAAAAAAAAAAAAAACGCGAAAGAAAGATGGATGGAAGGAAGCAACACATGTTAAGTATAATGACAAGAAACATTTGAAGAGGGAAATATTTTGAGAAAAAACGCTCTCGTCGTTGAAGAAAGAAAGAAAGAAAGAAAGAAAGAAAGAAAGAAAGAAAGAAAGTAAAATCAAGAAATAATGCTTTGTAGAAACTATAAGAAAACATCAATTAGAATAAGAAAGAAAGAAAGAAAGAAAGAAAGAACAAAGAAAAATTAAGAAAGGAAAATAAAGAAATAATGCTTTGTAGAAACTATGAGAAAACATCAATTAGAATAAGAAAGAAAGAAAGAAAGAAAGAAAGAAAGAACAAAGAAAAATTAAGAAAGGAAAATAAAGAAATAATTCTTTGTAGAAACTATGAGAAAACATCAATTAGAATAAGAAAGAAAGAAAGAAAGAAAGAAAGAAAGAAAGAAAGAAAAATTAAGAAAGGAAAATCAAGAAATAATGCTTTGTAGAAACTATAAGAAAACATCAATTAGAATAAGAAATAAATAAATAAAGAAAGAAAGAAAGAAAGAAAGAAAGAAAGAAAGAAAGAAAAATTAAGAAAGGAAAATCAAGAAATAATGCTTTGTAGAAACTATAAGAAAACATCAATTAGAATAAGAAAGAAAGAAAGAAAGAAAGAAAGAAAGAAAGAAAGAAAGTAATATTGGAATGAGAAAATTGATACAAATATAAACCAACAAAGAACAATTATTAAATACAAATAATGACTTGAAATCACATCGTATTTACTATTAGATTGGTATTCTTAAAACATGTAATTGTGTTCAAATTATTTGTATTTAAATGATAAATATCATATAACAGTTAAGTATTTGTCATATTAAATGTTATTTGGAGCAATTATTGCTCAGAAAGGAATATCTCAGTTTCTTGATATCATATAACTGTGTTTACAAGGAAATGCCAATTATTGAATGGACATAAATAACTTGCAACATAAAATAAGTAAAATTGGCGACCTTAGCCGAGGGTGACCAGAACGCTGCCTTTTCAATACTTAAAACTCAAAGATTTCGGGGAGAGCTCTACTACATTTGATCCTTAACTTATAAGGCTGAGTGTTGAGGAAGGCAGTATCAAGTTTCATTTTTTGAGTCTTCAGTATAACTTGACCAGGGATTGAATCCGGGTCTTCCGGACTATTGGCGAACACTCAATTGAACATAAATTAATATTAGGAAGTAATACTTGGAACTGCATAAGTGTGCTGCAAGCAAATAGATATTTGATAGAAATCATAACGTGAAACAATATAATTATTGAATATGACAACTTGAGACCATACAACGGTATGTTAATTACTAATTTTATGTTGGAAAACTTGATATAATATAAGTGTGTTAAATCTTTGAAGAAACAACTACACAGACATGTAAATAGTAAAGTCAAATGGGCGTAATATTACTTGACAACTTGACATTATATATATATATATACATATACGATTACCTACAAAATCAGAAGTAATCTACGTAGGTTTCCTCTAACCGTATCATTATGACAACTCGGATTAAAGAAGGTTGCACCAAACAACATTTCATTGATTAAAAGGCCACCAGAAAATATTTAAAATATTAGCATACGAAAAAAAAATAACAAAGAAAAAAAAATTCCTATCAAGAAACCAAGCTTTTTTATACCTACAAATTTTATGTATCTCCGACCTTCAGTTGAGTAATTCATATGGATTTTTATAGGAAATTATATATATATATATATATATATATATATATATATAAAGACTGACCTAGAAAAAAGTGAGTGTTGTTCCACGATGCGTATCAATTTGTTTCCGTTTGTGTTGGTACCACTCAGACGATCTCTTTGTCTGTTTTGGCGTTTGGCGTGAAATCGACACAAAGGGCCTGAGGACGAGATCTCCCGCAAGACCGGAAATGGAAGAGGGAAGGAAGGTCCGAGAGAAGATAGAGAGAGCAGTTGACATAGGAAGGAGAAGAGACCAATCGGCTTGAGACAGCAGTCCTGGGAAGGACATAGTCGACAGAAGGAGGCGGGGCAGAAAAAAAAAACCAACAGAAGTCAGAAAGATGATTGCTTAGACCGTTTGACCCACAGAGGCCGGGTTAACCAAAGAGAGAAAATGTCAGCATTGTTAGTGGCTTTGTAGAAGTTTCGTGCAAAATACACACCCGCGATAGTCTGCAAATGCACGGAGAGCTGCACAAAAGTGCCTCGTAGACTTCACCCTTCTTGCGCTTAGAGCTAACCTAAGCCCATGTTTGTTCGTTTATTCTTTTCTTCCACCCTCTCGGTTTTGCTTTGCGTATCTGTAATGAAATGTGTAACGCCCTGGTCGGAAACCACTAGATGAATCACTGGCTTTGAGTGGTTTGGTTTACCGACTTAGATATAGTCGGGGTAGTCCGGCCGGCCAGGGGTGTTATCACAATATATTTTATTTAAAAATATGAAGATTTTTTATAGGGTTACTTAGTCAATATTCTCAGAAGCAATGTACTCCCAAATCCTTTTAATACTTTGAAATATCATTCATGTTTTAAAAGCCAGTAGACTTCAAAATCATTTGAAGCTTTATCAGAAACAATGTTTTTTTCTCTTAATTTCACTCATAGCTACAGTTACCAGGAATAAATCGTTCTTCAAAGACATGTTTTAGATTTGAAGCTGATTCAAACACCAGGACGAGGGCCCCTGCCAGAATAGAACGAACCCACTAGTGATCAGCGTAAAGAGTGATTCAGTTTGAAATCCTAGCTTAAATTGGAGAGAGGGTTAATTTTTGATGGCTACTTTTTAAATCAGTAGACGCTACTCTTTTAGATATATAAAAGTACTTTTTCTGACTGAACTACTCGATCCTGGCTTACGAGGCTTTTCTGCCAATCATCAAATGAAGTGGACCGTTGACACGCTTTTTGATTTATCCAACTTTTCGCCGTTCAGAATTCTGCATTGCAATGCTTCCAATGCTTCAGGGTGTCCAAAGCTACAAGGTTGTATTATTTATATACTATCCTTTCCTTCTCCAGAATTCAATATTTAGTGAGGAACCGACTGCATTATAATGAAGGCCGCAAGTTTTATTTTCGCGAAGTTTGATCTTGTAATATTATGGCCGAGGGATTTTGTTTTATATATTTTGCCTTTCGGTTCACTTAGGCTGAGAACCTTTCGGTTCTGCACATGGGTTTGTTAGGTGCAAACTTGAGCGCAGGTGTTAACGCACGCGCGAGGAGGATGTGTTGTTCACAGATGTCAAAATAAAAATCTCAGGACTAGGTGATGGGAATGATGTCATGCACCAGAAGCGTGCGCGGAGGATTTTGAGGGATTTGAAAAAAGTCAGCAAAATTGAGTCTTGCGGTCCGACGTAGAAGGATGACTTTCGCTTGCTCGCAGTGGACTTGTGTTGGGTGCCACACGTGGTTTGGGGCAGATGGAAAAGTCAGGTGTATCTCTGTCCTTATGTCGAAAAACCTTTTTACTCAAAGGTAGTAAAAAGTTTCGTACCTGAACTAAGAAGTCGTGTTTTTCGTGTTTCGGGATTCCTATGTCCTATCCATATATGTTATGAACATTCTATGTACGTTTCCCATATTGATGTATGGGTATGTTACAATCTCTCTTTTACGACCAAATGGCCGTCATTTGAATGCTGTGGAGTAATGCATCTCCGATACTACCCAAGAAAATTAATATTGTTACAAATATTTCATTCTTAACGTCCAACTCTCTCATTTCATTTAAATCAGGTATTATTGTTTAGACATGTATCTCCTTCTCATTTGTAATCAATGTTATTCAGATATTGAATCTTTTGTTGCTGCATGCGATTATCTTCTAAAATACCAAGCATTTTTGGTGTTGGTACCGATTTTTCTTCGACAGTATGGCGTTTAAATAAACATTAATAGCGAGGGAAATCTTTTTTCACGTACAGTCAAATCTTCTGAATCCAGCTTTTTTCGTCTTCGAATACTCAGACAACCAAGACACGTATTTTTCATGCAGTAAAGTACATAATTTGACGATGGAGTTGAAAACAAGAATAATTCTTGTCATGTTTCTATTTAGAATAATATATATATATATATATATATATATATATATGTGTGTGTGTGTGTGTGTGTGTGTGTGTGTGTGTATTTTACTTAGTATGTAGGGGACGAGATTTAAGAAGATTCTCGTCAAATACAATTGTTTTAACAACAGATATCTACATAGAAAATATATTCTATAAAATAATTTACTCAGCTTTGTAGCATGTTTTCTTGTAGATTTTCAATTCAAGATTTTGAATAAAAAATAAAGCTTTTGCATCGATAGTTTTTGATTATACCCGGTTTCACACACACACACACATGCATATATATATATATATATATATATATATATATATATATATATATATATATATATATTGAGAGAGACACACGGATTTAAAGAGAGAAATGAGAGTATTTAACTCTATAAATTAAGCACAAGTAGACCTTCTTAATTGGCTTTCTTCGACACTTTTTGGTAATAATGATTTATCTTCGGTAATCTATGGATAAACTTATATAGACATTGTGCCCTTAGATATAATTAATTATCAACTCCCAGTGGACTTGGGCAGTCTGTAGGAGAGTGTACAAGTTGATTCTTATAATTTCCTTAGTTATAAATATAGCTCTGTAATGACCAGACCCACCGTCTCTCACATCTCTCCAGGTTTTATTTCATTAATCTCAGAGCAATGAGGGATTTGTTTCGGGAGCCTAAGGATCTGGCCTTATTTGGCGTTCGCGTCAATTTGTCTGACGTGCTCACTTTTACGGCCGCTGGGAAGAGGAATCGAGCAGGAAAAGCCAAATAGATTGATGGACAATGCTAGGCACGTTGATCCGTACAGGAAATCGCTGTCAGAACTTGGCAAAGTTTGGATTACGGCTTCAGAACAGGCGCAGTCGAATTCTCGCTTACGAACACTCTTCCAGGCTAATTACCTGACTCGTAATAACTGATTGCCACTCCAATGGAAATTTTATTAATTTCCAATGAAAGGTCAATAGATTTGGTGTAGAAGGTATCGATGCGTGTCTATATGGCGAATTCAGTACGACCGGTTTGCTATTAGAGATTACTGAATGGTGCAAAGTATTTGCTGCTGGTGGTACTGAGAAATGTGTAAATAATGTCTGCGTATTTAGAAATGAGTGGACATAAATTCCAGAAAGAGTGATGTGTACCTTAGTCGTTCACGACATTCAAGGCTTGAATTTATCATTGATACTTTCAGATGCTACTTACGTTCGTATAGCTGTCTTCATTAGCTTTACAGACGGTTATTATAAGAAGTAAGCATTCCGAATTCAACCATTTTTGGAACATTATTTACGGAAACATTTAGCGGTGAAACTTCATCGAGATATATTGGAATCGGCTTGATAAAATGAGGTATTTTGAAATATTAGATGGCATCGAATAAAAAAGTTAGTGTCAGTTTGAAGCCATTGACGTATTTAATGCGTTCTAGTAATTCCATAAGAGAGTAACTAGTCAGTCTCTCCCTCTCTCTCTATCTCTCTTATTCTCTCTCTTTTTTTCTTTCTCTCTTTCTTTCTTTCTTTCTTTTTTTTTTGGTTTATTTATCACTCTTTCTCTTTCTCTCCCTCTCTCTCTCCCTCTCTCTCTTATATATATATATATATATATATATATATATAACCCATGAGGATCGGAGACCGTTCGGACGATGTTTATTACCCAGAGGGAGGTGCCCGTGGTGTAATGGTTATCGTTGTAGAAATGGACACGGCGACACGAGTTCAAATCCTGGACGAGACTGATTGCATTTCGCATAGCACTAATATCATGGGGAAAGGTATGAATCCAATCATTCTCCCTTCAGGGCGGACTGGTTTCTTCAGCCTTGGCGAGGCAACTAGTCTAGGAGAAGGAAAACTCTGAATTCAAACCTGTTAAACTCCGCTTAAAAATTGACCTTGTGTGATATGCTGCCCGAGCGGATTACCCAGAGGGAAACTAAATCGATATATATATTAGAAAAATAGAAGAATACTTTACGAATGTTCAATAGCAGGATGGATTTTCGAAGGGTAATATCGGAACGAATTATATCTGTTTATTATTCCATCGGAATTCCCCAAATGTAATGATCAGAGGGCAAGTTTTCTTAAGAGATGAATTAGGTTGATGAAAAAAATAACTTTGAAAGGGAAGCTTGACACCTCAAGCTTATTGTTAAGATTTCAAAGAGATTTTTTTCAGTTACATTTAGAAGTGGAATTCCGTGTTGAATTCAGCGGAAGTTTGATAGCTTTTTTTTTTTTAAGTCAACCGCCACACCAACCTTAATTTCGTTAAGACTATACATAAACTAACCAGAATAGTTGCAAGCAGTTATAACGAGAACAAAGGGAACTACTGAAAGGCAGCAAAATTTCGCGGTGTGACACCCCCACCGAAGCTCTGAGCTTTATTAATCTTGCACCAAACAACGCTGAGTGAAGAACGTGAATAACCGTCCAAATGAGGCGCCTTGAAAAACTAAAATAGCCTGCATTTAAGATTGCGCTGGGTATAGAAAATAGGTCATTGACTAAACGTTAGACAAGTAAATGACGGTCTTACACAGAATTTGCCACTTATATAGGAACTTTGAAAGTGAAAACTTTGGATATTTTTTTTTTTTATATTTACTAAATAGCATTTTTGCAAAGCTGTGTTTGTCCGTGGTTTTTGGGAAAAGATATTTTTTAAATTACTTAATTTTGAGGTGGCATTCGACTACTTGCTAACCAGCCACTCGGATCTTAAAGACATAACATGGGTGAATAGCGTATCATTTCGTGTTATCCTAAGATATTTTTCGACCAGCGGAACGTTCAGCCAATTGAAGGCGGAATCAATCCCGTGTTCAGCAGGTGGCGACGACCCTGTTATATATATATATATATATATATATATATATATATATATATTGTTTTCTTTATCTTTTTCTTTTAGCAGACGGATGTCTGTGTTTGTCTGCCTATCTTTCTCGCTGTCTATAACTATCTCTGTGTGTCTGACTGTCAGTTTGTCTTTATATTATTTTTTTTTTGTCTAATTTACCACTCTGATACCTCTCTCTGTTTATATTTTTCCTCTTTTTTTTCCTCCGTGACACGTTGAATTTGACTCTAACACACACACACACACACACACACATATATATATATATATATATATATATTCGTATGTTTGTGTGTGTGTGTGTAGTTAAATTATTGAGTAGTTATCTTTCTAATTTGAGAGGCAGTGTAGAAATTGAAAGCAGAAATAAGGATTTCTTTCTCAGAGATGTTGAATCAGCTGGGTGTGAGTTACAGGACATGAATCTTAGATTTGCTTAAACATTTGCCCGCTGTTGTATATGTTATAATTGGATATATATATGATTGTATGTGTCTGCTTCATATTATATAGTTACTCTCACTAAGTACCCCGAATTCATTTACCATTATTTCGATGAAAACAACATCTACGTTGACGGGATCAGTTACTTCCATGAACGCATTACCTATATTCGCCATTGCAAAGATCCATATTTTCTGGTGTGGTGTCATTCAAACAACCATAGAATCCAAAACGAAACTATTTCGCTTCAATATGGAGTATTCTGTTGCAAAATGCCGATTTAGTCTTCACATGTTTCTTTAAATGGGCATTTTGTTACGATCCGAAATTAGCTATGGAATTTAGAAGAAAAGTATATAATTTAATCAGTTGGTCCAGAGAAGCTGAGATGCACGCATGTGTAAAATTAAAGGCGTTCTCATATTTTTCCACCAATGTTCAAAGGTCAACCCCTTGAATGAAGTTGGGATGAATATAAGGAAATGTATTTGTCATAGCTAAGAAGTAATAAAAGAAATGGATACACAAAGGTGTTTAGGTATGAATTCTCCCAAATGAGAGGTTTCCCCATGTTTGCTCCTAATAACCAAAAAGATTGCAGCCCTCAGCAAAAAAAAAAACATTATTTGGCCATTGGAACAACATAAAACAAGTCGAGAGTCACTGTTATTAATACTATTGTCTGAAGAAGATAGCAGTGAGTCGAGTATTCAGCATTTGTATTCGTGTATTTATCAATCCTTTCGAACGGACCGGCTGTAACACATGGTCAATCATTAAGCGAGGTTTAATAGGTTTGTAATTTGATTTCCTTCTCCCTGACTGGTTGCCTAGGCAACGCTGAAGAAACCAGTCAACCCAACTATTTACCCGTAGCTGGAAAGAATAATTGGATTCAAACCTTTTTCAGGGGTATTTCTGCTACCGGAAATGCATTTAGCCTCGTCCAGAATTTGAACTCAAAGTACGGTGTCCATTTCCTTTGACAATAACCATTACGCAAGGGAACCAACATTTGTGTGTGTGTGTGTGTGTGTGTGTGTGTGTGTGTGAGTGTGTGTGTGTGAGAGAGAGAGAGTGTGTGTGTGTGTGTGTGTGTGTGTGTGCGATGCTAGGAATGAAAACTGATCATATCTAGATAAGTGAACGATTCAGATAATCAAATTGTCATGTTTTGCCATAAGGTTAACATCTTCTGAGTGAATTATATCTCACAATAGAAATGAAAAATTGCCACTTTATATATATATATATATATGATTGTGTGTGTCTGCTTCATATTATATAGTTACTCTCACTAAGTACCCCGAATTCATTTACCATTATTTCGATGAAAACAACATCTACGTTGTAAAGTTGATGGGATCAGTTACTTCCATGAACGCATTACCTATATTCGCCATTGCAAAGATCCATATTTTCTGGTGTGGTGTCATTCAAACAACCATAGAATCCAAAACGAAACTATTTCGCTCCAATATGGAGTATTCTGTTGCAAAATGCCGATTTAGTCTTCACATGTTTCTTTAAATGGGCATTTTATTACGATCCAAAATTGGTAAACAAATTGTTCATTATTTTTCCGGATATTCTACTTCCATATAATCACTATTTCAAGCTTCCGTGATTTTTTAATATAATTTGACTCCATCTATATTATAGTCTTTATCTCTTCATATCTTTCTTTGTTCATCTGTCTCTCATTCTGTCCTTCTATCTCCCTCTTTCACTTTTTTTTTTATTTCTCCTTCTTTCCTTTTTCCCTTTTCTTATCCTTTTCAGCTTAAGTATTTATTCATCCGCCATTTTGTATCTGTGTATTTTTTCTAAACGCAATTACCGCGCCATTGTCGAACCGGCATCACTAAACGAATAGTTTCTCGCTTTTACTATTTACTAGGAAAAGGTCACTTCTTTCGGCAAACACTGGCAAAACAGCGGAAAAAGGAAAACCGCATTTAAACACTTACTTTCAGCTTGTAATATCAACTTCAATGGATATTTATTCAATCACTAGAGTTTACAAGGAGAAACATCACATATCGGAAATGAGTATGGCTATTATACCGAGGAGAATCGTTTTCGTGCACACATATAGATAGATCGATAAATAGGCCAATAGCAAAACAAGGGTATATGTATATATATATATATATATATATATATATATATATATATATATATATATATATATATCCTTGATCATATCTCGCTGGCTTTATCTATATAACTCTCTCTCTTAACTTTCGGAATAATGACATTAGGAAAGGTATAAACCAAATTATCTGCCAAGCTATTCGTTAGATAAAACCACTTCTGTTCTTGTGACTGGGTGGTTTTGGTGTTAAGTAACCCGTGATGGTTAAATGCCATTAAAAAACTCATGATTTTTTAAAACATTTTCTCAGAAAGTTTTCTGTCAATGACACAATTTCCAGTGAAAGAAAAACAACTATAATGAAATATTTCTCTTCGTCTAATTTTTTTCGTCCCGCTCTCTCTCTCCCTCTCTCTTTTTTCTCTCTCTTTCACACTATATATATAATGTGGGTTACTAATTTTAGTATTCTACATTAACAACTAAAAAAATCAGGCCAAACCGAATTCTTTTTTCACTGAATATTTTTTGTAATTGATCTGTATTATATAGTCCAACTTTATCCAGAAATTTTCATTTCAAATTTAAAAAAAAAAATTGGCGTTTTAATCAATTTTAGGATTTCCTCAATGCTCCTATTCTTTATATATCCATCATCATCAAGGCACGATGAAAGCACGGGTTTCCCACTCTCTCTCTCTCTCTCTCTCTCTCTCTCTCTCTCTCATACATTGCTTCTGACAGGTTTTCCAAAGTACATCCTCACAGTGCTGATGTAATTAATTTTTTATCGGTCGCTCAACACTGGCACATAGAAGGAGATCACTAATGAGTTCGTCATTGGTTCTCCAACAGTGTCTCACATGTCCGTTTGTCTTACTTGGATGTTTTAAGATAGGAGGTAAGTGGCTATACAGCTGGTGTTCCGTGGGGTGTTGCTTTAAGAATTTGTTTACAAGAGCTTTCAAAACTCTTGTGAAATTTTCATCTAGCTTTTTCTCGATGCCTTTTCGTAGCGTCCACGTAGTGCGTTCATGTGGTTGTGTTAATACTGAAGTATTGACACTTACTACAGCGTGGAAGAAATCCCGTTTTATCTCATCGGATATATCAGACATCCGTATGATCAATAGCCTATCGCTAGCAGTCTAAACCGTTGCTACGCGTGCATAAACTTTACTTTCAGTAGATGAGATCCTCCTGCTGAGATACGTTTACATGTTTACTAATTTCAGAGGCAGCTCCACATAAAGATGAAATAGATCCTTCTCATTTAAAACAAATGTCATCCTCATCATCATGTCATGCCGTTAACACGGATATCCCTGGCCCTCCCTCGCCACTTCTCCCTATCGTTCATCACCTCAGGCAGGTCTACAGGGCTACATCCCGTATCCTCACGTAGCTGCTGAATGTATGTTCGAGCTGGTCGTCTTGCTTTTGCCCGGTCATATGTGGGGGTCCATAGGAGTACATCACTTATGAGCTCATCCGTGCTTCTCCAGCAGTGTCCTGCATGTCTGGTTTGTGTAACTTGGATTGTTTTCGTGATGGGAGGTAGGTGGCCGTATAGTTGGTGCCTTGTGGGGTGTTGCCGCCAGGACTTGTTCTATATTGTTCGCAGCATTCTTGTGTAATAGCGATCTATCTTCTTTTCCAGCAGTTTAATTAGCGTCCAAGTTGTGCATCCATACAGCATTATCGATACGACCACCGCCTGGAAGAAACTGCGTTTCATTTTATCGGTCAGGTCTGATTTCCACATGATCTATTGGCTATCGATAGCTGTCCATGCCTTCGTTAGCTGCGCGTCGATGTCCTTTTCGGTTGATGAGACGCTGCTTCCTAGGTAGGTGTACTGTTTTATTTCATTCATGTAGATGTCATGTGGAATATGAAGATTTTTATTTATTTGTGGTACGTTCTATCGGGATGTTTCTGGTTTTCGTATCTGACTCCTTCTTCTTATCCCATTCACGTGTTGTATTCTTTTCTCCGTTGACGCAGTAAGAGAATTAAAGACGGAAGGAAAGCGAGCAGGATACCTTTAAACTCGAACTTTATTTATTGGTTTCCGACTATTCTGTGGTGAAAAATGTTTTCCTGGATCAGTTGAAATATTCTCGTCTCCCAGACAAGGCGTTGAAATGAAATTTAGAGTAATTATTGCTGAGTAATATGTTTGAAGTTCATCGTGTGTCTAGTTGATGTGATCAGAAGAGGTGGCTACTAGCAGGAGACACAACCTGTCGCTAAGATCAGGATTTATTGAGCCCAAGTGTTAACTGTCAACAACAGAGGTAACTAGGCCCTTTCAATAGAAGTGATTACTGCTTTTTTAGAGAACTTTTCTTTTTTCTCCAGGTATGAACCGATTTCACTTTTACCAGAGGTCTTGCAGGAAACTGCTACTTTTAGATTTATCTATTTCATCTTTTTTGTATATTTTAATCACCCTTAGAAGGCAATGCCTTCTGCTAACTGCTCCAAGTTATGTTGCAGGGATTTGGCTAAGGCAGGTGTATTTGCAAGAGGCGCAATATAGTCTGCCAACTTTGAGTCTGTTATGGTTTCTGCTGGGCATCAACTATTGCTTGCTTTTATTAGTATTAATCCATTTTCTTTTATTTCGTTGGTTGTTTGGGTTTTATAGCATATTAACTTTAGTACATTATTTGATGCCAAATCTATTTTTATACAAATAATCAGGTCTATTTCGAATAATTCAATTTAGCATGAGTACACAGTTTATTTGTCAAGAATAGTACACTATTTATTAGTCAGAAATATTTCTATTTGTAGCTATTCGGTTTTGTCATACAGTTTTAATGCAAACAATTCAGTTTAGCATAAGCACGCAGTTTAGTTCTATTGTAACTCTAGATAGGCCCCTCTCAAATCCTACCACTCCGGGCCAGAGTGGACCTGGGGGCGATGGTGATGAAGGAATACTCCGCATTCCCCTAAGCTCTAGCATTACTGGAACTTCTCAATCAGATTGTTTAGCGACATATCTACAACACTCATAGGGGAATCTTACCTCTCTACAGAGAAGCACGAGATGTATTCTGCAGCTACAGGCGACTAGGCAATTATTTTATTTGATATATCGACGTTTGAAGTACGTAGTTTCAGCAGATTACAAAAATATGTTCCTAACGTATCCCCAGAAAGAAAACTCAAGAAACAATGTCAAAAAAATGTGTTTCCTCCGGTGAGTGAACTCTTTCGTGTGTGTTTCCATAAAGCATCTTTATAGCTGTAACTGTTTTTATTGGTGAGAATATAAGTTAGAATTATTTGCCCCTTCTTCTTTCTCCGTATGGAATCGAATGCTTTAGAGAAATCCTCAAAAGATGGTGATGCTTCAAGATTTATTCGTCGAACTCTTTACAGAATTCAAACTCAAATTCAAATAAAAATTACTTACATGTAAAAGCACTGTTCATATACTGATATTTAACATTTGGACTTTAAATAGAATAAATAAGTTCCCTGGGCTGACAGCGTTTGCAAGCAGTTTGTAAAATAAATACCGTATACATACAAGAACATACATATTATCATAGAAAATTTAAAATAAGATACAATGATACTAATAATGGATAGATGTTTAATATAATACAGGTATTTAATTTCATATATATATATTCCTTATCTTCTTATTGAGATCGGTTATTTACAAATTTTTGAAACATGAATTGACTGTAATACATGTAAAAATATTCAGTATCAACTGAAGGATTTTGTTTATGTTCATCCTTCTTCTAACTCCTGTTCCTGCATCGGGCTGTAATTTATTTCACTATACTGCTTAGAGAATTCTTAGAATTCATATTTAATTACATTATCTATTTGATTCCGATAAACTTTTGTCTAATAATGAAAACTTTTATTCCCTATTTAATACAAGAAATTAAATCAATGAATGTAAACTAAGAGGGTATGATTTTAATTACTTCGAGCGTATATATATATATATATATATATATATATATATATATATATATATATATATATATTAAAGTAGATGCAATGTTCTGTAGTTATTTTCAAAACTAAACTCAGCCTTGTTTGGAACAGGGCAAAAATTATGGAGCATGCACTGTGTATCTCAATCAATAATTCTACCATTTCATCATGCATTTAAACAGTGTTTGTAATTGTAACTCGGTATGCAATCGGGTTTTAGAACAATGTATTTTTTCTGTATACAGAAATACATGTGGAGTATGAAATATACGTGTAATTATTATAGATTTCAAAGGAACGATGAAGTTGGAAACATAAATAATAGACAATAACTCATTGATATTATTTAGATATTGAAAGATATATTATGTATTATGTATTTTCGATAACATATATATATATCACAATATATATTACATATTAAAATATAAGTAGATATATCGTGCCAAAACAATGTGAAAATGTTAAGATTTTATTTACTTCTAGCATATATATATATATATATATATATATATATATATATATATATATATGTGTGTGTGTGTGTGTGTGTGTGTGTGTGTGCGTAGATATACATAGGGCTTTCAATAAGCTTCCAGACTTGTTTCGTACAGGTATTTGAAATTGTTTTAGACTCTTGAAAGTTCAGTATGCTATTGCTATACATCGTATGAGATGATTGATCAATTATTATGATTTCAGGTTCAAATGAACAGCAACAGCAGGAATTGGAATACACCCTACTAAATCCTGTTTGTCACAGCTGGTGAATTTCAAAAAAGCCAATCTGGACGTGAGGACACTAGAAGAAATATAAGCAATAGAATTCTGCTTTAAAATTGGGAAAATGAATGGAATGCTTCACAGTGCTTTTGGAGCATCTTGCATGAATATAGCATCATTTTTTAAGGGGCATAAGAGATTCAAGGAAGGCAGGGAGTCTGTGAGGGATTATGAGAGGTGTGGTAGGAGTAAGAAACTAAATAGACCAGAGTTGATTGGCCAAAGGGTTTGGGTAACTATGTTGAGGTTTTAAGGGAGTTCAGGAAGAGATTCAGTCGGAAGAGGCCAGCACTCTTTAAATCGGGTCAGTGGCATTTCCAACGGGACAATGCACCAGCCCACGATTCTATCCTTGTCACAGACTATCTGAGCAAGATGTCCATCTCTATAGTCCAGACCTTGCTCCCTGTAACTTTTGGTTATTCCCTAAGCTCACAGGCTGTCGTTACGAGACAATTTAGGAGATGAAAGTGGTTGTGACGAAGGTCATTGGCACGCTCACACAAGAGGACTTCTCTGAGGCCTTCCAGAAGTTGTTGGAACTGTTCAACAAGTGCATTGCAGCCGGAGGAGATTACTCCGAAAGGGAATTGAGTTTCATGAGTGTACTAACAATAAAAGTGCACATGCGAAATAAGTATGGAAACTTATTTAATGATTCTCATATATATATATATATATATATATATATATATAAATGAATCTGAAATTAGTATTCTAGATTTTTGTTTTCCTGTCTACTTTTGCTCTACACGTGTTTCAGTTTTCATGGTCTAACTCAGGAGACTAATAATGGCTAGAATCGTTATTGCTTCAAACCTTTACGGTGAAAATTGTCTTGATTGGAGTCTGATTCTTTTCATTCCAGAATTAGTGTCTGTGAATGCCTGAAGAGGCCAATGATTTTTATGGACCATTGACTTCAACATTACGTTGGCAGACATAAATCCTGCAATTAAAAATATCTCACAATTATCAAAACAATCTTCATTGTAAAGGCTAGAAGCAGAGACAACTCTCGTCATTTTCAGTCTCCTGAGGAGAATCAGAAATCCTTAAACATGTGTTGAGTACGCAAATACGAAATAGTAAAAACTCATCATCATCATCATTATGATGTCGTGCCGCAAGCATGGATATCCCCGACCCTCTCTCGCCACTTCTTCCTATCGTTCATCTCATCTGGCAGGTCTTCTAGGCTACACCCCGTATAGTAAAAACTAACATGCGAAATTCAGATTCATTTCCACATCTATTCATTTTCAAATATTTACTTTCTTCTCGTTGGATCAACAATAATATATATATATATATATATATATATATACACGATTCCATTAATCATTTTCACGATTCCTAGTTCTCTATTAATCCTGTCTCAAATCAAAATCTTTTCAAAAATATGTTCCAATTTGGGCTCTAGTGCCATTTTGTATATTATTTAACCAGTTACGGAAATGATGGATGTAACTGACAACATGTGCATACTCTTGCATCCAAATCAACATCCATTTACTCTGAAACGATTTCAGATTTACACGAAGACAAGAATAGACCTATTCAGAAGTGTTCTGTATTCGAATGGCTTTTTGCCAATTTTGACCCAACTTTGTGACGGGTAAGCCACGGGTTTCTAAGAACCAAAGGACCATTGAATTTCCCTGTCTACCTGAAGAAATTGGTAATGTTACGCAATTGTGTTATATAGATATTTCCTTTTACTATTTTGAGTATGGTTTATTAATTATTTTAACAATTTGTCAACCTGTCTAGGGTTATTTAGTGCCGATAGATTCGGGAACCGTGTACATTGTATGTTCGTATTTATCTTTGTTATAAAATGTCCTGTTTTTTTTTTAAATGATTTTTGCAGTATTAAATTCGAATAATTTTCAAATATTTCAATTGGCCTGAAGATACAATCATTATTGTTTCGATAAATTCCGGTCAATTTGATCACTGGCAATAAAGGAGTGCCCTCTACTCCTTAAATATCTAGAACAAGAACTTTAACATCAAGTATAGTTTAGGATCATACTCAGGATATGCCTTTGGAATACACTTAACCCTCATCATAGAATACATTCAGTGTGTTTTAAGCCCCACCGTGATGTTGCACAATTACGTGCAGGAATTTTTTTTATGTGTTTCCAACCGGATGAAAAAGTTTTAAGAATCTGGGACAGGGTGTTCAAATTTATATCATTTACGTGTATAAGACTCTGACACTATTTTCTTCTAAAGAAGCAAATATTTTCTTTTTTTAGTTTTCAATTCTTTCTTTCTTTCTTTCTTTCTTTTCTTTCTGTCTTTCTTTTTTCTTTCTTTCTTTCTAATGTTGCGAGTATTTCCTTTTTTTCGTTTTCTATGGATTATTTCTTTCTTTTTATGTTAAATATCCAATATCTGTTTGATTGTTTAATTTCTTGTTCTTTCTTTTGCTTTCTCTTGTTTTCTTTTCTTTTTGCAGTAAGTAACCAGTATTTCTTTCTCTCTTTCTTTCTCTTGGTTGTTTAGTAACCAGTTTTTCTTTCTTTCTTTCTTTCTTTCTTTTTTTCTGTGTGCGTGTATCTTGGCCGATTACATCTTTGTCTTTTTGTCTCTTTTCTTCTTTGTCGTGTAATTAAGAAAGTCACATATTCCATTCTTTCTTTCTTTCTTTCTTTCTTTCTTTCTGCGTGCGTGCGTGCGTGTATTTTAGCAGATTACATCTTTCTTTCGTTGTTTCTTTGTTTCGTTGGCGTGTAATTATGAAGGTTACGTATTTCTTTCTTTCTTTCTTTCTTTCTTTCTTTCTTCAACACGTTTATACCTACCAACATATTTTCCTTTAATTGTCTTTTTATTTATTTTTTCATTAATCAACCAGTATGCTATCTTTATTTATTTATTTATTTATTTATTTATTCATAAATTTGCGAGCATATCGTCTTTTCATTCCCTCTTGATTATTTATTTCTTTAGACCCAAGTATCTACTGTTTGTTTGTTTGCTTGCTTCTTTTCTTTCATTACATCGTGATCTGTTTCTTTATTTTGCATTAGTAACAAGTCTTTGTTTGTTTGTTTGTTTCTTTCTTTCTTTCCAAAGTATCCATTTTTTATTATCACAATTTTTGGGGCATTGTAAACGAAAGACATTAGTACAATTTTCTTGCTGAAACGACAAATAATATTATTTTCAAAGCTCTTTAAAAAGATATCTGTATTGACCCACTAAACAATAGTCTACAGTTTAACATGTTCGTTAAGATCTCCTTGTCAGCATCCAATAAGGGGATCTGGGGTACAATCACAGGTACTGTGTTCATTGGAAAGCCAAATGACATTATTCAAAAAAAATGATTTAGGTAATACACATACCACAAGGCATGGAATATAGAAAAAGTTGCTTTAATATCGCAGATTGAATGAAAAGTTTGGTTTGAAATTCATTGAATGGTTTCAACACACAACAAAAAAAAAACACCGGAAAAAGGCATGAAAGTACTGCTGCTGAAATGAGGACTAAATTCCGAAACGGATCAAGTTATATATATATATATATATATATATATATATATATATATATATATATATATATAAAGTAGAATGCATTTTTTATGCATTTACGTGACAGGTCTATTTTTGTTTTAGTTTCTTTGCTTAATTGCATATCAAACTAAAAAGATATTCTCTTGAATTACCATCGTGACACTATTTAACCCATAGTTGAGAAATAAGGCTGGTCATACCTTTCCTATGGGTATTATTCCAAAAGTAAACGTAACAGCATGGCTGGAAATCAGACTTTTTATTACGATATGCCTGAACAAAACGTTAACCACTATGTCACATAACTGATGATATATGTTTTGTTTTTCATATCACACGCTTTCATGGTTAATGTCTTCGTTGCCTAGTCGACTGGGGATGTAGAATACACCGACTGAATCTATATAGAAGGGTAAGAACCGTGATAAGTCTCCTGGATATGACACTACGCAGTCTGATCGTGAGGTTCCAGTAATGCTGGATCTTTGGGAAATCCGGAGTAACCCTTCCATGCCGTTGCTCCTGGTTTTACTCTGGCCTGGAATTTAGCTCCTAATAGAGCCCAATCTATGTGCTAAATAAAACTGAATTGCTAACTCTACTTAACTAAATTACTTGAAAAATAACTGATTTGATATTTTAAAGTCGTAGTTATGCTAAACTGAATTGTTTGAAATTGAACTTTTTATGATATTGAAACTGTCCCTACGTTAAACCGATTTTTTATAGAACTGTTTAGACATTTAACGGAGTAAACAAAAATCTATACTCACACAAAACTGATTTGGTTGAACTAAAACTCTTCGAATAAACTGAATGGCGTGAAATAGAACTGTTTTTGACAAACTGTGTACTCATTCTAAACTTAATTGTTTGAAATAGAACTGATTATTTGTATAAAAATAGATTTGGCATTAAATAACCTTCAATTGTTGATATGCCATTAAACACAAAAAAACAAACTTAATGGCTTCGGCATCCAATTCCATTACTGTCATTGCATAGCTTATTTCTTATAACAATGCTCTGAATATCAAGCAAGAACTGTGTCCAAAGCTTTCAAAGATAAACATATACACTGACTAAGTGATTGAATGTCGATAATGAAAATAAATAAAGGGATAAGTGCTTTAACAAAAGCTAGATGTTCATAACTACTGGTTTTGTATAAGTGGGCCGCCTTCCTAGATAGATGTTTTGTGATAATGAATGCATGAGACTGCTAAGTAGTCGGTGACTTTACGAAAAGATTGATCCGGCTTTTGACCGTTTATATTTTTCATACTGCTAGTTGTTTAACCACGATCTTCTCTAACCAAGCCTCGTGAGGGATCCAGATCTATCAACGGTTTCTGAAACATACTGCTGATATTACCAGTAATTCTGACATAGTTCTGGATTCATATTACCGCTACTATTTGACAGCACTAGCACATAATACTTGGTAAGATGTCAACAATAGTCGGGAATTTAGTAGTGGGTTACAGGATACCGGTAGCAATGATAAATACACTGCTGATAGGGTTTCCAATAAGATTCCTTTAAAGGATGGGAAGTAACCTAAAAGTTGTTTCCTGAGGATAACTTTAAAATGTAACCGATTCTGAGGCTCAAGTTTTCGAATTCTTGGCCGTATAAAGTACACCTTTAATTACTATGCAGTGTAAAGAATACTTTTAATTTCTATGGATTATAGAGTACACCTTTCATATCTATGCAGTATAAATAAAAGTAATTAAGTAAAGTTGGCGAGCATAGTCGAGAGTAATTCGAAGTTTCCCTTTTCAATAGTTACTACACCGAAGTGTATGGGAGGGCTCTTATCTATTCCCTGGATTAATCCACTATACCCTTGATCGAAACCTTACAATGCTGAGTGTTAATCAAGACGGCATCAAGTACAACTATTTCAGTCTTTGGTATGACTCGACCTGGGATTGAACTCCAGCCTACTAGGCCATTGGCAAACACTCTAACTACTCGGCCCATGAACTGGTATCATGCAATATAAGGTACAGTTTTAATTTCTATGCAGTCAAAAGTACACCTTTAATTTCTATGCAGTATAAAGTATACCTTTTATTTCTATGCAGTGTAAAGTACACCTTTTATTTCTATGCAGTATAAAACATATCTTCAATTTCTATGCAGTATAAAGATCACCTTTAATTTCATTACTCCATTCCCAGATCCTCCATTTATACCTGGAGTTGGATTACATTCCAGCGTACCATGTATGGCGCATACTGTGTTGTTTAAAAATCATTAGCAAAAGATAGGAATGTTTGAAACGTTATAACTCTAAATCATTCATTTTAAGGACACTTATTTGAAGATATACTGTTTACAAATGATAATAATTATCAAGTACTTGAAACTATGTAATTACTTGAAATACTGGAAACCGCATAATTGAAAGTATGTCATCAAATATCAAACAGGAATATCTTAGAAAGTATCATTGCCAGAAAACCAATGATAAGTGTTATGAAATAGGAATGATTATTTGAAAATTATTTTACCGGAATCAAAACGAAAATCGACATTAAATAACATTAAATGATTTTATAGTATGACCACGCTTGTTTTAACTCTTAAATGTAAGCATACATAAAATACTAGCAAATATAGCCGCTGTTTACAGGGTTAAAATAACTTCATATATGACAAGGCAGTTAAAAGATGTAACATATAGATTTATTCTTAGGTAATATTTACATAAGAAAAAAAAACATCACAGAAAAAATCACGTTGCTGAAATCAAAAGAAATGGTATAGTAGTTTCATATTACAAAGTCAGAGAAAACAAGAATAAGCTTTCTCCTTTGATGTTTTAGCATAAAAATTAAATGTATGTATAGTGTTGGGACGCAACTCTAAAATATTTTTTGGGGATCGTTCAACAAAATTTTCCCTGAAATAATTCCGATTAAAAACCAAACGTTTAGCAAAAAAACAAAAAATTATGGAAATGTAGCCCGTTTGATTTCTATAAGAAGGATTTCTAGAATAAGGGTAGAAAAAAAACTTGAAGCAGCGATGGAAAGACAAATGACTGTGGAGAGGTCTAAAGAGACAAAGTGACAAGCTTGGTCTCAAAAAGCCTCGGACATCGCTAAGAATATGAAACCTTAAGAGAAGGACTGGATTTCTTTTAATAAGAGCACAAAGGATCGCCATAAAGACAATCATATTAAGGCTAAAATTGATGCTATACAACAGAATAGCAAATGTAGATTGTGGACAAAGAGATCGAACGGTTAATCACATAAAATCAGATTCAGTAAACTATAATAATTAAATGACAAGGCACGGCATGACAAAATGGGAAAGGTGATCCACAAAAAATCGTGCAAGAGAGAGAAATTTGACCATATTACCGAATGTTATATGCATAATCCAGAATCTGACTTTGAGACTCGTAAAATTTTCTGAGATTGTGAGATGCGGAAGAATCACCAAATCCCTGCTTTAATGCCATACTTTGTGTTAGTTATCGAAAAAAATAAAAAAAAGAAAATTTGTCTTCTTGTTGATTGTCCAATTCAGGCAGACCATTGCGTGAAAATTAAAGAACACGAAAAGAAAGACAAATACTTGAAACTTGCCAGGGAATTTAACATGCTGTGGAACATGAAAGGGGTCTTAATACCAATGTAGCTGGAGTGCTTGAAACACTCACCGAGAGCTTCCAGAGTGGACTGGCGGAATTGGCAATCGAGAAGAGAATCGCAGCCCTCCAGACTACTGAACTGATGAGACCAGCTTAAAATCTTCGAAGACTGCTGGAGGCCTGAGAAAACTGGGTGTCAATCAGACTTCAGTGAATGAACACCTGCTAAATATGTGTAAAAAAAAAAACTCTCAAAGTGTAAATAATAATAATAATAATAATAGTAATAATAATAATAATAATAATAATAATAATAACAAGAAGAAGAAGAAGAAGAAGAAGAAGAGAATCATGGTAAGTGTTACTGGAAAAATGCATAAAACCTACACTTAATTCTAACAAATAATTCCCTTTGTGAGAAGAATGAATGGAGAAAATTTTTAAGAAAAGTAGATGCTTTTCCCTGGTTATAAGGGTATATTTCTGATTCTTGATTGGTGGGAACCTCGATCAGCATCTTATGTCAATCTCCCATAGCCTAAGTTACAAGTGAAAGCCTCGCGAGTCTTCATGCCAAAAAATCCACGAATACAACTAATCATATCAATTTGACAATGCAAACGTGGTACGGACGAACTTACCGACTCCTGGTTCATTTATTTGTATATGCACTCTTTACAATTTCACCTTTTTAAAGGAAATTAATACAGCTGCATCCTTTCATGTACCATAAAACTGTCACGAACACCACCTTTACTGATCGCTGAGCCAATAATTTTTCCTTTACCAGGTACTCAGTGTATTATCTCTCCATGGGTGTTTTGTTGACACCGGCTTGTAGCAGAAAAGCTATATTTAGCCCATTTGCAAACATTTTTGATCATAACATCCCTCTCCGATCACATAACACGTTCTTTTCTCTATCTAACCATCAACTTTTTCATGACAGACCTCGGTAAAAACCTTTATCGCAGTTTCATTTGATGCTATCTTTAATATTTCTATAACAATAATTTTTTTCTAAGACAGAAATAATTTTTGCTATAAATAAATTCAAGTTTATACTGTCTTGACTTTCATGGGGAAAAAATCTAAAAAAAAAGAATGTATTTTGTTTTAAAAAAAAAAACATCTTGTTAATTTACTGATCCTCGATTGTCAATTTTCAGATATGCATAAAGTCTATAATTGCATGGGTCATTTGAAGATTGAATTTTTGATACATGAAACTGATAGTCGTGAAATTGATAAGAAGAGGAGAGAAAAAATTCTTTAATTCAGGTTTTATCTTGCTCTACATAAAAAAGACCCTGAAGAAGGCCAGTGTGTTATTCTAAGCTGTTAAAAGACGAATATTGAACGGATTTGCCAGGGTAAGGAATGCGGATTCGAAGTAAGGAAGTCCGAACTCCCTTTAATTTATTACGTTCAGTTTTGTACTAATATTTTTGGAACACCCATATCCTCGCAAGTACTGGTTGAATAATATCACTGATGTTTTTCTACAAGAATAGTTCGGCATTAAATGACCCATAAACCATTAAAGAAAGCAATCAAACAGAACAAATAACAGACGAGTTCTCCAAAATAATACTCTTAATTTCCTTTTTTTTTATTCGCAGCTTCATTTGTCTACTGAATGTGGTCAATTTCATAAGAGGTGAATGGTTTTATCAAGGTATTCTTCTATCAATCTACCGACGATTCTATCACTTGGTGACTACTGAAAACCTCAATAAAACTTTATGAGTTAGAAGGTGGGTTTCCATTCTGTCAAAGTGACCTGTTCAGCGCAGCTGCATATTGATTAATATTGCTTCGATATTGGAAGCCTCGATGGATAAGAGCTTAAAGTTGAGTACTGTACAGATGTAGTGTCGTAGGAATCGTTCGAAGAGGTACCTATGCCAGTGATAGATCATCCAGATCCCTACACCATAAAGGACGTCAATAAAGACAACTAAGCTTTATTGACCTTCTTGACCTCGTAGTAGATCCAGACGTGTTTGAAATGTATGCTGAATGAACCGTTAGTCGTAACATGATTTTCAACCACTTAGTTAATACTTAGTTAATACCCTATTTGAGATATTTCACAGCATAGATGCAACATTTTATCTTTTAAATATATTTGGTTAAATTGGACAGACACATCACTTCTACCTATTCAATAGTTGTTCCGTTTAATTCTTCGTATGAATCGTTTGACATCTGGATAAAATCAATTAAAATATGCGCCTATTTTTCTCTAGAGCTTTCAGCCCCAGCAGGAAGAATCTTCGCAGAAACTATCCTTGAAATGACAAACACAATGACGTATTTATTTATATAATGAACAAGAACAAGTTGAACAGAAATTGGCAGAAGGAAAAAGCTTTATTGGAGATAAGTGGAAGAACTGGAGGTAAATGTTTTAAAGCAGGCAAGTATTCGTCTGCTATATTTGAAATTTGTCTTATTCATGGGAGGTTTGTTAATCATTATAGTTAAAGCTTTATGCGTTTGTAGTTTAAGTTTACACTTAAATCTGGTCTGTATTTGGAGGAGGAGCATGAATATAGCTTCAAGTATTTATTTTTAACAAAAGAACATCGTCAATAACGGCGCGAAAACTGTGTCACGAGCTTAATGTTAACTTAAGATTTGTTTTGAAAGACATCGCCTAAAGTTTGGATACAACAAGTATCAGCGTAAGTACTTGCACAATACAATGTTGTTTGAATAGAAATGGGTTTTTGTATAACCTGATCACGACGAAACGCTCTTCACAAACTAAGTTACATTGTTGCCCGGTTTCATTTTGCCAAATTGTTCTTGGACCAAAGAAATTGCTTTTGTGACCTATTTTTCCCAAAAGTAGTTTTCTCTATGGAGTAATGAATGGAAAATAGAGCATTTCAACAACATGAAAAGACGATTTAGCGCCAGAAAGGTGAGGCTTTCTTGCCAAAAGACACAGAGCTAACATTAAAATATGATGGTGGCTCGATGATGTTTTGATGTTTTTTTTAGCTCAAGGGGAAACAAACAATTAATAAGATGAATAATGAAATCCGAAGAATATGTGAAAACTTTGGATAATAATCCTACAACTTAAGCACGAAATCTTGATCTATATCTGCAACTTACTCTCCAGGAATATTATATTTTACAAAATACGTCTGAGATCAGCAATTGAGTGGATTCACAAAAAGAACATCATTGTTCTGCGGAGGATTTTCGTGAGTCTTGACTTGTATTCTATTGAAAATCTGTGTCAAAAATTGTGAGTTCTAATAAATCGTCTGTCACGATAAAACCTTCTGGAATTAGAACGTATTGAAAAATGGAAGAAAATCCCTAAAAAGCCTTGTTCAAATTTCATCAAAATCTTTAGAAGACGATTGCAGCAAGTTATAAAAATGAGAGGCAACGCTATTGATCATTAATAGTGTGAAAATTGTTCAATCAAAAAAAAAAAATCATATTGTATGAATAATTTCATCATTTCCAATTTTGCATAATTCATCTGTTAAGTTTTTTTTCTTCTGTTTAAGCAATTGTTCTGAAAATTTTATTTTATATTTAATTTTGGACCCTAGTATCTTTTAAATTTTGGCAGCATAGAGGGATCAAATTTTGAAAAATGGATAAAAGTTGTCTGATTGTATATGCGTATGGGTGAAAGCGTATCTGTATAAATGTTTAGAAAGAAGTATAGGCAATATGTATATACATGGATGTCTGCGCAGAGTTGTATCAAATTATAGTTTAATGGATAATAAAAAGAAGTTTAATAGATTATAAAATAGGAAGAGAAGGGTTTTGCAATGACAATTAGATTGTGGATTCTACTGACCATACTATATTTACGTGTCCGGCGCTTGTACGATTAAAGATATATCTGCTTCTGAAGGGTCCAGTAGTCTTTTGTTTTCCGGAAATCAGAAAATCCTATATCCAATAGAGAAGCCAGTAATCAAAAGAGACAGAGTGAGTGTTTGTCTATTTTGTATGAAGCAATGGTTTGCTGGGTACGGAAGTGGTTAAATAAAAAGTTAGCAGTCGCCTGTTTAGATACGGTGCTGAGTAAAAATAGGAAATATCATGAAGTTTTATACGCATCCCAGCGAATATACGTGAATAGAAACGAGAAAACGTTTGTATTCTGAAAATAATTCTTCTTTATTTTATTTATTCACTTTTACGTTTAGTGTGGAACCAACCCCTTGTTTATAACTCATTTAAAGGTATTTTATTTCTGAAGCGGCATTGCTTTCCGGGAGCCGGATCATTTTTATTCAATGTATTAAACTGCAGTTAAACTTGGCCATCCACGGAGGATACTGCCACGATTAGATGGGTTCAAAAGGTTTGGTGCTTATTTTACATAAAATATGACCAATAAGGTTGTGAGAATGTAACAATAACAATATCATCAGGTCCTATGAATTACTCGTAACTAAATTGAACATATAGCAATTAAAATGCTAACAGCACGTCTTACGATCGACAGAGGTTAATAAGGCAACCTGCTTTGTATAGTGAAAGGAGAGTGAAAGAGATTCAGAGAGTGTAAATGATGACAGAGCATTCAATAATTAACAGGTTCGGTTCGGTCTCTTTTTTAATGACTTATCAAGTTTCCTGGGATATTTAATGCCAAAGGCATCCTTGTAGAAAGATATGTGGTACTATTTAATACGTTGCTGGGAGAACAGTGGTGAGCATACCTTTGTCAAGAGTAAAAGTCCGAAAGTGTAACATAATAAAAATATTGTAATTTGAAATTCATTATTATGAAGACGCAATCCACTTAACCAATACATCTCGGGAACTCACTTAAATAAAAGACCGGCTTTAAGGAAGACGCGATCAGGTTTTCTGCCATCTTCAAAGGAAATAGAATCAGTGACTTGACTTGAAACAATGCCCTTTTTAAAAGTAATGCATCTCTTTTTGACGATTTCTCTCTCAAGCTATGAGTAAGCAGTGGGACACTTTGGGTTCATTAGGCTTCGTTAAACCATTAGTCTAGAAGAAGGAAAATTTCGAATTAAGTCCCTTGTGCACCGTTTATAAATTGTGCTTATGTCACATGTTACCCGTGGTGGAGGTGTGGATTATATATATTAAAAATCATGTATTTTTCCTTTCATCATTATTATCATCGTCACTGGTCCCATCATTTATTTTGATAGAGCTGTACTACATATCTAGCGTGTTTTTGCTTTTAGTTTCGTCTCAACCGATTGCTACATTAAGCTTAAATACCCAAGTCTTCCCTTTTATTAACTCACAGTTGGTGATAGACGAATTGCATTCATTCCTTTATCGATGGTATTAGTGTTAAATAGAAAACAAACTGTCGCGTTGAGGACGTGAAATCCGATAGCTAAGTGTACATTTTACAAGAGCCGTATCGCTACGAATACCAAACGATGAAAAAATATCAAAAGAGAGTTATAATGAAATGAAGTCTTTATTTGATCATTCGTAACAACGCTTTTAGAAAATAATTGATGAGAACTTCACTAAGATGTTACGTTCTTTTAAAAATCAAATTCCTCGAAAAAAAAACCTACAAAAATAGTAGTTATTTGACCATGTATCTCTCATTGTGACTGCCATCAAAGTGAGATAAACAAGACATGCAGGACATTCATCAGATGTGTACAGACAATGGATTCCATTTATAGTAGTGGTTCCCACACTATCAGATGGGGAATACCGGCTTGACATATTTTCCAGTGTGCCACAAACCGTTTGGAAACAAATTTGTGCGTAGCTTTCATTTCCGATCAAATTTCCTGCCGAATTATATCACAGCCTGTGAAAGAAATGATATAAAAAAAAGGCAGAAATAGTTTTATGCATTTCCATTTTCATATGAGATTTTAAATATATTTATGAAAATGTGGATATGGAAACTAGCCACGAGGATTTGCGTACCAACCCCCAGTATGCGTCCTATCACTTTGAGCTCCGCTGGTCTAGAGGATTTTCTAAGAACAATGGCCATAACGACGGATGTTTGGAGCGAGTATTGGTTATTGGTATCCCTTGATGATGAAGATGATAATGGGCAAATTAAGAAATATACAATTAATATAAAAAAACAAAAGGAAAAAAAAACGAGGGGGAGATAATTAAGAAAAAATCCAAGATAAGTTTGAGAAGTCTTTTTTAGAAGGAAAAAACGACAGAGAGAAAATGTAAAAAAAGGAATAATTAATAAAAGAAAATAAATTCAAAACGATGTTTAGAAAACTGACAAGTTCACCTGAGGCTGTTGTAAGACTTGTTGCAATTAAAAGCTGTCAATAATAATCATTTATTTTTAACGTTATCAAATAACATTTTAAACTTGTACAATCTTAACTCATCTCCACCTTTACGTTTTTTAAAAAAAGAACAAAAAAATGAATAAGTTGGACGTGAAACGCCTGACATAATGTGTCATAATAAACACTAAGATTGTGTATAATTATTTGAAAATATTTCTAATTGAGGTTTAATTTGATAATCAATTTTACCATCAGTTAAATTGCGCAGGTTGTTCGCAGGATTCCTTTCCCTTGCGGTCATAGGAGTGTAGTCGAATACATTAAAAATGATGATAACATGCCTTTAAATCTTAAATTAATATCGTTGCTATCCGTTAATGCTAAAGGCATAAAAAAGATCTATATCTGAATTTGTTCCTTACTATATTACCGATTAAATTACAATTCGGTTGCATTTCTTTGTTACCATTTCTATATAACCATTTCTATATCATTTCTTTTTTTTATCATTCCTATGTTATCGTTTCCACGATTTTATTTGCATGATCATTTTATATTGCTATTTCTCAATCCACATTTCTTTCTTATAATCCTTGTATTTATATTTCTATATTACAGTAACTGTATAACTAATAGTATATTGATACTTCTCTATTATCATGGTTATGTAATATACGGCCAAAATATTCAGATGCATAAAACGTTCATTCTTTTATAATTGCCGTCTAGCTTCTTCTCCAACCGTTAAGTCAGCGTCCAAGTTATGCATCCAAGAGAAATATTGAACAAGTCCTTACAGCAACACCCCACAAGACACCAACTATACGGTCACCTAACACCTATCACGAAAACTACCCAAGCGAGATGAACCAGACATGCCGGACACTGCTCGAGAAGCAAGGACGAGCTCGTAAGTGATGTACTCCTGTGGACCCCCGCATATGGCCAAATTAAAAGCAGGACGACCAGTTCGAACATACATACAGCAGCTATGTGATGATACGGGATGTAACCCTGAAGACCTGCCAGAGGCGATGAATGATAGGGAGACGTGGAGAGAGAGGGTCAGGGATATCTGTGGTAGCCGCACGACATGATGATGATGATGATGATGATAAAACGTTCATAATGTTCATACGCGTATAAGAATTCGAAAACACTCGAAACACTTGACGACTTTCTTTTGTTCAGGTATGAAACTTTTATTACTTTATTGAGTTTAAGGTTTTCCGATATGAGGAGAGAGAGACAATTTCTTATTATACTGACTGTTCGTCCATCGTCAGCTCCCAACTCACTGACTCAACCAACGCGCGGGGATCCTGTAGACCCCAACTAGTCTCGTCTCGGCGAGCTCCGAAAATTAACTCACCCCGTCTAAGTCCAAAACTCAACTAACTGGGTTTTTTTTTCAAATCCCAAAATCCTCAGCCCATCACTTCCGGGCATGACGTCATTCACATCCTTAGTCACATTTCCTATCTGGGGTTTTTATTGTGATATCTATGATTGTCACACCCACCCCGCATGCGCGTGAACACCTGCACTTAATGTGGGCACCTAAGTAATCCATGCACTAAGCCGAAAGGTTCTCAGCCTAACTAAACCAAAAGATAAGATATACAAAACGAAAATTGATAATATAAAAAAAAATCCTTCTGTTATAACGGTTATATTCTTTTCCTTATTTACTCATTTCCAAAGTATCATAGCGATTCAATAATTTCTGTACTATTATTTACGGATTACTCTTTCTATATTACTATTTTTATATTATTAGTTCAACTTTATTATTTCTATATAACTGTTTGTACATTGCCATTTATATATTACGATCTATATATTATTCTGCTTATTTTAATATTTTTCTGTTATCATTGCAATATTGTGCTTTCTGTATCCTCGTATTTACTTTACTATTTCTATATTTTCATTAATATATTATTATTTTCATATAATCATTTAGATATTTTTCTTTTTGTATTAACATTTCTACTTGACCATATTTTACCAGTCGGCTGGGAATGGAGAATACACCGACTGCATCTCTGAAGAGGGTTCAGGCCCCTTTCAACGATAGTCCTCGGTATGACATAAAACAATCTGATAGTGATGGAACTTTGGGGAATGGTGAGCCCCACTTCATTGCTTTCTCTCACAGGTCCATCCTGGCCTTGAGTGGTAGCCCCTGATAGTGACCTATCCATAGGTCAAATCGAACTGTTTTACATTTAAACTGAGTGCAAACAAATGCCTTATGCTAAATTGAATGGTAAGAAACAAATACTTGATCATTTAACTGTGTGTAAACGTATGACTGATGTTTAATTAAAATTATTTGTGATATATAGAAATACTTGCAACTGTATAACTTTGTTGACTTATCATATTTACGTAACCCCTCCGCTCGGGCAGGATATGACACAAGGTCAATTTATTTTAAGCAGAGTTTAACAGGTTTGAGTTCAGAGTTTTCCTTCTCCTTTAGTCGCCTCACCAGGGCTGAAGAACCTAGTCTGCCCTACTATTTACCCATAGCTGGAGGGAGAATAATTGGATTCATACCTTTCCCAAGGGTATTAGTGCTATGTGAAATGCAATCAGTCCAGGATATGAACTCGTGTCGCCGTGTCCAATTCCTGCGATGATAACCATTACACCACGGGGACCTCCTAACTTTGTTGACTTATGCTGAATTGAATTGTTAGAAATAGGACTGTTTAATAATTTAACTCTGCGTATCTACAAAATGTGTTTAGAAATCATATATTTAATATATACGTAAAAACAGAGTTCGGCATTAAAAAACTAGAACTGTTGATATGCCATACAACGAAATTAAACCAAAACTTAACTGTTTTTATTTTAATATTTCTTCAATATTACTTTTTTCTATAAATATTTCTTCATTATCATGTCCGTAAAAATATTTCTATATTATCATTTCCGTATAACAATCTTTACTTTGATTCTTTTCCTATCATTTCTTTACGCAAATGTAAATATTTATTTTCTTGTCAAATAAGGATTCTCAAAAAAGGCCCATACATACCCATGCGGATGTATAAAAATCGACAGGGGACTGATTGCATTAAAGTAAGAAGTTTTCAGCAATTTTTTAATGATGAGTAACATTTTTGTATTGTTTTCTACTTAAAAATAACCCTGAGTGAACATCCTCTGTGTTTACTAAAGAGTAGTGAATATTGAGATTTATACTCCCCTATCCCCGTAGGGTTGAGTTCTCTGGCGAAGAAGTAATCGTGTTGCCATTAACGTCTATTGCAAGCCTCTTCGTAGATGAATTGAGGTCTCGGCAACTGTTTGAACGGATGTATGTAAGCAATAGTAACTGTGATTCATAACCGTTTAAAATTTACTTTGCAGCTAATATCTCCTCGTAGCTGAATGGCTAGAAGCTTTGGCGTTTGAGTCAACCGGGTTTCGATCCCAGCTACGGGAAGCTACTGTCTAGCCACACTGATGAGTTCTGATAGAACGAAACAGATTTGTTTGTGGATGACTATTGTGATATAGAGAGAGGGAGAGAGATCAAAGGGTGATTCAATAAATAAGAGGAATCTTTAAAAGGAAAATACTTTCTTTTTTTCAGATTTTCTTTCCATAAATGAAATCTCTGTATCTTTTAATTCGTTCATCGTCAAAATTTCTTTCAACATCACAATCGTGTCGTACCGCTAATACGGATTCCCCTGACCCACTCTCACTATTCGGCCCTATCGTTCATCGATTCCGGTAAATCTTCCAAGTTACATCATTCTGTGTCCATACAGAACAATTGTTGATCAGTTCTAGCTGGTCGTCCAACACGTACTCGTTAATGTGAAAGGATCCATTAGAGAACATTGCATTTCAGTGTGTCTTTACTTCTCCACCAGCATCCCGAATGTCTTGCCTGTCTAATTTGGATAGTTTTCGAGATGGGTGGTCGGTGGCTCTACAGCTGTTGTTTTGTGGGATGTTGTCTCCCGGATTTTTTCAATGTCACTCGTAGCATTGTTGTACATTCACTCAAACATTTCATTAATTTCCGAGAAATATTTGTTTTGAGGTTATTAAAAGTAGAGGCTAATCAAACAGCGTATTCCAGGCTTTTTTATATTTGATATACGTTGGCTTACAAGTGTAATCCATGGGAAATTTACAGAAAACATGGTAAACTGGTCGGAGAAGCATTTTTTTAATTTTTGAAATATAAATAGACTAAATTCCTTAAAGAAGTCCGAAATAGTATTCAACATGAAGACAGGCAAGACTAGATTACAATGGCGTGCCTGCCAAAAACATGAATTCACTAAATGTGCTTATTTTAACTGTGAAGGTAATTTCTGAACAACAGGAAATATTTGTGGGCACAGCATCACAAATTGTGCTTGATGACCTTGGCTTTTCTAAAATCAGTTTTCTTTGCTTTTACTAAATTCTTACACCAGATAAGAAGGTTTCATGCTGGAATAAGAATGACATTTGAAGCCATGAGTACATTTGGTAGAGAACAGTTTCCACGTAGTCCTTGCAGTCAAGATCTGTCCTCCTTTCTCTTTCACTGTGTAGTTCTTTCAAAGAATAACTGCACAGATCAATGTTTTCAATTGATGATGGAATGAAGAGCACCGTGAAAAAATAGCTAAAACCCCAGTCTAAATGTTTTCTTGGTGAAGGAATAAACAAAATTGTTTTCTATGGAAAAATGTATTCTAAAGTATGAACATCATATTGATAAAAAAAGCAAACTTTTTTCAGAGTGACACGTCTGTGGTTTATTGCGAAATTCACCATATTCATTTAAGGACCCTCAACCACCCCCAAATATATATATATATATATATATATATATATATATATATATATATATATATATATATATATATATATATATATATGTGTGTGTGTGTGTGTGTGTGTGTGTGTTGGTATCATAAGAGTTTATATACATGATTTAGAACTGAAAGGTATTTACGAATTTTACCTATATATTTATACGTACATAAGTACGTGCATATATATATATATATATATATATATATATATATATATATATATATATATATATTATCATTTATGATAACGACAATTTCTATCTTCTGTTTTTAGTAAAAAGAAGCGCAACCCTAACTTCCTTAAGATGACATACATCGAACTTCCCTGCTGATTCCCTATCTAGATATTGACCTTATGCAGCATAGAATTATTCTAATGTGCCCACAAAATATCAATTCTATCAACGAGGACCTTATAATTAGAGGAAAGAGTCATATATTCATGATTCTATTGTGGTGTATCAAATAAGTACGACATGGAATTCTCGGAAACCCTCGAAAAAGGACTGATAAGACAACTGATAGGTTTTTTTTATTCTTTTATTAATACATCATCAACTTCCCAAGGTTATTTAATGTCAAGTCCATTCTTAATGAAGAAGAGCAGTAATTCTATTTAACTCATTGCTGGTGGTGTATGAGATTTTCTTACTTTTCCAAAGGGAATTAGAAAGATAGTAAGTTTGATAGCAAAACTGGAGTTCGAACTCACTTACTTAGAGTCTGTAATGTAGGATTTTAGGCACTACCCCACACAAAAAAAAAATGATTCGCCATGTCGGATTTTTCTATAATCATAGAGGATTATAGAATAAGTATTCATATTTTATTGCAGAAATAAAACGAAACACAATTTGTTTTTTTCCCCTGTATATATATATATATATATATATATATATATATATATATTCTTTCTTTAAGAAAAAAACAAAGACCGGTCACTTCAGGATTATAAATTTATTTCCATCATGTTATGTGTTTCTGATATAAAACAAAAATACGAAGAAAAATATAACAGGTCTTCTTCAAATCTTGTCCTGAAGGAATTACTCCCAATTCTTGTTTAACTCGACGGAATAATACTATATATATATATATATATATATATATATGATATTTTAGAAAATTCATATTTTTCTGCTTCTGGATACAACTCAAGTTTTATAAAATTCTTTAAACTTCCTAAACACACACGCATATATATATATATATATATATATATATAGAGAGAGAGAGATAGGGAGAGAGCGAGACAGAGACAGAGAGACAGAGAGAGACAGAGAGACAGGAGAATGAGAGAGAAAGAAAGAGAGTTTGTGCGCTACTTCCTGAGGACCTTCCAATGACGGTCTGTGTAATTGCGACGAAAGAAAACTGAATTTAAGCTGGGAAAATGCAAGAAAAAGAAAAGAGAAATAAATAAAAGATAGACAAAATATCTGCGGTTCTCATCTTTGTATTTTTTATCGACGTAATGAAAAAATGGTAATTCACTTTTCTATAGTCTTTCATTCAAACATATCCAGTTGATGTACATTAGACCAACATTAGTATTAAATATCAGATTGATCAATCTTCAAGAAATCACTACCCGTTTTTAGTTATTTTGTGCCTTGAGAGTTGGAAATCGAGTTTACGATATTTTCATATTCACATTATGCGTAGCCGTTTCTTAATATAATCATAACTATATTTTCACTGTTTCATTGCATTTTTAGGAAGTTCAACAATCATTTATTTGCATACACTTATAGGATATGATTAACTCATTTAATTTGCACATGGTTATATGGAGTTAAGTATTCTGAACTTACACTTGTTTCTACTTTATGATAATCCTGTTATATAATTTCAGTGATTCCCATCTAATACGGATAATAAAAAAATATCATTTTGACTCAAAGATAGAGCCCTAACTTTTCGGTTATTCGAGAGTAATGGACTTGAAAGTAATAGACGTGAGAATAAAGGCAAACGTAGGTATTCTTCAAACGTTGAACAATTCGAGTTCTTCAGCCTCACTAACTGGTAACATTAAGTATCTTAGTCAGAACACCTCCGTTTAACAAAGATCTTATCCTTATTCACAGGATGAATCCGGCATGTTGGAAGCCCGGCCAAATCTTTCTTTTTTAATGATAACATTTGATATGATTCACCAAACAAAAAAAAAAAACAGAACAATGTCACACTACGCTGCACTCCTTATTCGCCTGGCACAGTCAGCTTGGGCTGTAGAATACACCGATTGCATCTCTGCAGAAGGGTAAGACTTCTCCAATGAGTGTTCTAGATACTACATTAAAAAAATCTGATGGTAAGGCTTCAGTAATTCTTTGGGAATGCGGACTACCCAATAATAGACATCTCTCCCAGCTCCACTCTGGTCAAGATAGGGTTATATCTTTGGGTTAAATAGAACTAAACTGTGTGCTTATACTAAATTAAATTCTTTGAAATAGGTCTGTTGTGACATTTAAATGTGTGTAAACAAAAATAAACTATACTTATATTAAACTGATTTCTTTTTAAATAGAACATTTTATGTATAAAATACAGCTGACATTAATAACTTACAATGGTTGATGTGCCATAAAACCTAACCAAACTAATCCAATCTACAACTGGAAACTTACCACCGGATGGTGAACAGACTCAGAGAGATAGTTAAGATAGCTAGATGGATAGATATCAATATAAGTATAACCCCATATCCCCATACTTCTGTATCTGAAATCACATCATCAGATGCACTTAAGTTTTATCCTAATGACACATCTTTTTTGCAGGAGGGTTCTCATAACCCTCCAAGGGATACAGTTAGCATACCCCACACCTCAATGACAGGGCGTGGAACGGTTGATATTATTCTACCTGCCATCATTAACTGAAAAAGAGATGTATCAACTGAGGACTTGCAGCTCTATATCCAATAAAAAAAACACTCATTCGTTGGTATGTGACTTCCCAAATGAACTATTAGGATAAAGCAAATATTGATATATGTGAGGGTCGTAAGAAAAAAAGAGATTTTTGTATGTTTGTATATATATATATATATATATATATATATATATATATATATATATATATATGCTAAAGGTATAGTTTGTTAATGGTCTGTCGCAAATCATATTTGTTTTGGAGTTTTTCAAAATGCTGGCAAAACAAAGTGTGTACTTAGTTTGAACAGGAGACTGATATCAAAGTATTGGTGGCTTACAAGCAAAAACCATGAGAAATTTACAATAGAATGTATGTGTACTGAAAAACGTATTTCTCATCAAAAAATATATACAAATGGACTAAATATGGTTTTAACACTAAAAACCTGTGTTATAAAGTATTAAACATTTTTATTTACGGAGTCTACTTTTACGTCCTTTGGGATTGGCTGAAAACAACCAAGTGAAAGCCGCTATTAGTACATCCGCCACATTCCGATGTACGTGAGATTTTCAAAATTACGCTCTCTTTCCTCTTTCTCCACCAAAGAAAAGCTGCTCACATAGTTCCCGATTCTGACAGTTTGACGAGTAATTCTATAGGGCACAAACGACCGTGGGTGACCCAAATTCTCCAATTCGATGTTTTAAAATCTACATAGACCGTCCAGCAAAACTATATTGAAATAAAGAACTGTTACCTGGACGAAATGGAAAAGTTAAGTCCGCAGAAAACAAAGCCTTTTTTTGGAACGTTCTGTTCTTATACTTAATTTCCATTCTTAAAACATGAATCTTCTTTTCAACTAAATTGTTTTTTGTTCCTTTTCTCTTGCCACGTCTCGTATTACAGTAAACCTTTTTTTTTCCAAACAGAGTGGACTTGATTTCGTTCTATTTTTGACTGGTAAATATCCCAAAAGAATGTAAACTCACTGAACAACAAATACAGAAAATATTCCAGGCTCAGCGGTCAGTAAAGATCATGCTGACATTTTTTCTGGTGTATTAACTGACCCATCAATTTTGTTCCCTTTGAAAAAACATCGTGTCTCCCTTAGCGAACTAACAAAACTCATCTCATTCGTGGAATGACGTTCTTAAATCCCCAGGAATTCTCTTTTTTCAAATGATGGAAAATATCATCAAGCAGAAGACCTTGACAATCACAGCATTATAATTGTTCTTTACTAATTCATAAATTCTCTTTGTTTAATGAGGAAAACCCGCTGAACAAATTGCCCAGTTGGCTTAGGCTGTACAATACAGAGACTATACCATTACAGAAGGCTAAGACTCCTGAGAACGAGGGGGTATCCTCGTGGTGTAATGGTTAAAGCGATGGTCTGTGGAACTGTAGTAAGCAAGTTCGTATTCCAGTCGCGCTATTACGTTCACTTTCGAAAAAAATACCCTTGGGAAAGGTATGGACCCCCTTATCGTCCTAGCTATGGGTTAAATAGTACCACTACTGTTCTGTAGAATAATAGCTTTGGCATTAAATAACCCACGAAGGTTGATATGTCATTAAACAAAGAAACCAAACCATCCTCAGAACGAGTGTCCTGGATATGACACTAAGCAATCTGATGGTGAGGTTTCGTTTATGCTGGAGCTTTGAGGAACGCGGAGCACTTACTCATTGCCATTGCTCCCAGGTCTATTCTGGCCCAGAGTGGTAGTTCCTGATAAGGCCCTATTTATGGTTGAATAGAACTCTGTACGTACGCTAAACTGAATTGTTTGAAATGAAACTATTTTTCACACAGAAACTGTACTTACTCTTAATTGAATTGTTTAATATAAAATTGTTTCGACATAAGACTGTGTAAACAAAACCTATTGTTTTACTAAACTGAATTGGTTGAATTAGAACGGTTTAACTAAACTGAATAGCTTGAAATAGAAATGCTTTTGACAATTAACACCTGTAATCATGTTAAACTGAATTGTTTTAACGAGAACTGATTTTTGTATAAAAATGGATTTGGCATTAAATAACCTACAATGGTTGATTTGCCATGAAACCCAATCAAGCAACAGATCAAATAAGCATAAAAAGAAAAGAAAACGCATTTCGTCACTACCTTTTCGTATGCCTAAATTCCCGACTTGCAAGATTCTACAAGATTCTAGCTGTGAGGCAGCATTAAATACATTTCAAGAATTGTTTATTTTAAATGGTTGACCATGGGTAGCTGAAAACGGAAAATTCAAATATTACAGAAAAATAGGTCACAGTGTAGGTACAGCATTTATGAGAAACAAACTTAAATACTGTTGCAGAGTGAAGCTTCATAACATAGTCTTGCTCGTGTTCGAAGATCAAAACTTCATAATTTCAGATATTGTTGAACTATGTCTTTCAATGTATATATGGGTTTATATTAGGTAAATCCGACGAACAAAAGAGTCCGAATTTATTGTAAACTGTTTAAATTCTGTTCTAACATATAATTTTTATAGTATTTGTATAAAAAATTCACCTTCCTAAATAGTAAAGTGTCCTCTTTATTAATGATCAAACACTTCTTTCAGAATTTGATTTTGAAGATTATATAAATATTTTGCATAAAAAAATGATGTTTATACTTTTATTTTTCATGGTTAGAGTTTGGTCATTATTTTATTTTATGCTGCCACGATGAAACTGTTGAAGCTCACTGATTTAAGATATAGGTTAGTTCCACACCTAATGTAATTTTCAGTGTGTCACAACTACAGATTATTTTTCTTGATTCTGGTTTAGACTATAAAACACACAATTCCAAAGAAAAATTTGAAAGTTTATTCATATTCATCACAATCTTTCGAGTTGCAGGCCGAAATAACATTTGTAATTCATAACGAAAGGTATAGATATCGAATAAAACTATTTTGACTGATTAAAACACAGTTTAAAATTATCAAGTCTGACATAAAATTTTATTCTAAAACCTTATGGTACTTTAATATATATATATATATATATACATACATTTTAACATATATATATATATATATATATATATACACACAAATTTCATTAAACGTACTAGGGATACGTACAACTATGGACAATACATAAATCAATTCCCCCCGAATACGATAAAAGTAATATGGGAATTCGAACGGATCCAGAAGAAAATATGTAGACATAAAGTGTCTATTATGTTCAATGAAATTTGTATCAACGAAGAGATGTTGCCAATCCGAGTTTGAGTCTCCATTTAATTACACTATATATATATATATATATATATATATATATATATATATATATATATATATATGTTTGCTCCCCTCTCGGGAATTGAGCACTCTGACGAAAGAAGTAACGGCTGCCACTTGTGCAATGCAAAGCTCTTCTAACGAAACTGAGCACTCTGGTATCCGATCACCTAAAATGTAAACAAACGGAATATAATACATATCCGTTATAATTCCTTAGCTGAATGTATCTTGCCGAAATGGCTGAGCGTAATGTTTGGCTGGTTTCGATCCCAGCTTGATGCATCCTGCGTGCTTAGCCTCACTGAAGACTTTTGATACAACGAAACACTCAGTCAGTGAATGACAGTAAATATATATATATATATATATATATATATATATATATATATATATATAGATATCACATAACATATGTTAGCATTGTATTCAATCATGTAATGGAGACTGTGGAGGGTTCGATCCTTTCTGGATATCTACTTGCTTATAGTATGATACTAAGCTAAACTAAAATGTCTTCTATAAGTTCATTTTATTAGATATTTTACACATTTATTATAAATTAAAAAATATGTACTTTTTGTACAATGATTGTAATCGTAGGGAATAGACATAGAGAACTGAGATCAATCATTGACTAGGCTAACTGTCAGTCAAATCGAGCAACATCCAACAATTCTTTCGCTAGCTATGGCACTATAGTAGAGCAGATTGTGCTCTTTAAGCTTTGTGTAGCAACTAGTCTAGGAAGCAGAAAACTTTCAATTAAAAGCTGTTAAAATCCAGAAAAAAAAATTAACTTTGTATCAAATCTTAATCGAGGGGAGAGTTTAGTGAATGCATGTAAGTTTTCTAAAAATATAACTAAGCTAAGTATGATCGTATTCTATTTGATTTTAAATGATTGAGACATTCTCACAAGTAAATAACTTTGCTTGTCTATCTCCCCGAATTTTATTTCACCAAATATATCTCTGATATAATAAAAAAGATAATTACAAAGTCATTTTCTTTTCTTCTAGAGTTCTTTAAAATGACCATTGTGTGAACGCTGAACACATGCATTCTTTAGGGGAAATTAATATTTTTTTCCTGATTATTTAATAAAAAAAAAAACAACTTGCTGTAGCATAATGGTTAATGAGTTAGTCTCGTAGGCGATTGATCAAGAGTTCAAAAAGTTGATGTATTTCTGAACTTCATTTATATATAACTGTTGAAGATTAAAGGGAAAATGTCTCTTATATCCCTTTAAATACGAAAGGCGCTATGATGAACATTTTGTAAAGTCTGACTTAATGGAGGAATAGAGAATTTTGGAATGGTTCAGTCGAGATTCCATTAAATCAATAACCATGGGTAGATGTGTTGGATAAAACTTTAATCCCGTAAATACAGATGCGTTTTAAGATACCGGAAGTTCCTAGAGGACAGATAAAAGACCCATAAAATAGTTAGAGTATGCTATATAGATATTTTACTTCTATGAGCTTGGGTATGTGTAGGCGTAATCGTCTATATTTACGCATATATCTTTAACAGTTTTTATTTGCTGGACAATTCACCAACACACAAACACACACATACATGCACACAACACACGCACATATATATACACACACACACACACACACACACACACACACATATATATATATATATATATATATATATATATATATATATATATATATATATATATATATATTGAGAGAGAGAGAGATTATCCTGGTATCAGTCATAAAAATAAATTACTTTGTTATGATAACGTGAGGTTTAAATAGAGTGGGGAAAGAATAACAGAACAAATCTTTTCCGAATATAATAAAGTGAAATTTTATATATTCAATGATAAAATTTTTCAATATATATATATATATATATATATATATATATATATATATATATATATATATATTTGTGGGGGGGTGTATATGTGTGTACTCGTTTATTTGGTTTACGTATATGTGACTGATGAATTTTAAACTAATAATATGCATAAAGTCATGTGATTTTAACTATTCCCATCAGATACCAATAATTTATGCATTAATAAGGTTTTTAAAGAAACCATTTCTAAACATTTACAACAAAAAGATATGTAATGACTCGAATACGATATATATATATATATATATATATATATATATATATATATATATATATGTGTGTGTGTGTGTGTGTGTGTGTGTGTGTGTGTGTTACTGCAATGTCCTGTCGTAAGCCAAGTGAAATTCTCTGATAGAATAAACCAATTACTTGCCCGAATTGGCAGCTCTATGTCAGTCTACTAAAATCCACTTCCTTAATTTTACAGATATATACATGGATTGTTAATTAAAAATCTTTATTCATTTCTAATGGAAAGAATGAGATCATCATGCAACACCGGTATGACAGGATTACTTTGTGTTCAGGTGACGTTTTGCCCAGTCCGCTGGGGCTGTAGAATACACCGACTGCTTCTCTGCAGAGGTGTAAGACCCCGCTCCACCACCGCCTACGAGTGTCCTGTTATATGACACTAAACAACCTGATGGTGAGGTTACAGCAATGCTGGAGCTTTGGGGAATGCTAAGTACCCCTTCATTGCAATCGCTCCCCGGAGTGGTAGCACCTGATGTTATATAATTGCGGAAGGATTCTGTTTTTATATTATCGTTTTTCGTTTTGTTTATCTTAACTTTCGATTTAGTTAGGCTTAGAACCTTTCGTCTTAAACCATGGGTTAGTTAGGTGCACAAATTGAGTGCAGGTGTTCACGCGCGCGCCGGGGAGGATGTGACAATCACAGATGTCACAATAAAAAACCTAGATTGAAAATAGTACTGGGGATCTGAATGAAGTCATGCCCGGAATCGATGGGCTGAGGATTTTGGATTTGAAAAAAAAACAGTTAGTTGAGATCTGACGCTAGAGGAAAGTAGTCGATTTTGATCTGGGTGAGGCCAGACCAGGGGTCTACGGGATGCCTGTGCGTTAGTTGAGTCAGTGAGTTGAGAGGTGACGATGTACGAACAGTCAGCATAATAAGAAATTGTGCCTCTGTCTCCTCATGTCAGAAAACCTTAAACTTAAAAAGGTAAATAAAATTTTCGTAACTGAACTAATTTCGTGTTTTTCGGATTCATATATGCGTATATGAACGTTTTTACATATTAGTATCTTGGTCGTATTTTTGGACCTACATATTACACTGACTAGGGTCCTATCTATGGGTTAAATAGAACAAAAAAATTAGTTGGCGTTTACTGTTTTTATACATTTAAACTGCGTGTTTATGTTGAATTGAATTGTTTGATATAGAACTGTTTTGACTTTAAAACAGCATACTTATTCTAAACTGAATTGCTCAAATTAGAACTGTTTTGACATTTAAACTGTGTACTTATGCTTAACTGAATTAAATAGAACTAACGGCATGCTTATGCTAAACTGAACTGTTTGACTAAACTGAATAGATTGAAAGAGAAATATTTTTGACAATTTAACCGTACTTACATTTAAACTGCGGGCTTATGCTAAATATAATTTTTCTAAAATGGGCTGTGTTTGACATTGAAACTGTACTTACACTAAACTGAATTGTTACATATAACTGCGTGAATGAACTGAATAGTTTGATATAGTACTGTTTTTGACAAACTGTGTACTCATGCTACACTGAATTGATCGAAACAGAACTGATTATTTATAAAAACATAGATTTGGCGTTAAATAACCTACAAAGGATGATATGCCACGAAACCAAACCAAACCAAACTAATCAAGTGACGTCGGTTAAATATTCAACTCCCTTGGATGCAGTCGTTGTGTAATGGTTATCCCGTTTTAAAATAGACTCGGAGACACAAGTTCAGTTCTTGGGCAGGACTAATTGCATTTCACTTTGCTCTAGCCTCGGGAAAGGTAGGCATCGAAATGTTTATCCCTGGTTGAAGCTAAATAATTGGGCAGACAGGGCTCTTTAACCTTTTTATTGCAAATAGTCTTGGATGAAGAAAACCGCTTAATTAAAACCTGTTAGATACTGCTAAAATACTGGCCTCGTGTCACATTCTCTGCTTGTCTTTTATCACTCAAGAATTCTTTAATAAGTTAGTGTAATGAGAAACTGTGTTGAATTAGAGCTAGTCATTGCATCAGTAGCTGAGACAGAAGAAGAAGAAGAAGAAGAAGAAGAAGAAGAAGAAGAAGAAGAAGAAGAAGAAGAAGAAGGAAAATATTGGACTAAATACGGCAAAGTTTGAAGGAAGGACATTTTCAAAGACTGAAAGGCTGAAGCCTAAGATTTTTATGTGAAAGTAAACACACACACACACACACACACACACACACACACACATATATATATATATATATATATATAATATATATATATATATATATATATATATACATACATATATATATATATATATATATATATATATATATATATATATATATATATATGTGTGTGTGTGTGTGTGTGAGTGTGTGTGTGTGTGTGTGTGTGTATTTGATTAAATAAAAAGAAGGCAAGAAAAATATTTTTATTGCTTACTAATTATCAAACAAAAATCTGGATCGAACCAATGTAGAATGGGCAAAAATAGATTTTCAAGGTAGATTTGGTTTGATCTCTTTATTAAATGGAATTTCAACCTTTGTCAGTTAATTAATGACAAAAACATCCCTGTAGAAGAACAGTACAGGTAATGTTTAACTCATAGCTACGGGGATAAGAGGTACATTTATTGGTATATACCGACATACATACATATATATATATATATATATATATATATATATATATATATATATATATATATATATAGTCTGGTTTATATCTGAGTGTGTAAGTGTGTCATAAAATTACACTTTTATATGAGTGATTTTTAAGAGATTTTGTGACTCAAATTTAGTGAAAAAAGGAAGAGAAACTGAGTGTAGATGAGAGAGAGGGGGGATAGAGAAAGCGAAAGAGCGAGTAAGATAAAAACCGATAGTAACATATAACAAGAGAGAGAGAGGGGGGGAGAGAGAGAGTTTACTCTGAGATTCAATCATAAATAAACCTGTCATGATGTGAACTATGCTAGTATAAAAGTATTATCTACCGATTAATATAATTTCCTTTCCTTCTTTTTTTTTGTTTTCATTTTTTTTTTTTTTTTTTTTTGTGGGGAGATGATTTTTTTTCAGAAATCCAATCTATTGAGGAATATCCAACAACGTAAATATTGTGCGATAAGAGATGAAATTCTTCAAATGGTTGAGAGATATACAGTGAACAAATAAAAACGGTATTTATTACTTGGCACTCATAGTAGATTTATATCATCTCTCAGAATCTGAAAACGTAATTACTTTCTTGCATTTTAAAAACTATTATACAAAAGATGATTCCAGATTTAATTCATGAAAACAAAAATAAGTTTAAATGTGTGATAAAAAAAGAGAGAAAAGAAAACGAAATATTTAGGCTAATAATAAGTAGCTCATCCTTCCTTTGAGTAACGCCGGCTATACAATGTTTCAAATAGTCAAATAGGTCATTGAGCACATCCAGGTACATTTGATATGTATATGTTTTGACACATGCGCAATTCAACAATTCTATCGTACAACGTATTCTGCATAAACCAATCCCTGTTGTATAGGAATTTACAAAGCTCTTTGCTTCGATGAGGCACAAGGCCGAAAGAATGAGGCACCCAATAAGACGCGAACTCACTCGTGTAGGTTTGCTAGTCTAGCTTGCTAGCCGTTACACAACCAGAGGTGCCTCAAATCCCTGTTGTATAGTAATTTACGAAGCTATTTGCTTCGATGTGGCACAAGGCCGAAAGAATGGGGTGCCCAATGAGACTCGAACTCACTCGTGTAGGTTTGCTAGTCTATCTTGCTAACCGTTACACCACCAGGGGTGCCTCCAATCCCTGTTGTATAGTAAATTACGAAGCTCTTTGCTTCGATGTGGCACAAGGCCAAAAGAATGGGGCACCCAATGAGACTCGAACTCACTCGTGTAGGTTTGCTAGTCTAGCTTGCTAGCCGTTACACCACCAGAGGTGCTTCCAATCCCTGTTGTATAGTAATTTACGAAGCTCTTTGCTTCGATGTGGCACAAGGCCGAAAGAATGAGGCGCGCAATGAGACACGAACTCACTCGTGTAGGTTTGCTAGTCTAGCTTGCTAGCCGTTACACCACCAGAGGTGCCCCCAATCACAGTTGTATTGTAATTTACGAAGGTATTTGCTTCGATGTGGCACAAGGCCAAAAGAATGGGGCACCCAATGAGACTCGAACTCACTCGTGTAGGTTTGCTAGTCTATCTTGCTAACCGTTACACCACCAGAGGTGCCCCCAATCACAGTTGTATTGTAATTTACGAAGGTATTTGCTTCGATGTGGCACAAGGCCAAAAGAATGGGGCACCCAATGAGACTCGAACTCACTCGTGTAGGTTTGCTAGTCTATCTTGCTAATCGTTACACCATCAGAATTGCCCCCAATCCTTGTTGTATGAAATGTGAAAAAGTTAGCAGCTGTTTTTATTGATAGCGATCCGGTGAATCTAAAGGAAACATGAAAGTGTGATTTTGGACGATGCGATCATTAAAGGTAATAATAGTGTTTGCTACATACAAGAAAGTAAATAGATATCTGCCGTAAAATCACAGAAATCGAATCGTTTTAACATAAGCTGAAAATCTCTATTTGCTTAGCAAGAAATCAAAATTTGAATTGAAGTTAAACATTGGCTACTGACGACTGCTATGTTGGTTTTGATTATCTATTTTCAGGGAAGGGAAAACACCAACATTTTCTGGCCTATTAGGCTGGGACTGTAGATTACACCGACTGCTTCCCTGCAAAAGGGTAAGGACACCCCACACCAAAATAAAGAGTGCTCTAGATATGAAACTAAAAAATCTGATGCTGAAGTTCAAGTAATGCTGGAGCTTTGGGGAATGCGGAGTAGACCTTCATTCCCATCGCTCGCAGGTCCACTATCTACGGGTCAAATTGAACTTAATAGTACAATTATATCAATCAAAAATGTTTGAAATAGAACTGTTTTGACATTTAACTGAGTGTAAATAAATGACTTATATTTAATTAAATTGTCAGTGATACATAGCTATAATGGAATGATTTAACGTTGTTGACCAAACTGAATAGCTTTAAACTGCGTACTAAAGCTAAACTGACTTGCTTGAAAAAGAACGGTTTTTATGCTTAAAAATTGATTTAGTATTAAATAACCAGCAATAGTTGATACGCCATTAAACCAAAAATCCCTCCAAACACCAAACCCCAACATGTCCTTGCTTTATTATGTCTTTTCTGTCTCTGAGGCTATTGAAGCACCAATAAATTAGCAGCCCAGTAAGCTGGTCTGTAGAATACACCGACTGTAATTCTGCAGAGAGGTAAGACCCCACTCCCAGTAAGAGTCATGATTACAATAAACAATCTATTGCTGAGGATGCAGTAATGCTGGAATTTGGCGAATGCGGAGTAACCCTTTATTCCCATTGCTAGCAGGTCCACTCTAGACCGAAGTGGTAGCACTTGAATGGGTCCTATCTATGGGTCGAATAGAACTACTTGAGATTTAAACTGAGTTCAAACAAAAGACAGGCTAAACTGAATTGTTTGAAATAGAACTGTTTGATCATTTATCAGTGTCTAAACCAATGACTGATGTTTAATCGAATTGTTAATGATATATAGCAATACTTGGACTGTTTGGCTTTTTAATAATTTCTTTAATCATTCCCTATGTACAACTCATTATAATACTCTCTTCAATTTAAAAAAAAAGAAAATCAAACCGAATATTCATTGTCTAAAAATCTATCGATAACAGACAATTGATTTGATTGTAATAGTTTCTTAGGTATTTTTTATTAGCCAGTGAAAAATATCCCGATTTTTTTTTGCATAATAAGCCTTCACTTACAAGCAATACTTTTGTTGCAGGGATTAATTAATCATGTTGGCGCCTGAAGTGTCCCCAAATGTGAATGCCGACGAGATAATGTATTTTTCTAAAACCCACGAATAAGTGTCCTTTTGTCTGCGCGCTTCAATGTAAAAAAGTCCTTGTGTCAAATCAAGGCTACGTGGGAAACGGTTTAAATAACCAAACCAAAAAATTAAGTATAATAAAAGTTTTTTAAGCTTTACAAACATCTACGTTTTCATTGTAAATTCTTTGTATTTTTTGTTTAGATCGTTAATCTTAAATACAGAATAATATCTTTTTAGAAAACCGAGTTCATAAATTTCAATAGTTTAATATTGTGTCCCTTCTGTATGAAATGCTTTGAAAGCTTTTGAATACCAAAAAATAGTCGTTTGTAGGTAATAGCAAAATTTTCTTCATGAATCCAACTTAAAAATTACATTAAAAAAATAACTTTCCATAAAGTTTCACCACTAAATATGTTTACACCTACCACTTTTAGTTAAATGGTTTGTTTGTTTAATGGCATATCAACCATTGTTGGTTATTTAATACTAAACCCATCCTCGTAGAAGAAAAGTAGTGGTACTATCTAACCCATAGCTGGGAGTACAAAGAATGCACATACCTTTCCCAAGGGTATTTGTCCGAAAGTGAACAAAAGGAAAGGAATTCGAACTCGTTTACGACGGCTTCACTGTCCATGGCTTAAAATATTACACCACGAGGACACCCACCGGTTTTTGATAGATTTTTCTCAATGAAAAGTGTAAGAATTTCTTAATTAGTGGGACTTTATACTAGTAAATATACAGGGACACTCAAATTTTCGTCATTTCAGCCGACTTCAAATTCGCCTTTCCACTACTTTTCTCAACTAAACTTACAGGTCAGCGAAATCCATTACTTCTACCGATAGCAACATCACCTACGTCAGTGGTTTTCAAACAATAGTCCGGTGAAAACGTCTACAGCAGGGGTTCTGTAGATGCTGCAAGAGTCTCTTGAATATTTTTATCATCCAATCAGCGATAGAACCACAAATGCGTATTTCAAGTTACTCGTCCACACTAACGAAAATTCAGTTTAAACAGCTGCCACTCCCCAAATATTGGCAAAGCGTGGCTGCTGAGAATCCTTTAGCGGTTAAAATGCCACTACATTTTACTATTGTATATTTATGCAAATCAGTATTTAGTGCAATTACCAATACAATGACCAAATACATATCTTGACTTGTGCAAAGTTAATATGCGTGTATTTTTGCCAGAAATATTTCTAAGAATTGACAATTTAATATCATGTAATTTAGTTTGCTTGTTTGGGTTTAATGGTATATCAATCTGTGTAGGTTATATAATTCCAAATTAATTTTTATATAATACACAGTTCTATTTCAAACAATTCAGTTTAGCATAAGTAGGCAGTTTAATTCTCAAAAACATTTCTGTTTCAAGCTATTTAGTTAAGTCAAACAGTTCTAAATTAAACAATTCAGTTCAGTATTAGTATAGTTTCTGCTTGCACACATTTGAATGTCAAAACAGTTCTATTTCAAACAATTTGGTTTAGCGTAAGTACATTTTCAATGTCAAAGACAATTCCATTAAAAAAAAAACATTTGCATTTGAAACAATTCAGTTTTGCAGGAGTACATAGTATAAATGTCAATGCACTTTTATTTCATGCATTTACGTTTAGCAAAAATAATCAGTTTAGGTATCAAAACAGTTCTATTTTAAGCAATTCACTTTATCACAAGTATACAGTTTACTCCTATATAGTCCATCGATCGGACCCTATCATGGGTTACCAATCTGGGCCAGAATGGACATCTGGAGCTATGGGACTGAAGGAATACTCTGCATTTCCCAAAGCTCCAGAATTACTGAAATCTCACAGTCAGATTATTTAGAGTAATATACAGGACCATCGTTAGGGGTATCATACCTCTTCGGTGAATTCTATAGCCCCAACCGACAGGGCCATTCCTTGACCGAGTCTTACTCCTCTGCAGAGACGCAGTCGGTGTATTCTACAGCCCCATCTAACGGAGTAATTTGTAACAAACATATCTCTTTCACTAAATGATATTACACAGTGCAAATATAGAATGTGACTTTCATTAAATATATTTGATAACTTCCACATTTTTTTATAAAGGGGGTTTCTAGATTATATTTTCATTCATTGAGGAGGCCCCAGATAAAACCTGAAATGGAAAAGCCTCACGACTCCAGAGGTTTGGAAACCTCTGACCTCAGTCATAATAAAATCATTTTCATAAATTTTGGCAGGTGTTCTAGAAGGGGTATCATTAGCCTCATATCTCTTGGTAATCTTCCTAGACTACATGCTTCGAACCTCGATAGGTTTAATGAAATAAAATGGGTTTACCCTGGAAAATACAACAGCAGACGACACGCAACACAAACTTATACGGACGCGGACTACACTGATGACAAATCGCTTCTGGCAAATACACTCAGTCAGGCCGAATACCAGCTGCATTGTCGGAAGAAAACAGCAGGCAGCATTGGCTTCCATCTCAATGCAGACAAAGCAGAGTCCATGTGCTTAAATCAAAATCAAAACAAAAGATGAAACATCTCCGACCGAACAAGTCGTTCTTTGAAACTTTAACCAAGCGATCAAAATTACTTGATCTATATTTTTCATTTTATCCCAAACAAAATGATCAAATTCATATCAAGTTGTCGTTCCTTTCTTCTGATTAAGTTCAACACAATGATTTTAGGCTTCCTGTGGAAACACTTTTTAAAAAAAAATCTAGATTGGTGATATCAAACAAATTAAGTTATTTTGCAATTTATGGTTATTCACGAAATGCAAAAACTCAAACACAATAGTGAGATCAATAATATAATGAAAGAATGTCATAAGTTTTTACGTATTTACATGTGTCATTGATCCTTACGACTATTTTTTAAAAAGGCGTTTATACGATATGAATTGCATACAGTTATATATTTTTAAATATTCCTAATGCTTATACTATATACATATATGTTTTCGGGTATGTATCTCTGTTATATCGTCATCTACAGCATCATAACGACACAAAAATAAAGACGCAGGAAGACTTCTTTATAAAATATGTACCTCTCACTTTATTGCAAGGGTTCGAAAAGGTTATTCAAGGTTTGCGTGTGAGAGGGAGTTGGAGACTGAACAGAAACTGCAATATTTTGACCCCCACTCTTATGGCCGTCAACGTTGTTTCTTTCTCGTTCTCCTGATGCTCAACTGGAGGCCCTAGGGTCTACTCTGCTGAGTGCTGGCTTTCTTTACTGCATCTTATCAGCAACTTCTCTGGTCCCCAAACTCCATCGGAGTTCCTGAGCCCCCCCCACTCGGCCGGATGCGGCTTTTCCTACCATATCTCGTCTATAACTCCGTCTCTAACTGTAACTGTAACTGGAACTGTCTTGACTTCTGTCTTGACTGAGTTATATAATAATTCAACGCCCACTCGATCGCCCACTCAATCTTTGAAATCTCATGTTTGATCATCAAGCGTAAATAACTGTCATGCAGTTCACAGGTCACTCTCTTCCGGTGCGTCGGTCTATGAGTGTATCATTGGAATTTTTTACCTCGTCCCATTTCATCTGCCCACGCGATTTCTTCTCATAAATGCCATTAGAATGTGTCACTTCTTTCAGGTGCATCACCTTGGAATGGCATTTTTAGCCGGGTCAAAAGCAAAAAAAATACAACATTTCTATCTAATATAATCATTTATTTGCACACAATTATATCATTCTAACCGACCTATGGACTTTGTGATAGAATGAAAACCATGGTTCAATATCAGGTCGAGTCATACGAAAGACACAAAAAGTTGCACTTGATACCGCCTTGCTTAACAGAACATTATAAGGTACGTTTCAAGAGTAAAGTGGAGCAATCGAGGGAAAGGAGTATCGTCCTCCCATGCATCTCGGTGTAGTAGCTATTGAAAATGTAGTTTTCGGGTAGCCTTCGACGACGGCAGCAAACCTTAATTATTCATTCAAATTATTCGAGGCAACTATATAATCTTAAGAAAACAGTAAAAAGCTCCGAGGCATTTCGTAATAAAAACAATTTGCGCAGTTATATGCAATCAATATTCATAATACAAATAATTTTCAGACAGATTTATTTGACCTAAAGATGCAGCAAGATAATCAATCTACAGGCCTTCGGGCAGACTACTAGTCATTAGTACCGTGTTGTTGTGTTATACTGCGGAGCATCTTCAAATTGAATATAGGTGCAACGTTACCCATTAAACTTAACTCAAAGTGGCTCTGTTGATTTTCATGATACGAAAAAGTATTGCTCTTAAAATTTTTTGGTGTTTTTTTTTTGTTTTGTTTTGCAGTAGACGCCACGAAACGAGAGAGATTGAAACTCAGAAACAATTGTCCGATAGATAAACTGAATCTTTAACCCATGGAAGGCGAAACTGACTACCACAGATTTAGAAAATGCTTCTTCACCAAACAAGCCCGTTTCCAACGGTGCTGTCTGACACATTTGTAAGATTCTCTACTTCGACCTTTGACCATAAGTCAAACTAACACTTCAACTTATCTCTGCATCTTAGAAATCTTATATATTTTATTCTAATTATTCTCTTGACTAATGTCTTAATTACTTAAATATTTTAGTGTCACGTCATTTTACATATCAGCTGATATGTATCTAGAAGTTTATCTTAATATATCACTTACAGCAGATTTTCAAACAAACGCGTTAACTCTTTATTTTGACAAGAGCTGACACGCTAATGTAAAAAAAAAAAAAAAACGTCAATGAGAGTCCTGATTTTTAAAAATCGAAAAATTGCAACTTCGAATTTAATGTTTTTATCTGGTACACAATTTATCAGTAAAATAAAATAATTAACTAAAATAATTCAGAAGAATCCCTCATTATAGTAGAGTTCAATGTCTATTGATTACTTGGTCTCTAGGAGCCGTTCCCCATGCTTTACTTGTTTTGATGGGATTGGTTGTTTGCTTGACGTCTGAAGCGCCCAATTAGGGGAATGTTGACAGGGCTAAGTATTTTTGGATCAGCTATGAATGTGTCTCAATTCGAGCTAGGCTCCACAAAAATGGCCCTGAGCAATATTTTGGCTTTATACCAGGTCTTAAAGATACCTAGATGAGGCAAGGATGTCGGCTCCACTATCTTCTATGGCAAGTGTTAAACAACACCACAACTCTCTTTCTTCGAAAGTGACTGTGGCATTAAATAACATATAAAGATTGATATGCCATAAAGCAAAAAAAAAAAAAAAAAAAGACAAGGAATATTGGGAACATTCTTTTAAAAAAACTAACCCAATAATAGAATGGTAATTTGATCGATTGATTGTATTAAAAAAGTTAGATGGTGGTTAAGGTATTTACATATGAACTCATTTTGTTGTAAAAATAAAGAAAATAACAATATGAGAAACAAAGCAAACTTACTTTCACATACAAGAACATTTAACATTTCATTTCAACAGTTAACCAACAAATAATTTAGGAGAAAGCCAACAGCTACAATTCACATATCTTATAAATAAGCAATGAATAGAGCATAATAAAATGGGAAAAAGCAGACTTGATAAAACAATGAATTTTTGAGTATTTATCCATTGTATATACTACACTTTAATTATTGAAGGGTACAAGGTGCACACTTCTAATTGTACCAACTGTTCTTCAGCATTCAGACACCTGAGTACTAAATCGGCGCTGAACTGCTACTACAAATACTGCTACAATATATATATATATATATATATATATATATATATATATATATATATATATATATATATATATATATATATATATATATATATATTAGTATTGGTCCAGTTAAACCGGAGTTGGGAGTAATTCCTTCAGGACAAGAAAACTATTCAAGAGTGAACATTTAAATTTTCCTGGTAATGAGCTCAATGTAACAGACATTACAGAGCAATAATTTCATTCATTCAAAAAAACCCTAATGTGCCTGGTTCGTTGCCTTTTCTGAAGTAAATAAATGAATAAATACATAAAATAAATATATATATATATATATATATATATATATACACACACACACAAACTTACATACACACACACACACATATATATATATATATATGTGTGTGTGTGTGTGTGTGTGTGTTTAATAGAAAAAAACGCTCTATCATTGACACTGAACACTACTTAATAATACTGCAATATTTGTTTCTCAAATGAGCTTGTGAGAAACATAAACCACTACAATATATATATATATATATATATATATATATATATATATATATATATATATATATATATATATATTCAGGCTTTGTTCTAATTTCATGTAACTCCGTCTTTCGTGTATTTAAATAATCATAAAACAAATATATTTAAGGACGTTTGTTATCGCTGGAGTTTAAATAACTTATCAGAATATGCTCATTAACAATTATAGGACCATATTAATAATAGAAATACATTATAGAAGCCAACTGTTCACTTTAGGAGTATTTAAGAAAAAACTTCTTTTAAAAAGGTTTAAAACCCAATAACATATGGGACAAATTATGGCCGGACCTCACTACCCTTAATATAAGTTTTCACAGTCCTCTGAATGGTTTTTAAATCTATGTGTAAGTATGTGTGTATTTTTTATCTCCAGTTTAAAATAAAAAACATACTGAGATTATTTTTTGATTTTTTGACGTAACTCAAAATTGATTGTATCAATCGGTCTTGGCGACGCATTAACTGGATTTAATTTAAGCTAAAAGCAATCAGAGAGATAAGAATTTCGTTTTGTGTTAAATCGAATTTGATTTTTTTATCAAGAAACTTACAGATTTAGAAATAGGAAAAAAAGTGTGTTCTTTTCTTTCATGATAAGGCAATAAAATTTTTCATTGTCAAAATCCTCGCTGATAATTCTTCCAAATAATCACTAAAAACTACAAAATATTTTTTCCGAAGGTGAATTTTCATTTGTCTCGTTAAAATAACAGCAATACTTCTAAGGAACAACTCAGGTTATTTATTTTGTATTGATTTTATTTATTTTACTGGGTGTCTAATTTTATGATATAAAGAGTTCCAAGTCTCCGCCAGTTCAACTTCCCTGTCAATATATCTTTGAAATCTCCCTGAGGTGTCTTAGCATTATCGGTTTAGCTTTTCTGATGAAGATACTCCCATTGAAGTATAAGCATTTTTATTCCTGTCGAAGATTCCAAGAATGCGTTTTTAGATGTGATAAACATGAGTTACCTGTGTGAATTTATATGATAAAGATAATCCCTGAGAGTGTTTGACATTTTTTAATCACCCGGCATTTTTAGATTACCTGTGACCTTATCAGTTCCCTCCCTAAATTCGCAAATTTTCGTACTGTGTTGTATATTCGGGTAGATGAAGACATATTCAATTAAATTTAGGCTTATTATATTTATACTTGTTAAATCATAGGTTATCTGTTTGGTTGTATAGGCATAGATATTATGTAATATATATGTCTATTTGGATGTATTTATCCACCCCTTTACACGAGCAGGATGCGAAACCAGGGCAATTCTTTTAGTGGAGTTTAGCAGGTATGAATTCAGAGCTTTCATTCTCCAAGACCAATTTCCATACCAGGTTTAAAAAGTCCAGCCTGCTGTACAATCTACCCATAGTTGGAAGGAGAATAAATGGATATTACCTTTTCTTTGGATACTAGCGCGACGTTAAGTGCAAACTATTTTCTCCAGAGTTTGAATTTGTTTCACCGTACCCATTTACAACAGCACGAACGCCTTCCATATGTACGTACTTCCATAGATGTGTACGTTTAGGAATATCAAAGGAAAAGATAAATAAGTTAGTGAGGTCGGCAAATCTAAATAGAAAATAAAATAGAATGAGATGGATTTCTTGATGTGAATGAAAATCTAAATATTTTAAAGTTCAAAATAAAAACAACATCAAATCTATTATATTGCTTTTTTTTTCTTGTGCCATTCACGTCAGAAGTATATACCGACAAGGAACTGTGCAGTTCTGTTAGTATGTCCTCTAAACATCATTGTCGTAGATTGACAACACTCGTGAGCTGCAAGAAAACAGAATTCTTAACAGTGTTTTATCTAAGAACAGGGAATGTATATTGGTCCAGAAGATACAACATCTGCGTATTATTTATACGTATGGGTGCCATATGATATTATTATCGTATTGTCTTCCCTAAACTACTTGGTTTATACAATTGTGACACAATCCTGTTCCCATGGTGCCCATACGTAAGTGCCAAAAGGCATTTGCCTGAGATGTGAGAATACCTATATGATCTTGTATGTTAATAAGTGTATATGTATGTATAAGTATATGTGTGTGGATGCGTGCTTAACTGCATGAAAATATCTGCGTAAACCTCGTATGTTGTATGCATCTACATAGATGTGTGTACGCATTTACATGGATGTGTGAGTATAATAGAAACTTAAGAATAGGTAAACAATTAAGAACGATTGACAAAGTTTACTCTATAATAATATATATCTATTTGAAATGTTCAAGTGTTGGTTGTTAACTCCATATTTTATAAAAAAAGGCCATTGAGTTAAATCCAGGAAAAAAGCAGTGCTGTGTGTCGTTCTGTGTAGCAATGTCCTGGAAAAGAAAATGCCTATTAATATATATATAAATGGGAATGAAAGAATTCAATTTGTCTTTGCAATAAACTCAGTTGTACGGCACTAGTATGGTACGAATTAGCATAAACGTTTCTTTTTTTAAAGTTATTTCATGTTTTGGATTGTCAACAGAAAAAGTGGTATTCTTTCTCAGGAAGCCATTGCCACTATACATTACAATGAGAAGTAAGAAATCTTTGTGTGGGTTGGCTTGACCTTTGGACTGGTCTTAAAAACTGGGTTGGGATCCCTCCTTCAGCCATTGTCTTCTATAATTGAACTCAACAAAAGAAATAGAACAGAAAAATAAATATTTGGATGCTCGGCACAGACAACAGCTAGTCAATCTTTAAGTAGTGAGAGGTAATATGTCACCATCTCTAGATTATATTTTAAAAATCAGAGCAGCTGGCCATTACACTCAGAGAGAGAAAAAACGGAACAGTGCTAAAGTTTCGTCCAGCGCTCGGAAAGCCATAATTAGTGTCAACTCGCATGAAGTGAAAATCGAACTATCAAACTCTACGCCCTTGCAATAAGATCACTCGAAGAGGGAATAAAAATGATAAGTCTATTCTCAGGTTTTTATTTTTTTATTTATTTTGTTTGCCTTTAAAGAACACTCTAATGTCTCATACAGTTTCGGTCCAAAACTGCGCACGGCTAATCATTTCTTAAATACCTAAATCGTGATTGAGATCTTTTTGCAGGCAAAACTAGACGAGTCTCGAAGAATACTCCCACTGGCTCTCTGTTAATTTTGTGTTAATATTGATCTTTCAATATTCTAATCATTCGATGCAATTCTATAAAATCTGAAATATTAACAAAACAAACTTTCTCCTAAATTATTTGTTGGTTAACTGTTGAAATGAAATGTTAAATGTTCTTGTAAGTGAAAGTAAGTTTGCTTTGTTTCTCATATTATTTTCTTTATTCTTACAACAAAATGAGTTCATATGTAAATACCTTACCCACCATCTAACTTTTCGAATGCAATAAGTTGATGATGTAGAATTTAACCAGTACCACCGAGATATTTAACTAAATAAAATGTAGGCATATATAAAAGTTTGATACAACCTAATATCCACATATAGATTTATGGTTTCTTATAATATTATACAATATTCGAAAACCTACCTGTTATTGAACTGGAGATAGCTTACTCCTTCTAAACTATGATATATTTGGAGTAATTTATTCATGATTTATATCCAACCGATCTATCAATCTACCTCAGTATGTTTCTTTGTATCTACATATCTATTCAATTCACCGATAGAAAACAGACTAAAATTTGCGTGAAGATATTTTTTTTATTAATTGTTGAATTTTAACATATATTAAAAGCTGCGTTAATGTATTCTAATGAAAATTCTGTAAAAATTCTATAGTTTCAAGTAACACTTCTTAGTACAAATAGTCTGCGCGCATTTATGCTTTCAGATATCACACACGAATAGTATTATTACTTCTAAATGGAATCTATCCAACCCATAAATGAAAGTCTAAGATGTTCTACCTGTCCATGTCAGAGCTTACCTAGGAACAATTCTAATGCGGGGTTGACTCTACAGTCCACAGATTACAAGATATAGAGCCTTATCACTAATTGATTCATAGTGCTATACCCAAGAGAAATAAAATTCCAAACTAAACGAAGGAACGGAGTAAACTACGTCGGTAAACATATACATATATTGCCCATATATTTTCCAAAAGTTTTACTCGTGCATCTTATAATCACTTCCTGATCATTAAAATACGTTTTTTTTCTTTTACTTTCCTTTGATTATTTATGCGCGCATACACACACGGACACACACATACATATGCACACAAATATATATCGTGGCTGAAGGGTTAGAAACTTGTAATGGCGTTTGAGTCAACCGGGTTTCGATCCCAGTACCAGGAAGCTAATATGTCTAGCCACACTGATGAGTTCTGATAGAACGAAACAGATCTCTCTGTGGATGACTCTAGAGATATATCCTCCCCCTAGTTCTCTGGCGAATGAAGTAATCGTGTTGCCGTTTGCGTTTATTGCAAGTCTCTTCATATATGAATTGAGGTCTCGGTAGCAATCAAACGGATGTATGTAAACAATAGTAATTGTGATTCATAACCATTTAAAATTTACTTCGCTGCTACTGGATCCTCGTGGCTGTAGGGTTATAAACTTGGATTGGCGTTTGAGTCAACCGTGTTTCGATCCTAGCTGCGGGAAGCTAATATGTCTAGCCAAACTGATGAGTTCTGATAGAACGAAACAGATCTGTCTGTGGATGACTATATATATATATGTGTGTGTGTGTGTGTGTGTGTGTGTGTGCGTGCGTGTGTGTATTTACGTATGTATGTATATATGTATGTATGTAGGTACGTTGATCCCTCACTGAAGTTTGAGTGACAGCAAATCTCCTCACGTCTCCAGGTCTCTTCTCAATATTCTGGCTGATCTCTATAATGTAGTAGTTTCGATGGACTCCACAGGTCCTTTCATTCCCAAGTCCCTTAGATAATCCTGAGGCGAATCATAATTGATAATCGTCATATTCATGTTCCACAGTTTTTTCAATTTTTCAAGGTATTTGCCCTTCTTTTCTTTTTCTTTCAATTTTATTATTATTATTATTTGCTCCTTTCACACTAGCGTTAGCTGGTGGTCTTTCACTGGAGTGAGTGAGAGCATGTCTCCAGGACTTTTCTCAGTATTATGGCAGTTCCCAACAATATTGGAGTTTGCATGGTCTCCACTCCTCCAATTATTATTATTATTATTATTATTAGTTCATATGCTTTATTATAGTGCAATGTAACATTTTTTTCACTGATTCCCTCCTCTTGAATTCCGTTCCTCTGCACTCCAGTCATTTTTACATTGTGCTTGTAATAAAGTTGGCGACCTTAGTCGAGGGTGACTCGAAGGCTCCCTTTTCAATATCTACTGCACCTAGGTATATAGGAGGGCGCTACTCCATTCACTGGATTTCCCACTGTACATGATCCTCACCGTATAATGCTGAGTGTTAAGCAAGGTAACATCAAGTAACATATTTTGAGTCTTTGGTATGACTTGACCTGGGATTGAAACCCGGTCTCCCAGACCGTTGGCGAACACTCCCGTGTATTATGTATTTATAAATTAACATTCGTCATTTTTTTATGGAATGTTTCCTCTGAAGTTTGTACTTTTTTTTTTTTTACAAATACATCAAACTAATCGTGGTGAGTCTCACGTGAAAATATGATAAAACATGTTTTTACTTCTAGGTAAATTGCTCTAATGGTCTGTACTAAAGTACATTGATTTTAATTTAAACAGATATAACACAGAGACAGGACCCTAAAAGATACCCACACATCGGGTCAGAGTTGACTTTGGAGCAATGGTACTGAGGATGCGGCCTTCACACCATATGCAGTTTAGTATTATACGCAAGGGTCACCCGTTTTGGGTGCGTATAACCCTCTGTAGATGATACATGTCAGCATTTTCTAAAAAAAACATCTACTGGACTATTCATTGTTAGGTTTGAAACTTTCGTTAATATATACTGCTTCTGTTATCGTTTATCAGTAATATCCTCCCATCTTTCTTGAAGTGATGAGATTTTCCTAAATGTTGTAATACTACACCAGCAGCTTACAAGAACTTTTCTGCATTGCACATAACTATGACAAGGTATTTTCTTATGGTTTAGATTAGCTGATCCGTTTTTATCTCAAAACTCCTCGGCATTTTCATCTGTCTCATATTCCACGAAATATTTAAGTCTGTCAATATACCAGTATTCTGCATCGACAAAATTCAGTTGTTTGCTCAGTTCTCAAAGAATTACGTTCCTCCTGGCACGAGTGAAAACTCTTAAATTCTTGGAAGAGTAATTTGTTGCATTCACTTATTAGGTTATTGATAGTCCCATCTTTCATTCAATATAAGGCAGATTCTTTATTCTTTTTAATGTCATTACAGTCACACTGCACTTTATATAGTTTGTACTGATGGTGTTGTTCTTCTCTTTGGTAGGCTGGTTTATTCGTTATTCAATGATTTACACTTATCAACCCTTTTACTATATATATATATATATATATATATATATATATATATATATATATATAAGCCAGTATTTCATACTGTAAATCCGGAGTTGGGAACAATTCCAAGCAAGACCAATAAAATATTCAAGAATAGAATATTATATTAAAGTAACCCCGGTCAAGAGGTCAATTTAAATAAAATCCACAGAGCAAATTATTTTTCTTAGAAAAAAAAAACAACAATCGGTCACATTAAAATGAATTTGTTTCCATCCAGTTAAAAAGCATTGATACAAATCAATGCTCTAAAAAATTACCAGGACTTCATATCAAACACGAAAATGGATTAAAATAACATTTTCACATTCACAAACAGACATGAAAAAAGGTAACCCATCGAATTCAAGTAACAATAAGTATCAACTTACTTTTGGCGTGTAAAGAAACATCTGGTTTCATCATAGTTCAAATCTAACAGAGGAAACATTTACTGTTACAAAAATACATATCTAAATATTCAACCATTTACATAAAAAACTAAAAAAATGAAAAAAATAATAAAAAGATAAATTATTCAGACATATCTAATTTTAATACATTAATTTTTATGATTACAATGAACAGAAACAAATCTAAAACTACTGCTATTTAAGGTAAAATCCACCCCTCATATTACAATTATTGAATAAAAATTACTATTATAGATTCAAATTCTAATTCATTTACCAATTTCTTATATCATTGTTATCTATTTTTTAATCATTTATGTGTTCACTTATTTTTGAACATAGTCTTATAGTTTTCTATGCCTATATCTAGCTATAAAATGACATGCCTGATTTAAAAAGTTAACAGGATCAATGTACAAAATAATCTGTATCTTTTCTTCCAGGCACAAATTACATCTTTCATCAAAGCAGCTAGGAGTTGAAGATATATTCAAATTTTCCATTGACTCTTTGGAGTTAAATGAAAATGATGTGAGGTAGGTGGCCAAATACAATTGTCGTTTTGGGAAACGGAAAAAAAGGATATAGTTTAATTTTTTTTTAATTAGTAGCCGTAATGCAGAAAAAACGAGAAGAACGAACATAGCACACTACTTAAATTAGTTTGTGCCAGGCTGTCAAGTGGCAGAATGCAAAGAGAGAGGCTAGAAGCAAGAGACACACAAAAGTAACATAACCTCAACCAAAAATTACCTGATTATAGAAAGCAAGACGTAGAAAAATGCTAAACATTATACGAAAATTCGAGAGGTCTTGTGCCTGACGCTGAAAGCCGGGAAATACACCGACTGTTAAATTGTGGGCTACATCTCCGTCTTGTACAACATCTATCTGTTGGGAAGGAGGAATGTACGTACTATTTGAAGACATTTTTATTGCTAAACCAAATATCATTGTTTAGTACAAACTTGTGTCCTGTTCTCTGTAGGTGTTCTATTTTTTAACTCTCTTAATTGTGCGTTTTCATCCGTTCTCTCTTCAGCTGGCAACTCTGATTAGCGATCGATCTGCTATCTAGATTGAAAAAACAACGGAGGCAGATAATCAGATCAATTGTGCTATTTGGTGACACAACCAGACTAGCGGAGCTGTCAGCGGATCGAAAGTGGGACCCTGCCCCCAGGGACTGAGGAAGGCCGGTGTCAGACACAAATCGAGTGTGTTTATCAGTAAATCTGTTCAGGTCTCCCAGAGTCTTCTGATCATTGTAGCTGATTTTAACAATGCTGTGGTTTGGTTTGGATGTTCTCGATTCTTCCGCACATTTTCGATTCCTTCAGTATTTTTCCAAGTATTGGGGGACAACTGTTATCACCGTTCATGTTCCTTACATTATTGTGTTCTCTTACTAGGTCTAATTATTCTTCGATATTTTTTGCTTACCTTCAATATTACTCTGCCGAAAGGCAAAATCCACTAGGTGACAAATTAGTTTTTTTTCTTCTTAATCAACAGTATGTCTGGTCTTGTAGACGCAATTAAGTGATACATTCATATCTCGAAATTCCCAGAAATAGTTTTTACGCCTCACTCTATAGGACAGATTCTGGTTTGTTAATGTATCAGAAATTTTCCAAAAGATGAATATATGATAGAATGGTGAAGTATTCATCTTTTGCACTATTTCTAGTGGATTATCTTCTCCGGCTAGTAGTTACTTGTAGCTTACTCCTTTTGATACTTTGCTACATTCATTGATCAGTATTATTATTATTACTATTATTTACTAAAAGTTTTTCACATCAGCGTTAGCTGATGATCTGTCACAGGAGTTTAAGTGACAGCAAGTCTCCTCAAGTCTCCTGGACTCTTCTCACTATTCAGGCCGTTCTCAATAACGTAGGAGTTTGGATGGTCTCCACTCGTCCGCCATCTTCAAAGTCCCTCAGTCCATTTAGAAATTCTTTAGTTACTGTTCCAAACTCAACAATCACAATTGGTATAATTTTTACCTAGTGGTAAAATGGTTATCCTCGCAGGAAATGGAGACGGCGACACGAGTTCAAATCCTGGACGAGACTGAATGCATTTCACATAGCACTAATACCTTTGGGAAAGGTATGAATCCAATTATTCTCCCTCCAGCTATGGGTAAATAGTGGGACAGGCTAGGTTCTTCAGCCTTGGTGAGGCAACAAGTCTAGGAGGATGCAAACTCTGAATTCAAACCTGTTAAACTCCGCTTAAAAAATTGACCTTGTGTCATATCCTGCCTGAGCGGAGGGGTTGGTAAATATGATAATTGTTACATTCATGTTCCATAATTTTTTTTTCAATTCCCAAACAAGGTCAAGGTACTTATCCTTCTTTTCAGATTCTTTCAGTTTTATTCTGTGGTCAGCCACGACAGCAAAGTCGACAGTTTTGCAAGTTCTCCTTTTTTGATTATTATTGTTTTTGTTGTTGTTGTTGTTATTATTATTATTATTTTTACTCATTAGTGTTTTTCACATCAGCTTACGCTGATGATCTTTCACTGGAGATTGAGTGACATCAAGTCTCCTCAAGTCTCCAGGACTCTTCTCAGTATTCTGGCCGTTTTCAATAATGCTGTTGTTTGGATGGTCTCCACTCAGCCGCCAACTTTCAAATCTTCCAGGCCCTATAATTATCCTTTAGTTACTGTGCCAAAAGCACCAATCATAATTGGTATAATTGTCACCTTCATGTTCCACAGCTTTTTCAATTCTCTAGGAAGGGCGAGGTAATTATCTCTCTTTTCACATTCTTTTAGTTTTATTCTGTGGTCTGCCGGGACAGCAAAGTCGAAAATTTTGCAGATTTTCTTTTTTTTTTTTTGTTGTTGATTATGATAAGGTCTGGTCTTCTGGACGAGATTAGGTGATCCGTTTGTATATCAAAGTCCCATAGGAGTTTGTGCGTATAATATTCTAGGACAGGTGCTGGTTTGTGCATATACCATTTGTTGGTATGGTCAAATTTAAATTTCTTGCCGACCTACTATTATTATCATTATTATTGTTGTTGTTGTTGTTGTTGGTGGTGGTGGTGGTTGTGGTTTTGTTATTTTAGCTGCATTTGTCATCATCGTCTTCGTTTTTGTTGTTGTTGTTGTTTGTATAATCATTATTGGGAGCTTATCACACCCGAGTTAGCAGATTATCTTCAACTGGCGTCTGAGTGTCAGCAAGTCTCCTCAGTTCTTCAGGTTTCTTCTCAGCCTTCGAGCAGATCTTAACAATGCAGTAGTGTGGATGATGCTGACCATTCCTCTAATTTCCAATTCATCCCGTCCTCTTTCCTTGAGGTGATGAGAATTGTAGTTGATGCGTACGGAACGGTACCGAAAGAACATTTGCAGGAACGGTAAAATCCACGAGATGGCAAATTTCTTTTTAGAATCAATGCTTTGTCTAGTCTTCAGACTCGGATTTTTATTATTTATTTCTGAGTTTTCATTTTCTATTACGATTAGATATGTTTTTCAGTCTAACCTTGAAAAAAAGCCTGCAGTCATTATAAATAATTGATTATATGTGCTGTTGACTTCATTACTTTCAAAAAATTTTTCGTTTCGATAATATCTATTTCTATAATATAGTTACATTAGTTATCACTTTCCTATGCGCCAGTAAATAATTTGGGCTTAAATTGGTCAGTAAGAAATTGCACATTGCTCTAATGCAAATCACAAATATCTGTCTTGTGTATTCAACATGAATTTTACACCTTGCTATATGCTCGCTTTTCACTCAGAGTTTCAGGGTAGCAGAACCGCAGAGATGCACATATACAAGCAAAAACTTATGCACAAAATCACTTTTATCGGCCTCAACTTCAAGAATAATTCACGAGTAAAATTACTCGTTAAGTATAAAAATTAACGTTTGGATTCTTTCTTTTTTTATTAGTAATTAAAATCTACATGTGCGCAGCTGTCCACTTTATATATTAAGCAATATATCAGCATATTTTTTTAATTAGATATTTTTTTAATTCAAATGCTGGGTGTTTCAGAATAACTGATATCAATTAATTTTAAAATCGCTGCCACGTTCACCAACCTGACACCATGCGATATATTTTTTTTATGGCTGGTCTCTTCCTACGGGCTTAGACAGACTCAAGCAGAGAATTACAGCGTACTGGAGACTTTTATCCCGAACAAGCTGCAGCATATTTAGTTGTACCTCAACCACAATCTTGAAATATGCCTTATCTCCGACGACGCCTATACTGAACACTTCAGAAATCGTTCATAAATTCGGTATTCACTTGAATTTTACATTCGATATTCACTTAAATTTTCTATTCGATATTCCCCTGAATTTCGCATTCGATATTCACTAGAATTTCACACTCGAAATTTGAAGAATAAATAAGATTGTGCTCAACATTAAACCACTTCATTATCATCATTGCCTTGACAATATAGTTACTCGGATATTTACTTCTGAGAAGATGGCAGCTATTTCTAAATGAAGTCATACCAATTTTTCTGGAACACACTGAATTACTCTTGATAAATTTTGGAAGAGGCTGTTTGCATTCATCATATTGCGTTGATAATCAGAGAAAAGGTACTAATACAACTTTTCTCTCTTCGGCAATGAATAATGAGTAGAGTATTATGGCAACCGGTTTAGGAGAAGAACAAATCTGAATTCCAATCTGTTAAACACCTTTTGAAATATTACAATATCTTGTATCATACCCGCGACACCGGGATTTGATAAATATGTCTATATTCATAAATTTAGTCATTATTTATATTCTTTTATAAACTTTCTGCAACGAACATCACAGAAACAATTCGAAAGCATTGAAAATTTACTCACAAAAAAGAGCCAAACCGGTTCGTGTTACACAAGGAATTACCAAAACTTAACTTTAAAACTGAATAAATAACTCTTCAGTTCATATTTGGAAAAAAATGATAATAGATTTTCCGAAGTAAGCTAGTTCGAACTCTTTTCGGACAGGAACTTTCAGTTTTGGACTAATATCTT
>OY757928.1:60731883-61036883 GCA_963585895.1 Sepioteuthis lessoniana
ATATATCAATGGGGTTAAATTTTAACGAGAAATGATTGAATAAATATGTACTTTCAACTTTTTCTGGGGTCAGTAATATAGAATCGGTTTATATACTGTATGTATAATATTCTTGAGTCACAAAAATTTATTCATCGGATTTGGTCTGACAACCCTGTTGAAACTAACTTGTCATTTCGTTTTAGAAAACCAAAGCTAAATATTATATGAGATGGATTCGTAGATATAAAATCATCAAATTATAATTTCTTTTGCAAATAAAAACGTAAGTATTGCTTGAATTATGAGTTTTTTTTTAATTCGATTTATATTTATTTAATACATGGGCTGTCCGCCGTAAAAAAAGGAAAAAAAGATAAAAGCTTTTCGGTTCCCTTGTTCACTACTACTACTACTACTACTTTAAAAAATGTCAGTTTTATTTAAAATATATTTTAATAATTCTAAATAGAGAATATTTTACAAATTTCATATATTTTTTCATTTACCTATAAAATTCAATTCAGGATATCATTATCTTTTTCCTTAGAGATGAATGCAAAGAAAAGAGACTAACGTATATATATATATATATATATATATATATATATATATATATATATATATCCCTCTCTCTCACTCTCTCTTTACATATATATATATATATATATATATATATATATAACAGTGGTGGTTGTCACTTAATCGCTTTATGGGTTTGTGTTGAACCAAGTGAAATATAATATAGAGAGTGCTCAATATCTAGGATAGACCTGTATAATAATAATACTTTGGGATCTTGGAGACTGAAACCATCAAATAAATGAAAGACACGATCCAAAAATAATATCTCAGGTGAACAAGAAAACTACTCGAGACAAAACTCCCCAGTAGAAACCTCATTGAAGGAATAAATACTTGGGCTGTGCCCCTAGTAAGATATTCGGTACCTTTCTCATGTGGACAAGAGAGGAACTTAAACAAATGGACCAAAGAACAAGAAAACTAATGACCACGCATAAAGCATTACACCCCAGAGACGACGTTGACAGACTATATGTATCTAGAAAAGAGGGAGGAAGAGGACTTGCCAGCATCGAAGACACCGTTGACGCATCAATACAACGGCGCGAAGACTAAATAGAAAAAACACGAACGAGGTCTAATTACAACCATCAGAAACGATACGGACAAAACGATATACGAAAGAATGACAACAACAAGGAAACCAAAATGTGAGGGAAAACAACTCTATGGCCGCTTTAAACGTCTAATAAACAACATCTCACAACAGAAAACCTGGACCTGGCTAAGAAAAGGAAACCTTATAAGAGAAACAGAACCCCTTCTAATAGCAGTACAGGTCAACGCCATGAGAACCAATCGTATCAAAGCGAGAATAGATAAGACGCAACAAAACAGTAAATGTAGGCTATGCAGTAATAGAGACGAAACGATCAATCACTTAATAAGCAAATGCAGCAAATTTGCACAGAAGGAGTATAAGGCGAGACACGACTGGGTCGGCAAGGTGATCATCTGGGAAATATGCAGGAAATTTCAATTCGACCATACAAACAAATGGTATAGGCACAACCCGGCACCTGTCGTATCGGACTTTAACATACAAACAGATCACCTAATCCCGGCCAGAAGACCAGCCTTCATAATAATCAACAAAAAAAAGAGAATCTGTAAAATTGTAAAATTTGCTGTCCCGGTTGACCACAAAATAAATCGGAAGGAAAGTTAAAAGAAGGATAAGTACCTCGATCTTGCTAGAGAATTTAAAAAGCTGTGGAACATGAAAGTTACGATTGTGCCAATTGTGATTGGTGCGTTAGGCACAATAACAAAAGAATTATTAAAAGGCCTGGAAGACTTGGAAGTTGGCGGACAGGTAGAGACTGCCCAAATGACGGTATTGCTAAGAACGTCCAGAATCCGGAGACGAGTCTTGGAGACTTGAGGAGACTTACTGTCAGTCAAACTCCAGTGAAAAACCATCAGCTACCACTGATGTGAAAAACTTTAAAGGAATATATATATATATATATATATATATATATATATATTTATATATTTATATATATATTTAATAAATTAATGGAATTCAGACTGCGACCCCAAGTGTTCATGGAGTTTTGCAAAATAACAATCGTCCGGAAGTTAAGAAAAGGATAGCAAAGAAACAAAACATGTCATTGCATATATATATATCATCATATAAATATATATATATATATATGTGTGTGTGTGTGTGTGTGTGTGTGTATACATATACACACACACATATACATATATATATATATATATATATATATATATATATATATATATATATATATATAAAGTAGTGATAGAGAAACAAAGTCAGTCGACACAATAGCGTTTCGGTTCTGCTGAACCATCATCAGGACAGTGAGGAGTTTTATTAGTGATGTTAAGTGTAGATGGATGTATAAAAGTGTAAAAATATATAAAAATTTGGAAAAGTTGTACAACAAGAAAAGTTCGCTGTTCATGACAAGAAAAATTGGCCGTTTGATCAACTTGTACAACTTTTCAAAATTTTTATATATTTTTACACTTTTATACATCCATCTACACTTAACATCACCAATAAAAGCCCTCACTGTCCTGATGATGGTTCAGCAGAACCGAAACGCTATTGTCTTTGACTGACTTTGTTTCTCTATAAATCACTACTTTCTATTTGGATTACTTGTCAATTTTTCTTCACAAATTGTCGGATTACAATCCATTATTTTCTTCCACACACACACACACACACACATATATATATATATATATATATATATATATATATATATATATATATATATATATACTTAATAATATATATATATATTTCATTTTTGTCCTGATGGAATTACTCCCAACTCCGGTTTTACTGGACCAAATAATATATACATATATGTATATACGTGTTCATTTACAATATATACGAAAAGTATAATATTTTGGTGTTATTATTTTTTATAAAGAATAGAAATCATTCAAATTGGTAGAACATAAACAGGCACAGAATACACAAAATTTTAGCTTTTAAATTTGGGATCTTTTCCTTCATTTTATTACATATTATTTTATTTTTCAGTTCGAATATAATGATATCCATATCATGGTATTCATTAACTCATTTGCATTTTACAATGATAAAATTATGAATAATGATATATTCAGTATTTAAAAAGAAAAAAAGAAACCCTCCTAAATGGAAAATCCACCAAGCATAAATCTGATGATATCCATGACCGCAGCAAATCATGCCACCCGCAGCAGCGTGTTTTGATATCATATTTTTCAACAAACATAAGAGCCATGTTTTGAAGAGACCAGCTATCATTCCAGTTTACCCAAAATCTATCAAAAATTAATTGAGTATATATATAACGCTTTATATGAATGTTACTTAATGCTTTTTAATCCAGCTGAAATAAACACAAGAGCAACATCAGTTCAAGTCTTAGAATTAGATTTATTTCCTAATTGTCTTACCATTACAAGAATTACACATGATTATGTAAAAAGTTGGTTTTGGACCCAACGCTTGCTCTGTAAATCAAGCGAATTCTATTTTGCAAGCTATTCCAAAACATTACCCTACTCACAACTCTATTGGCATTGTTACTGATCAACCTGTTATGATTAACGACTGTTTATTTTCTGAAATCTTTTTAACAACCAGAACTATCTGCTTATAGACATTAACTGAAAATTTGAGATCCAATAACGTTGCAACAAAATTTGGAGTTTGCAATGATAACATACTTGTGTTCAATAGATTAAAGCCACATCCTATTGAAGTCATTATTCGTACATATATTGGATCAGAAGAATGTTTTATTCCGATAATTTTGATGACACCATCATTAATAACATATGTTATAGAAACTATAGTTTCTCATTTGAATTATATTTAGTTAGTCTATAATTAAGTCATCAAGTCCAAATACCGTCTGTGGTGGGATTGCATTTGGAAGAATTGTTTTGTTATTGACAAATATACGTCGGCTGTTCCACAAAATCTTTTGATTTATGCACCTGAAAAAGAAGAAAACAATGCGATTATGCACTGAAACACTAATGTAATATACGGTGATTTTTTTTCAGTCACTGTTATAATTGTTTTCCATGTAAGAAAAATACACACATAATACTGGATTTTCTATTTTGGTTGTTATCATTTTTAAATGAGTTGGAGTGTCATCAGTTAATTCCAATAAAGTTTTAATATTCAAGGAGTGCTCTGATTCTGTGTCGGTTTCTTAAGCTATATCTTTAAGTTGTGGAAGAATGATAAAACTCCAGATAAAATCATATTGCTTTTATTAAATTAAAAATTGTATTTTTAAATCTCAACATTTGCCTGAAACTGCAGATGACATACATTATTTTAATTGTAGTTTCACGGACAAGATATTTTCAAGAATTAGCAATTAAAAAATCACTCATTATATATTCTGAAAACACACGTCAAAATAACAGTGATTCCATTTTGAACGAGGTGATTCCGAATGGATTTATTTCATTGTAAAATCGACATAGAATATAGGGATTGTGATGTTTTAATTCTTCAAGGAAACTCAAGATAACATGAAATGCATTTGTGCAAACGTATTGGGCAATAGATATCTTTGTGATTTGTGATGCAGAACCGACCTCATATTTACTTGTCGAATCTCTGAAAAAAGACAATGTTTCCATTAACTAGGAATATTTTGATTGTGAAATTTTAGCATTTTCTTTTCAGGGAAAATGAGATTAAATACATTTGTAGCTATCGTTAATTTATGCATTGTTGTTGCAGAAAGGAATTATGGAATTGTAAATCGCTTTTAAAATTACAGCCTTTCAATACATCATTGGGATTATGAAAAGCAATTCAACAGTGTGATGAAACTTAAATTGACTTGAAATACGATTTTTTCTTGTTTCTTCGGCCACATATTGTTGTAATTTTTAATGCAGAAATATATTTAATAACTATATTTCTTTTAAAATAATAGTATTTCGTTTAAATTTAAATATTGTAAAATTTTAACACGTAAGTATGAAATTTAATAGATAATTGGCAATATTGAATTTTGAACATAACGATGAATTATTATTTAATTGCCAAATCCCGATTAGAATAATAGTTATTTCATTAAAGTGAAATATCGTCATTTGGAAATTTCAGCATGTTTATGAATCTCAATATGGCAGAAAATACATTTGTGACAACTTTGATTTTTAAACTTGGTGATGAAGAAAAAACTTATCTATTTGCAAATTGAAGGCTAAAATAAGAGTTTTCATTAAATGAAACTATTATGATTATTACAATTGTGTAGCAAAGCCACCAAAATACGACCAAGATACGAATATGTGAAATGTACATATGTTCATAGAATATTCACTAAATGTTCATACGCAGAGAATGTTCATACACATGGGAATCCGAAAAAAACGTAACACTGACGACTCTCTTTTGGTCCAGGTACGAAACTCTTATTATCATCTTTATGTTTAGGTTTTCGACACGAGGAGAGAGAGAGAGAGACACAGTTTTTCTCTGCTGACAGTTCGTCCATCGTCAGCTTTCAACTCACTGACTCAACCAACGCGCGTGCGCACCGCTAGACCATAACTGGACTGGCCTCACCCAGGTCCAAAAGTCAACCCGCTTCGTCTAAGTCCAAATCTCAACTCACAGCTTTTATTCAAAATCACTAAGAATCCCAGCCCATCGCCTCCGGGAATGACGTCAGTGACATCCCCAGTCTTATTTCTATCTGGTGGTTTCTATTGTGACTTCTGTGATTGTCACATCCTCTCCGCGCGCGCGTGAACATCTGCATTCTATGTGTGCACCTAACTTACCCATGCACTAAGCCTAACTAAACCGAAAGATAAGATAAATAAAAAGAAAAATGATAATATAAAAAAAAATCCTTCCTCAATTATATAATAATTGTACGCTTAATAAAACACAAAATAGCATGAAATATTTTGAGGTAATGTCTTGCAATAGATATATTTCTGAAATGAGTGATAAAGGAATGATCTTTTTTTTTCTTTTAATTTAGAAACCTGTGTTAATAACAGGGTTTTAATTATTTTCAACATTTGTAATAACAGGATTTATAATACGTGGCAAAACTCAAGATGATATAAAATAGTTGGGGGAATGTGATGTTTCAGTTTTCATTTTTTTCGTTTAATTTCATTTAGGGGTTATTCTTTTTCTCTTTTTAGTGTTCCAGTCTACGTAGTAGGGTTTAGTTGATATTTTCCTCAATTTATTTGTTGGCATATTACTATTATCTCAAAGTTAGAGAATTAGCCTTAATATCATTCTAGCTTAGTCAGGAAGTCTTTGGTTTGTAATATTAAATCAAGTGCCTTATGACCAAAATTTATCATTTTTTCCAATAATCTTTTGGTGAATACTTGCTCTTAAGATGACAGTGAAGTACATTTTGTTACCTTCCCAGTACATTTCTTCCACACGTGTCCCTAATTTTAGGTACTCATTTGTTCATTGTTTGTTTACCTTAAATTACAACATCCCACATTAACAGGATGCTACTGGGTCCCATATTTTAGCTCCCAAGGTATCAGCCACCGATCTGTATGCTGTTGTCTTGGTCTCCCGTTGAATCATATTTCAATCAGTCACTTTTTCATACGTTGTATATTGTGGCTACACGAGACTCAGTTTTTTTTAATTATTATTATCTGCAATTCTGTCACAGATGTGATCTGGTACTGTAAAAAGTAGGAGAAAACCTAAGCGGTTCACAAAATGAAACCTCCCCAAACGCGCCTGAAATTTGCTAGGTTTTAGACTAAGAAAAGCCCAAACAGTCCATTTCTTTTTCTTGCTTTATCATCAGTTTTATTTGAATGGTTATAGAAAGTTATATGAAGTGCATTCAATAAGTTTCCAGATATTTTAAATTTGTCGTAGACTCTTGAAAATTCTGTATGTTATTGCTAAACATCTTATGAATTGACTGACTAATTTTTATGATTTCAGGTTCAAAGAAACAGCTACAGCAGGAACTGGAATACACCCTACTAAAACCTGTTTGTCACAGCTGGTGAATTTCAAAAAAGGCAATCTGGACGTGAGGACACTTTAGAAGAACGATATGCAATAAAATTCTGTTTTAAACTTGGAAACAAAAAGCCAAAGAAACGTATGGAATGCTTTTCACAGCTTTTGGATAATTTTTCATGGATCGAACATCAGTTTTTGAGTGGCATAAGAGATTCAAGGAAAGTATGGAGTCTGTGAGGGATGATGAGAGGTGTGCGAGGAGTACGAAAGTCAATACACCAGAGTTGATTGGCCAAAGGGTTAGGTTTAGGGTTACTATGTTGAGGTTTTAAAGCAGTTCAGGAAGAGATTTCGTCGGAAGAGTCCAGCACTCTTCAAATCGGGTCAGTGGCATTTCTACCAGTACAATGCACCAGTCCACATCTCCATCCTTGTCACAGGCTATTTGAGTCAGATGGGCATCAAGACAGCTCCTTAGCCTCCCTATAGTCCAGACCTTGCTTCCTGTAACTTTTGGTTATTCCCCAAGCTCAGAGGCTGTCGTTATGAGACAATTGAGGAGAGGAAAGAGGCTGTAACGAAGGTCTTTGACATGATCACACAAGATGACTTCATTGGGGCCTTCCAGAAGTTGTTGGAACGGTACAACAAGTTCATTGTAGCCAGAGGAGATTACTTCGGAGGAGACTAAAGTTTCATGCGTGTACTATCAATAAAAGTGCCGTACGAAAAAAGTCTGGAAACGTATTGTATGTACCCCGTATATCTGAAAATAAAATAAAAAATGAAACATTAAATACAAAATATTATTTGTTTTTATGCATGCGATTAAAATTTTAGATTATTTGAACTAGTATTAGCCAAGTTATAAGGTGACGAAAGTATTTATTTTTTCTAAAACGTCCTGTATTTTATCAATAATGTGATTTTGAATAGAAACATGTGCCATACTAATAATGAAAAGTGGAAGACGACAAATGGTGGAATGAATAAAACTACCAAACCAAGAAACAATCAGAGAAAAGGAAACTTCTGAATACTTGGGAATAATGCGAGTGGACATGGAAGAAAAAAAGAATCCCCCAGGGGAGCGAAAATTAACACCTGGTCTCGTAAGATACTCGGGACCTTTTTTTAAAAGTGAGTACAGAACTTTAATAAAGGAACCAGGGAACAAAATATCCGTTCCAAATTACATTTCAGAGATGACGTTGGGTGTATGCGTCAAGAAAAGAAGAAGGAAGAGGACTACCCAGCATTCAAAATTGCGTCAATGCATCGATACATTGATTAGAACAGAAAAATAAACAGAAAATGAAAACTAAATTTGGAATTAATATAAACTATGGACATTTCAAGCAATAAACAAGTGAATTCTAACACAAGAAAACGTGGTCATGGCTAAGAAAGAAAAACTTTTCCCGAGAAACTTAATTTGTTCTGAAATCAGCGCTATATAATAGCAGATGTGTAACATACCCATGATACGGATATGTGTGAAACGTATATAGAATGTTCATAACATATATACATAGGACATAGGAATCCCGAAACACGAAAAACACGTACGAATTCTTAGTTCAGATACGAAACTTTTTAATACCTGAATTTAAAGGTTCTTCGACATAAGGAGAGAGATACACATTCTTTCTATTCTGGCTTTTCCATCTGCTCACCCCCATCACGTGCGGCGCCCATAGCACACAAATTCGTCTTTCCTCAGCGAGTCCCGAAAGTCGACCCTTCCCGTTCGGAGTCCAGTTCTCAACTAACTTACTTTTTCAAAATCCCCAAAATCGTCCACGCGGGCTTCCGGTGCATGACGTCATTCACATCCACTGGTCAACCTTTTTATCAGGGATTTTTATTTTGACATCTGTGACCAGCACATCCTCCCTGCACGCGTTAACGCCTGCGTTCAAGTTTGCACCTAACTAACCCATGTGCTGAGCCGAAAGATTCTCAGCCTAACTAAACCCAAAGGGAAAATATATAAAACAAAAGCCCTCGGCCATTATATTACAGATGTAGATTATGGGGTGAAAGAAACGAAGCGATCAATCACATAATAAGAAAATGCAGAAAATTAGCGCTGAGAGGTTATAATACTACACACGACTGAGAGGGAAGGTGATTCATGGGGAATTGTGCAAGTAATTTAAATTCATCCATTTAAACAAATGGTACATGCATAACAAAGAATCCCATCTAGAAAATGAGATGTACTTAATCATCTTGGCTTTTGAGATAAAATCAAATGACCTAATCTCGTCTTGACAATCCGACTAAATGATAGTCAACAACAACAAAAAAAGAGAACCTGCTGAAAATTTGGCCTTGCTGTTCCGGCAGACCATAGGTTAAAACTGAAAGAAAGGAACAAAAAAAAAAAAAAATACCTAGACCTTGCTAGAGAATTGAAAGAACACTCGAACATGAAAGTTACGGTGATACCAAATTTAATTGGTGCGCTCGGTACTGTATCCAAAGGATTGGTACAAGGACTGGAGGACTTTGAAAAAAGACGACGCGTGGAAACCATCCAAACTACAGCATTGTTGCTATTAGCCAGAATACTAAGAAGTGACTTGGAGACTTGAGGGGAGTAAAGATTAAAATAATATAGATAAATATTTTGATCGCTAATTGGCATTTGTATGAAGAGCACGCGTTAAGTTTCCAGATTTTTTGTATGGGCATATAAAAGTGTAGACTCTTGAAAATTCAGTATCTAATTATTTAACAAGAAATAGGAGTTTGAGTTTTTCTAGATTAACTGTTACAGTTGAAGATCATTCGAACGTGAATTGGTTTAGGAGTTACATTATGAAATGATATCAAATTTTATGAAACACCTGTACATCGTAAATGACAGCAATGCTTTTTTGAATGACCCATATATTTTTTGGCAATTTCATCCTTTTTTTTTTTTTTTTTTTTTGCTTAATTTTCTGTAGTTTTGTTTACTTCCATCACAAGCAAAAATTTACTGATATTACAGCCAGCTGAGACATCGACGTGAAAACATTACATCTGTTTCCTTAAAGATATTTCAAAGTTAAAAACATTAAACAAATATGAAGAGATCGCGCAAAATTCAATCAAATTAGGAAATTTAATATCCAGAGAGTGTTAAAAAGAATTCTTTTTCATTGCTTCTTTTTTTCATAAAATCAATTTGATTTTTAACTCATTCTCTCAAGCCTATAATTGCTATATTTTGTTTCTGTGTTTTTGTTTTTGTTTTTTTGGCTGTGATACATGAAGTAAAGTATCGCTTGTCATTAACTTGATTATAACATTGTGCTAAAAAGTATTTAATTATAGTTATATAAATTAAATTCGATATGTGATATGAAACAATTGTTGATTATTTTTTTGTGTGGCGATCACGAAAATATTTTAAAGTATTTTTGTTGTTCTTGAGCTTTTCATATGTTGCTTAAGTTCAATATCCGGTTTTGCCACCAGAAATATCAGGGCACATCTGCCGTTTATTTATCAAATAAAATTGAAATCATGACTCAGCAGATCGACGAGACTCGTTCGCTCGCCAAGAAAATATTGGTTTGATTTTTTTTAAAGGCATATCAGATATTGTGGGTGACTTAATGCTGAATTCATCTTTGTAGAATAGTAGAGGTACAATTTAATCCTTTGCTCGAGGAATAAGGGAATCGACACCTTTTCCAATGTATCAGTTAGAAAATGAAAGTTCAAACTCGTTTGCTAAATTCAAGCACGTTAGCCTCTACACAAAACATTTTCCTACTAACAGGAGTGGACAGGATTATTTCTAAAGGAAGACCAAAATTATTGAGCACACAATGAGAATACAAATATCTTCTAGGCTAACTTTCACATGATTTTACCATTCCACCAAATAATCAAGCCTAGCTTTGTTAAACACAAGGCTACTTATATGAGGCATCTAATGAGGTCTGTACTCACTAATCGGGAGTTAATTTCGTTAGTTTGTTATTTTATAGCCACTACACAATGGGGGCTTCGTACAGAGCAATGAATAACTTAGCTGTAAAACCTATGTTTTTTTAGTTATAAACAGACATTTTCATATATATATATATATATATATATATATATATATATATATATATATATATATATATATATATACAACCATTTAAATGTTGGCAGTACTTTCTCGCACGAGCAAGACCATTTCCTGATTTTTTTCATTCACAAGCACCCAAGCAGCTGTAAACACATAGATGACTTTTCAGTCCACTGAGATATCTGAAGAATCTGTGTCGTAGAAGACATACATGCTTGCTGGCAGTACTTGGCACTGTATCCCTGAGTTTGTAGATGACTCACCAGACCAGGCGTAGAGAGTCACAGTCTTCCATACGAACTACATGTTGGATCTTCTCCACATTAGATGTCGATGAACTCAAATTCTCAATTTTAATAAAGTAAGAAAAAGAAAGTTGGTAACCTTAATCGATAGTGGCCGAAGAATTGCTTTACAATAGCCAAGGTGTAGGGGAAGGCGCTACTCCTTCCCTAGATGGCTCCACTTTACCCTTGATGCTTATATTATAATGCTGACTGTAAAGCAAGGTTGCATCAAGTACCATTTTGGCGTCTTTGGTAAGATTTGACCTGGGATTGAACCCTAGTCTCCCGGACCATTGGCGAGCACTCTACTCATCAGGCCAATGAATTCTAATAACCCATCTGAAATGTTTGTGTTTAATCCAGTTGGACTCAAATTCTTCTACAGGCCGCTGTATGGTGAATCTCCAGCTCAATCTCTCAGAAGCTAGCATATATAAGTTCTCCATGGGGATGGCAGTATTTTCTGTGTGTTTTTGAGGCAGTCCTCAAATCTCAGTTTGGTTTGCACAGACGGCGTTTGCCTGTCGGTATTTCCTCGTATAACTGTTGTTTTGGGATTTGACAAACATTCATGTATATATATATATATATATAAATATGAACCATACCCATGACACGGATATGGGAAACGTTCATAGAATGTGCATAACATATATACATAGAACATAGGAATCCCGAAACACGAAAAACACTTACGACTTCTTAGTTCAGCTATGAAACCTTTTATTACCTTTAAGTTAAAGGTTTCGACATGAGTAAGAGATATGCACAATCTTTCTCCGGTGACTTTTCCATCTGCACCCCCATCCCGTAGCGTGCAAATTCGTCTGGCCCCAGCGAGCCCCGAAAGTCGACACTTCCCGTTCGGAGTCTATTTCTCAACTCACGACATTTTCAAATCTCCCAATATCCTCCGCGTGCGCTTCCGGTGCATGACGTCATTCACATCCCTAAGGGATTTTTATTTTTACATCTGTGAATGACACATCCTCCCTGCACGCGTGTCAACACCTGTGCTCAAGTTTGCACCTAACTAACCTATGCACTGAGCCGAAAGGTTCTCGGCCTAATTAAACCCAAAGGCAAGATATATATATATAAAACGAAATCCCTTGGCCACTATATTACATATATAATTTGATCTTAGTTCTATAGAGAAGTGTCAACATTTGAACGAAAATAGGTTCCAATATTTCTAGTTTTTGAATCAGTACTTTTGAATTTCTTGACTGTTCGGGACATTCGTTTGGCGCTTGGGTTTCATTAAGATTGCAGACAATGATATTTGAAATATCTCAGAAAATTTTAGAGATAGAATCTCAAAATAATTTATGAAATCTTGTCGCTTTTATATTGGAAAAAATGCATTTTTTATAAATTGAAAAAGTAAATGAATTTATTCACTCTTTTATCAAATGTTGCGCTTATGTAAATTGAATACATAAAACAATAAAACAGATAAATTTCAGGATGCAATGAAGATCCTTCTCCGTTTCTGACTTTTAAAAAAGTATTTGGTTCTAGCTATTTTAAACTTTCATTTATTTTCAAAATCAATAACTAGAAATATGACTTTTTATTTTGCGATGCGATAAATATGCTTCCGCAAATATATTTCAAAACTATTAATATTAAACTGGACTTTACATGTACCAAGAAACGTATATTTTTCCTTTACTTATACATTGTGATATACACAAATATTTTTTAGAGTGCAATTTCTTCCCGTTGATACCATATTGGGAATATTTAATAAATATTACCGTTACTTAGAAGAAAAAGATTTTAAATTTGCTTTTATCTACAATTATTTCACTGAAGTTAAACAAATAAATTTCTTTGGATTTGGACAACAAAAAGAAAAATGAAAAACAAACCATTAAAGATAGAAAAAATAAAAAGCACGAATTAATCAGAACAGTCACCCTCGTTTTAAATCACAAAGTATTATCAATTTTGTTCATTGAAACTTTCAGCACTTTAAAAATTTATAAATAATGTAATGTTTAAGCAAAGGTATTAATGTACCATATTCACAATTAACGCTATGTACGAAATGGACATATAATGTTCATTACTATAGAATATATAAAGAACACAGGAATCTCTGAATTCGAAAACACGTAACGACTTCTTCTTCAGGTACGAAACCTTTTTAGTAACTTTGAGTTAAAGGTTTCCACGTAAGGAGTAGATACACAATCTTCTATGCTGTCTTATTCATTTGGCCCCCAACTCGAGCGGCCCCATTACGGCGCAAGTTCGCCTCGCGCCTGCGAGCTCCAAAATCAATCCTTCTCGTTTGGCGTCTAGTACTCGACTCTTTCTCTCTTCAAATTCTCACACAACCTCCGCGCGCTTCCGGTGCGTGACGTCACCCGCACCTTGTCACCCAGTATCGTCTCGGACTGTTATGACATCTGAGTGACATCTCCATCCGCCCGCGCGCACCCTCGTTAACACCTGCCTCAATTGCCTCTAACTAACCCATTTGCTGAGCCTAGCCGAAAGGTTCTCAGCCTAACTAAACTCAAAGGCATGAACCGAAACCCCTAGGCTATTTTATAACATTGATACCTACATTGAACTCGATTTTGCAAGAAAATAAGTGAATACGTATATTATATTCAAGTTTTACAAACATAATATTGCGTATTTTTTTTAATCATATATTATAAATGATTCTATGAGGGTCATTTTTAAAGCACTTTTTTTGTTTTTTTTTTTTTTTTTTTGCTATAAATGTAAATATTGCGTGGTTTTGAATTGGCTCGTAGCAAAAAATGTTTTAATTTTGCCGGTGAATTTTTTGTTGCGAGTCTATTCAAAATGGTGAAAAATAAACCCGTGCTCCAACTTGAAAAGCAATCTATCAATTGTTTTGTGACTGAGAAGCATGATGTGTACCTAAAACAATGATTTAAGAAAATGACTAATTAAAAATGGGCGAAATGTTAGTTTGATTCTAAAAGCTTCTTTCGAAACGACATTCCAATGAGTTGAAACACACTTACTCTACGATAGAAAAAAAAAATTCCGAGAGCAGTAGTCTTTAAAGAAGGTCATGCTGAAAGTCTTCTGGGACATAAAAGGATTCATCAATCTTGATTTCTTTTTAAAACATGCGACGGTAAATAGAGCTTCCTATTACTAACTCCTGAATCAGAATACACATTATTCATTGAATATTTTTTTATAGCTACTGAATTAATTTCCAAATAGACATTTGTTTTATTTAGTCATTGCTTATTGCTTAGGTGTTTAGAAATGTAGTAAGTCGGTGACTGTTTTCGAGGGCGACCCAGAGACTCTCTTTTTAATAACTACTACATCTAGGTGGGGGGCGCCACTTCTTTCTCTGAATTGCTCCAAATTACCCGTCATACATACCTTTTAATGCTGAGTGTTAAGCAAGGAGGTAACATTTTTTAATTTTTGGTATGACTTGACCAGGTATTGAACCCCGGTCTCCCAGGCCACTGAAAACATTTTACCTATTTGGACAATGGGCCGATTTTAAACTTATTTTCAATTCTCATTAGCACTATTAACTATAACTAAAGATTACATTTGTGTGATTCTCTTATTTGAGACGGTTTATTAATACAATAAAAACGATGAAACATCATGTTTTCGAGCATTAAAAAGAATGACTTAACTTAATGTTCTTAGAAAAGCTTCGAAATAAAGAGATTATAATGTAGACAAAGACTGCAGAATCGAACAACTCATTATGTACAGTATGGATTTGGACTAGCATTCAATCTGACAGCGATGATGTTTCCTCAAAAACACATCACGTAATTTCGGCCAGACGACCACACCAGGTGATAGTCAATACAAAAAGTGAAATTGCCGAAAAGTGAACTTTGCCATTCGGGCTGATCACAGAGTAAAACGGAAGGAAAGTGAAAGAGAGATATGTACCTAGAACTTGCAAGCAAACAGGGAGGTATATCTCAGGACAATGCACTTTCACCATTTCTATTTTAATAGCGATGATGCCACTCACTTACATACTGAGAAATGCACATGGGGCAAAAATTTTCTAAATCACAAGAAAACATTATCAACCTAATGTACATGGACAAAAACAAACTGTTTGCGAAAAAGAAAAATAATTAGAGACAAAAAGGATTTAGAGTCAGGATATAGGAATGGAATTTGGCATAAAGAAATGAGCCATGCCCATTATAAGAAGTGTGAAAAGACAGATATTGGAAGGAATAGAACAGTCAAATAAAAAAAAGTTTCAGAATGCTCCGAGAAAAGAAAACCCGCTAGCACTAGGGAATATTGGAAGTGGACACCATCAAACAAGTGGAGGTGAAAGATAAAATAAAGTGTATCACAAAAGAACTAGAAAACCTCTCGAAACCAAGCTCAGTTGCTGGAATTACATCAAAAGAATAAATAACTTGGTTGTGCTCCTTGTAAAATACTCGGAACTATTCTCAAAATGGATAAAGGGAGAATCAGACAAATGGACCAGAGGACAAGAAAACTAATTATGATACGTCGGAGACATGACATGTATAGATTATACGTGTCAAGGAGGAGAAGGAGAACTTCCCAGCACTGAAGATTGCGTCGATGCATCAATTCAAGGCCTCGAAGAATAGATTTAAAAAAGAGCTATTAAGACTTATTATTGTGGCTAGAAACAGCACCGACAGCATAATGATCACCAAAAATACAACAAATAACAGAAATGGAATGAAAAACAGTGGATATTTCAAGCAACAAATAAACGAAATCTCACACAAAAAGATTTTGAAATGGCAACGGAATGGAAACATTAAGATACAAACTCAATCTATTCATATAGCAAATCGAAATAGAAGCGAAACAATTTATCAGATCATAAACGAATGCAGTATACTAACACAAAAAGAGAGCCAGACTAGATATGACAGGATGAGAAAGCCGATTCACAGGGAATTGTGCAAGAGATTTAAATTTGACCATTCTGCCCGATGGTATATTCAGCAACCTGAGTCTGTCTTGGAGGATCAGACGCAACAGTTCCCTTGGATTTTGAGATAAAAACAGATCATTCAATCTGGGCAAGAAGACCAGACCTAAACGAAAAGAAAGATAAAGGATTAGAACTAAAAAGGCTATGAAAAATGAAGGTAACAGTGATACCTAGAGTAATTTATGCAATTAAAACGGTCACCAAAGGCTTAGTAAAAAGACTACATGATTTGGAAATCGGAGATCGTGTGCAGACAATCCCAACTACAGCATTGGTGAGGTCAACCAAAATACTGAGAAGAGTCCTGGAGACCTGAAAAGACTTGCTATCGCTCATAATCCCGTGAAAGACCATCAGCTAACGCTAGTGTGAAAAACTTGCTTGCAGTAATATTATAAAAAAGGAATAAATAAGATACTCCGGGCCATTCCTTATTTAAAAAAAACAGAAATGGGAAGAAAAGCAGTTGTATGGGTAGTGAGCAAATTATTCGCCAATAGTTCGTGTGACCGGACCGGGGTTCAATCCCAGTCCGAGTCATACCAAAGACTCCAAAAATGGTACTTTCTACTGCCTTGCTTTACTCTCAACGTCATAAGGTAAGGATCAAGGGTAGAGCGGGGAAATCGGAAGAATGGAGTAGCTCCCCCGCCTTAAAAAAAGAGAATTTGCAAAATTGTCGATTTTGCTGTCCCAGTTGACCACAGAATAAAACTGAGAGAATGTGAAAAGAAGGATAAGTACCTCCACCTTGCTAGAGAATTGAAAAAAGATTATGGAACATAAAGGTGACAATTATACCAAATGTGATTAGTATTTATGGCACAGTAACTAAATAATTATTAAAGGGTCTGGAAGACTTGGAATTTGGCAGACGAGTGGAGACTATCCAAACGACAGCATTATTGAGAACAGCCAGAATAGTGAGAAGAGTCCAAGAGACTTGATTAGACTTGGTGTCACTCAAACTCCAGTGAAAAACCATCAGCTAGCGCTGAAGTAAAAAAAGTATAAAGGAATAATAATAATAATAATAATAATAATAATAATAATAATAATAACAACAACAACAACAACAACAACTCTCCAACGAGTAATATAATATTAATAATAGATTAGCAGCAAGACTTTGTCAAAAATATTTTATAAAATTTGTCGAGCAGGAATTTAACAATGATACCTATCTTACTTGGATCCCTGGTAATAATACCAAAGAATCTGGAAAAGAGATTCTTTGAACTGGAGATAAGAGGAAGAATTGGTAATATTGCTGAAACTATCAGGTATATTTGAAGAATTCTGAAGATCTGAAGGGACTTTCAAACCCTCAGACGCCATTCAAAACCCGCCAATTAGAATCACTCAGAAAAAGATCCAAATATTAAACGTTTTCAATTTATATTCCTTATTATGTATGAGGCGTGAATGATTATTTACAATAACCTATCAGGGTCGATTTGCTCTCTTTATTAATTCATCGATTATATTTGGAAATTCTTTCAAATTTTACCTCTTTTTGAAGCAAACTGTAATCCAGTTTCTTCTCAAAATGATCGTTTATCTTCACTAATATAATTTCTCCTTCATCTTTTGGCACTGTTATCTTTAACATCAATTATCTGACCCTGATTTGATCTAAAATTCTTATTAAGGAATAAAGATTTTATCATTGATATAAAATTTTACTATGGACGATTGTTTCTTCTTTTTCATTTTTTCTTAGAATTCGAGTTCATTCTAAACTATGTTGGGCTACGAACGAATATCTTTCAAGGCCAGAACTATTAAAATGGAGAAAATTCAATTTTTAATTTCAAATTAAGAAAGAATGGAACAAAGAAACCAACATTTGCCGTCATAGAAAGAAATCTAATTTGATCTGATATCCTTAGGGGCGTTCAAGTATAGAAAAAATAAAGACAATGTCTGATTATATTTGCTTATTCATCGTTTATATTTATTAATGATTTTTTCTCTGTTTTGCAATACAAGGTATAAAACTAATCTTTGGAAAGGAATCCCCAAGGAAGACGTATACTGAACGAAGAAGACGTTTAACTGAGAAAGAACTACCAAGTGAGAGGGATAAAATGGAGGGAAACGGAATGAGACGATGAATTTAAAAGAAAAGGTGAATTCGTCGAAGTAGTAAAAAATCAAAAGACAAATGTTATGATGTTTATATCTCGTAGAGAAGATATTAACAAGGTATGAGCAACAGCAAGACGCCAGTTGATTTGGTTTATTTCTTTTAAGGGTGCATCAAATTTACATACGATACGACATCTCGCTGAACCAGGGAGTTCGTGTGCCCTTCGTCGCTTTAGTACTTCTGATTATTCTCGGGAACCTAGGTTGTTTTTCGTCGTATCTTTCTTTGTTTCTCCTAATGAGTGATCGAGTTCTAAGTTTATTTTTCGAGAGTTTTTTTTTTTTAGATATTCATTAATACTTTCTTCCATGCCAGGCTTTGTTTTACTCTCGAAATAACAGGTTACCTTCTCCTCGTCTTTACCTAATTCTTCTTCTATTTTTAGGTCTTCAGGTTTGATTCTGGCTCTAAATTGATCCACTTGGGCTAGTATGTGCCGTATATTTTTCTTTATCATCGCTGTTATTCCCTATATGTAATTGGAATTTTACTTTTTCTCGGTTGTTTCTTTTTTTAATCTTTTCTGTATCAAAAATGTTCTTTTGTGGAAATTGATAAAGTTATCTGGGCTACTACTTTTCTTTTTATTAAAGCAGAGGTACTTCTTTCTTCACGCATGTGGAATATTGGTAGGCAGGATTTTGTTTACATTAAAATGAGGAAATGACTTAAGCAAATGTTTAGACTTTTCTCCATTATTTCTGTAATTCCATCAGAGTGTGCATAAAGCAGGAGTGTTTTGTGTTGGATACACCCAGTATATTTTAGCCATGAACATTGATTTTGTCGAAAGATACTGGAGCATTGCCTTTGAGTATTGTTTTCAGTACACCGTTTCTTGTGAATACTGTTCTCAGTACTTGCTTTTAGGCTGGATATTTTTTGTCAGTTACTTGGGTTGCCTCAGGCTATCCTGAAAATGAGTCCAATCGAATAGATAATAAGCCTCCATCGTTGAAGCGTGCATGAATCCATATGGACCGTAATCATGGTTCTTTTTCGTTGAGTCATGAGGGTACTTTGGGTTTTTTTTGTTTTTTTTCGGTACATTTTGGGCATCTTCTACCTTTTCCAAATATCCAGGTCCCTAGCCTCGCAGCATTAACCTTCTTTGCGTTGCCGTTATGCCAAAAGGTACATTATAAGCACACATTTATATATGCTTTCATGGAGGTTGTAAAGGTACTATTATCTCAATTGCAGATTAAGCCTGGCTCCATAGTTTGTGTCTCATTTTTTTGAAGGGTCTCTCTGCCATTGAGTAATTGCTCCATATATTCCTGTTTATATTTTGTATCCTGCTAAATATGGAGTCTTGTCTTGTCTCTATTTTGACTTTGGAATAAAACATCCATTTAAACTCATCCCAGATTTTCTATTTTTTCAATTGCAAACTGTAGTCTGGATAAGGTTTTTACATGCGGAAATCTGTAGTAGTTGATAAACTATTACTAATAGCTAGAAGCTTGAATATACGAGGTAAATGCTTAATGGAGGAATCTAATTTACGAAAGATACTACAATAAGAACAGACTACAAAAAGAAAAGAGGAAAAATAATGAAGGAATGATAAATCCGTATGAGAAACAGTAAAGGAAAAGGGGACATGCAAGAAAGTATTATGTTGGTATTCTTTTTTATACCAAAACACTTTCATACGTAATACACATACAACAAGTTATTGCTCATAACATAAAATAGGATAAAACGCACATATATTTCGGATTAAATATAATAATAATTGATATTCTTTCAATATATTACTTATGACCAAAAACAACATATGAACAGGCAAGCTCCTTCTACACAGCCGGTATGAGTTGTAGAATACACCAACTGCATCGGTGCAGATAGGTAATACACCACGAATAAATGTCCTGGATATCACACAAAACAATCTGATGGTGACTGTCCAGTCATGAGGCTCTGGGGAATCTAGAGTACACCTTCATTGTCATTGCTCCCATATCCAGTCTAAGCAGGAGAGGTAGTACCTGCTAGGGATCCATCCATGCATCAAAGAGAGTTTTGTGACTATTTGTCTGAATATTGAATCACCATCGTCATCATCATCAGGTCGTGCCGCTAGCACGGATATCCCTGAGCCTCTCCTGCCACTTCTGCCTATCGTTCATCGCCTCTGGCAGGTCTTCACGTATCCTCACATAGCTGTTGAATGTATGTTCGTGCTGGTCGTCCTGCTTTTGCCCGGCCATATGAGGGGGTCCATAGGAGTCCATCACTTATGGGTTCGTCCCTGCTTCTCCAGCAGTGTCCTGCATGTCTGGTTCTTCTAACTTAGATAGTTTTCGTGATGGGAGGCAGGTGACCGCATGGTTAGTGCCTTGTGGGGTGTTGCCACCAGGACTTGTTCAATATTGCTCGCAGTATTCTTGAGTAATTGCCGTCTTGCTTATTTTCCAGCCGTTTAGTTAGCGTCCATGTAATGCATCCATACAGTATCGATACGACCGATGCCTGGAAGAAACTGCGTTTCATTTTATCGCTCAGGTCTGATTTTCATACGATCGATAGCCTATTGATAGCTGTCCATGCCTTCGTTAGCCGTGTGTCGATGTCTTTTTTCGGTTGATGAGACACTGCTTCCTGGGTAGGTGAATTTGTCTACTAGCTTCAGAGAGGTTTCGTCTAGTGTAGAGATGTCGCCAGTGAACCTTTTGATAATGTGAAAATGAATGAACAGTTCCGAATAAAATCATCAATGTTAAATTAAAATTCTTGTAATCTATTAAATGTGTGTAAAAATAGCTCTAATTTATATAAGAAATATAATAACCAAAACAACCACAACAAAAAAACAATTTACTTACAAATCATGTGAATAAGCATTTAACTCTCTGAGGACAAACGACTTAAATTAACGTGTCTGTGTTTTATATCAATTCTTGAAACTATTTAACTGTGTGCAAATAAAGGATTAATATTCAATAGAATTATGAGTGTTTGATAGAAATACTTGAGAACATTTATTGCCCAGTCGGCTGGGGCTGTAGAATACACCGACTACTTCTCTGCAGAGGGGTAAGACCCCCCCAACGAGTGTCCTGGATATGACACTAAACAATCTGATGGTGAGGTTTCAGCAATGCTAGTGCTATGGGGAATGCGGAGTACCCCTTCATTGCCATCGCTCCCAGGTCCACTCTGGCCTGGAGTGGTAGCACCTGATAAGGGTCCTATCTATGGGTTAAATAGAACAAAACCGTGCTTCTTTCACTATACTGATTTTTGCATTTATACTGTGTATTTATGCTAAACTGAATGGTTTAAAATAGAACTGTTTTGACATTGAAACTGCGTACTAGTGCTGAACTGAATTGCTCGAAATAGAACTGTTTTTGACATCTGAACTGTTTTCAATAGAACAGATTATTTACATAAAAATGGATTTGGTGTTAAATAACCTACAAAGGCTGATATGCCATAAAACAAAAACAAACCAAACCAAACCATTGAGAACATTTAGCGAACAAATGACTTCCGGCTTGTTTCAAAATGTACTCTACAAAATATGCGCTTTCAAGGAAAACAAGTAAACATAAATGCATATTAAATATATATGTATATAAATATTCGACATTAAATAACCTGCAAGAGTTGAGCAGCCATTAAACACAAACAACCTTGAGTCAGCCACCTGTTATATATCTAACAGCTTGCTTATTTTAATTATAATCAATTACAATATTAAACTATATTTTAGTAGAAACTCCTAAAACATAATTCTCTTCAACATTCACGCTATCCTCGTAAACAAGAACGTTAAAACTGATTGACACATTAGGACAAAAAGAAAGGATGTCTGTAAACAGTAATGGTTAACAAGAAGAAACTAGATTAAGTTAGAATTAATTACAAACAAAAACAAAATGACGAGGGGATTTCTCTAATAAAAATATAGGGGGAAAAAACAAAGACACATTGAATGAATTACAATGAATATATAGAGAAAACAAAAGTCAAAATGTAGAATCAGAGAATAAATAAAGCATCAAAGAAAAAGAAAATAAGAACAGGAATTAAAGCAACCCAATTCATTGAATGTCTAATTCTAAATTCATTGAATTTGTACCGAGTGTTGTCGGCGAGGTGTTTTCGGCGCCCAGTTCCCTTGAGTATTCGGACAGTCGCAAAAAATTATTGGTACAAATTGAAAAATTTGATCAGGGAATCGGTTTGTGCTAAATGGTAAAGAGGAAGAGAAATTCAAGGAAAACAAATAAACATAAATGCATAGAAAACTTGTAAGAAATATTAAGACAAAAAAGTTGCTAATAAAAAATAATCAACAGCTATCATAAAAAAAAAAAAAAAAGATCCTTGTTCGTTTCGAGAATGTCTCTTTTGCAAAATTAGCATAAGACCAGTGGTGATTTATCAATAATGATTGTCATAATAAAAAAAATTCACTATGGGTGAGTAAATGAATTATCGTGCCAAAAATTGGACACAACTGCTGAAGAAAGTGTTACGCCTCCCTTCACATGAATAACTACAACGAAACAGAAGTTCAGGTAGAAAACGGTGTATTGGGTTCATTATGTCGGTGTATCTAACATCCAGAGGTATATCTAACACCTATTATTAAGGTGTGCCAATAGCACGAATTCCTTTGACACTCTCTTACCGTCAGTTCCTGTCGTTCTTAATAAGTCATGTAGACGGCATCCAGTGTCCGCACAGAACTGGTGAATATAAGTGTTCGTGTTAAGGAGTCTATAGAAAAACGCCACTTCTGAGTTTGTCCTTATTTCTCTAGCAGTGCCAGACATGTTTTGCTTGTCTTATTTGGATGATTTCTTTGATGCGAGGTAAATGGCCGAACAGACACGTTTTGTTCGATTCTGTAGTTCTTTCAAAAGCTGCCATTTTGTCAAATGCTGCTGCTTTTTAAGATACTGGCTTCAGGATTTGTTTAAAACATCACGTAAAAAATACAAGAAAAGAATCCGTATGGTTTATTGAAGAAGGCATAGCCTCATTAAATAACAAACCTCTGAAATGAGCGGACCAGTTCAACTACGTTCGTATTAATGTAATATAATTGCCGAGGGATTTCGGTTTATATATCTTGCCTTTCGGTTTAGTTAGGCTGAGAACCTTTCGCTTAGCGCATGGTTTAGTTAGGTGCAACATTAACGCAGGTGTTCACGCGCACGCGGAGAGGATGTGTAATTCAGAGAGGTCAAAATAAAAATCCAAGATAGGAATTGAGGCCTGGGTATTTGGTTGACGTCACACACCGGAAGCGTGGGCTGAAATTTAGAAAAAGCTGTGGGTTGAGTTCCTGCCTCGGAAGAAGAAGGTTGACTTTCAGAGCTGGGCGAGACCAGATGAATTTGTGCGCTACGGACGCCGCGCGCTGGTTGGGTTGAGAGCTGACGATGTAAAAGCAGTCAGCATAGAAAGATTATTTCTCTCTCTACTCATGTCGAAAAACGTTTTAACTCAAAGGTAATAAAAAGTTTCGTACCTGAACGAATTTCGTAAAGTTTCGTGTTTTTAGATTCCCTATGTCTATTCCACATATCCGTATCATAGGTATGTTACATTAATACCTCATCTACTAAAAACGATGTCAATTCCTGAATAAGAAAAGCGTGGATTTCTAAATACTAATCTGATCTCTCTTTCAAAATAAGACGAGGAATCTTCCAGCAGCAAGTGTATCAGAACGATAGTACGATAGCACCACTTTTAACGAACAGCCTACCGAATTAGGTAGATGGGAATTGCACATCCATGTTAATAGGCTTTTTATTTGGCCAGTGCTGGGGTTAATAATGTTCCTGGAAGTCAGCCGAATTTTCTTAGAACCAATACCCTGTCACTTGCGCATGAAATGCTAACAGAATCTTCCTATGACTGCGAGTTGTCAGTAGCCGAAGACTTACCAGAAAACACAAATTCAAGTCATATCAGGCAACGGATTCACAATAGAGTTCGTCTTTGACTCATTTGTGCCGCTGAAAAACGCCTTTATTGTTTACACTATATTACCATTTTAGTTTAGTAGACAACACACTAAGTAATTCGATGCCCGATGTACATTTCGTTTACTTATGGGTGAAGCGGTATTAGCGTCTCTGATGTTAAACTAATCTGAGGCAATTTTATCATTCCTTAGCATCTATTTCCGTCTCTTCATTGCCTGTTCTTATATCACTTGTAGTTTTCTAGTAATTGTGCGTATCCTTTTTGGTTTACTTTGCTTTCTTTATATAACGTCATATCAAAATTCTAGGATAATTTTACGCAAAATTATTATTTGTTGATTGAGAATAGTGCTTCTATTAAATTCACGGCAGGGGGAGATTAGTGATACCTAAAAAAGACTTCGCTTTTTTCTAGTTTATTTCTTTCTACTGGTGTTGTATTCTTCTGATTTTTTCATTCCATTGTATTTTTTCGATGTCAGGACTCGTGAAGGCATTGGCCACCAATGAAGCAACTGATTTGACGTCGTACGCCCGATGTTTACTATTTTCTGTGATTTTAACAAATAGATACGATCCAAAATCATGGCATATACATACCTAGCAATTATTTCAGAAATAGAATAAGTTGTACCGTTGAAATATACTAAATGATTATTGTAGAACGATAATAAAGGATTGATTTAGGAACAAAGTATAGTTTTATTGCAGAAAGAGAATCCGCAATTAGCCACTTATTGTATTCTTATATCATAATTGATAGTTGTCTTTTTAAAGCAATTTACTTGAAATCAAAATCTGTGACAGCGAGGGAGAACAGAAATAGTAAAATAATTATACTGATGGCCGCGTTGAGAGGAGGATTAACACAATTATTAATTGTAATTTTATATTAGTCTTTCCTACAACCTATTTATTTTGCCTAAAAAAAGCAAGAGAAACCATTTTTTTTAGCTTACATTACACTAAATAAGATAAGCATTCTTCTGGGCAGGATGCTTAAACGAGGATCCGAAGAGTCATTCACTGCGACATATTACTGGCAAGGACCCATGGTACAGTAGATAAAATGTTTGGTTGGAAAGGGAAATCATTCTGAGGTTCCCAGTTCAATCCCAACAAAAGGTAAGGGTTAACATTTATACCCGGTTATGGTAAACAGAAATGGAACAGTGTCCAGTTCGAGATTCTGTATGAACTCTTGAGTTCGATATGAAACACTTGAAGAAGTCCAATCGACATATCGGCCGAAAAGTTGTGATTATAACAATAAAGATGAGGTCAATGGTCCTAATATTCTCAGTAATGATAATTAATAAACGTGTTTACCATTCATCTCCTGTGGTATGGTCTGCGAGAGACCCATGATGTTATTTTAACCTTAAATCGTAAATGTGAATTATATAGACGGAAGATTCGATGATAATATTTTTTAGCTTTAGCAGGTTGATTGATAGAGGACTAGTGTTTGAGCGTGTTTTTCAGTAATACTTACCGTTTTAGAAGAAACTTTATAGAGTCCTCGATCTATATATTATAAAAACAAAGTACTTCCTTACTTCCTATCTATGGGTGATTTTTTTTCAAACTTATTGTGATAGTTGGCCATGTAAAAACACAAATAAATGCATTTGTCCATTATCTTTCATCACCTACCAAGATGTGATAAGCTCTTCGAGAAGCCCACGATCTTAATTTGTAATAGATTGTGAATTACATGGTTGAAGGTTTTTAAATATTCAACATAAGTGAACTTTTACATTTCCTCTGTATAATTCCAAAATTTTTATTAGTACGCAGGCTTCTGATTTGTTCACTAATTTCGACTTTTGAGGTCTCAACTCGAATTAATTTCTGAGCAACTTTTATTAAAAACTAATTCAACTATTCACTGAAGTGATCGAGATATCTGAAGGACAATGATAAATATCTATGCTTTCCGCTTACCTCTGGTATTGGCTCCCGTTCAAATGCACCCTTTAAGAGAAATTAGACAAACATTAAATTAACTGGCCTTGAGTCGCAATTCAATTTCTATATATTAACAAACTGTGACCCTAAATTGAAATCGATTATAGGCAACAATGGCTTGGCAAGACCTTCTTCCGATGGCTGTAAAATGTGAGTAAGAGGAAGGTAAATTGGAGAGAGGATTGTTTCTTTTTGTTTGTTTGTTGGTTGATTTGATCTCCTGCCAAAATTTGCTGGTTTATTCAATGCCGAAGTTAGTGTCCTTTCTTGCCAACAATTATATGGTTTCAAGAATGTAATGATAATCGTAATTTTTAAACAATTATAGCTTCAATTAATACGCATGAATTTGACACAGTTATGTGATTTCTTATACGAACAGTTTGCATACGGTTATGGGGTTTAATCTTTAAATAAGAACAACCATAATCATAATGAAAATTGGGGAAAAACTACTTTATGAGCGTTTTAAAAGACTAACAAACAACATCTCACATGACAAAAGATGGACATGGCTAAAAAAGGAAACTTTAAGAGAGAAACAGAAATCTCTTAATATCAGCACAAAACAATGCCCTAAGAACCAATTATAACCAAGTGAGAATAGATAAGATACAACAAAATTGCAAATGTAGGCTATGCAGTGACAGAGAGGAAACTATTAATCACATCATAAGTGAATTCAGCAAATTAGCACAGAAGGAGTATGAGACTAGACACGACTGGGTGGGCAGGGTGATCCCCTGGGAAATATGCAAGAAATTTAAATTTGACCTTACGAACAAATGGTATATGCACAACCCAGCATCTGTCCTAGAAAATTATACACGAACTCTTATGGGACTTTGACATACCGACGGATCCCCTAATCTCGGCCAGAGGACCAGACCCTATAATAATCAAAAAAAGAAAGAGAATTTACAAAATTGTCGACTTTGAAGTCCTGGCTGACCACAGAATAAAACTGAATGAATGTGAAAAGAAGGATAAATACCTCGCTCTTGCTAGGGAATTGTAAAATCTATGGAACATGAAAGAGACAATTATACTCATTGTGATTGGAGTTTTTGGTACAGTAACCAAATGATTATTTAAGGGACTGAAGGACATGGAAGTTGGACTATCCAATCTACGGCATTATTGAGAACGTCCAGAATACTGAGAAAATCCAGGAGACTTGAGAAGACTTGCTCTTACTCAAACTCCAGGGAAAGACCATCAGCTAAAAATCATGAGAAAAACTCCAATGATTAAATAATAATAATAAGAAGAATTTGTAATGTCATCTAAGTTCTGTGTGCTAATCTCTCAGGAATAATTTGCACACAATTATACGGTTTTGAGTATCACTATTTAATAATAATAATTTGCACATATTTATATGGCTGTGGTTTAGTTTAGCTTGGTTTTATAGCATATCAACCATTGTAAGTTATTTTTGTCATTTTTTTTATAGATATAAACAGTTCGATTTCAAACAATTAAATTGAGAATAAGTACAGTTCTTGTTGTTTACACACAGTTAAATGTAAAAAAAACGGTTACATTTCAAACAATTCAGTTTAGTAGGTTCAATGTCAAAAATGTTCTATTTCAAGCGATTCAATATAACTTGAGTACACAGTTTCAATGCCAAAACAGTTCTATTTTAAACATTTAAGCATGATGTTTAGTTATATTTTACCAATAGATAGGACCCCGTCAGAAGCATCCACTCCGAGCCAGAGTGGCCCAAGGAAAAAATGGCAATAAAAGGGCATTCCACATTCCCTAAAGCTCAAATATTAGTGTGGCCTCTCCATCAGATTGTTTTGTGTCATATCAGAGCACACATTGGGGAATGTTACCCTCTGCAGAGATGCAGTCGTTGAATTCTGCATATAAGGCCGTGAATATCTCAATCTAATACTGATATTTTGTACACGATTATGTGGCGGTAAGTATCCCTATCTAAAACTAATAATTTGTCTTCAATTGTATGATCATAAGAACATAAACCAATCATATAGTTTCCAGTTATTAATTCTTAAAATCATTCGTCAAGAAATAGTTTTCAAGTAACTATTCTAAAACAAATACCTTTCACACATACATTTTACGGGAAGTCATCTTGACAGTATGTCTAATGTGCTGGACTACAACACCGTTGAAATTGAATTCAATCTCCAGTGATGCTATTATGTTCCCTTTTGGACAAACGCTTCTTAAATATTTAACTCCCTTATCCCTTTCAAACTATGAGTTAAATGACACAGCTGTTCATCTATATGAATGATTTGGCATTAAATAGCCAAGAAACTTTTTATATGTCATTACGCACAGAAACCAAAGTAAAGTTTGTTACCATAGAGAAAATAATAAATACGTATTTATATTTTTTTAATATTGACATCATTTGGGGTATACTGTTGGCTACAATTAAAATCAATGTAATATCCAAAGATCAAAATTCACTTAACATAATGAAAATAATTATTAAAAATATATTTTTATTTAAGATGAATGACATTTGGAGGATACTATTAGCCACAATTAAAATCAAAATAATATCCAAGGATCAAAAGTCGGTTAACATAGTAAAAATGATAAAAAAGTATTTATTTTTATTTAAGATCGACGACATGTGGGGGATACTATTGGCCACAATTAAAATCAAAGCAATATCCAAAGATCAAAATTCAGTTAACATAGTAAAAATAATAAATAAGTATTTAATTTTATTTAAGATCGACGACATGTGGGGGGATACTATTGGCCACAATTAAAATCAAAGCAATATCCAAAGATCAAAATTTAGTTAACTTACTAAAAATAATAAATAAGTATTCATTTTTCTTTAAGATGGAATATATGTGGGGGATACTATTGGCCACAATTAAAATCAAAGCAATATCCAAAGATCAAAATTCAGTTAACATACTAAAAATAATAAATAAGTATTTATTTTTCTTTAAGATGGATGATATTTGGGGGATACTATTGGCCACAATTAATATCAGAGTAATATTTGAGGATCAAAACGAATATCATAAATGAATAACCTTTTAAAATTTAAAGTTGTTTAGAAAATTGGTACAAACAATCTAGATCAGAGTGAACCTAGAGGAAATAACAACAGAGATCTAGGTGCATACTCACAAGAACATCAGAGTTTATGCCTCACCACTTGATGGAGTTGATTCTTACATCAAAAACCTGTTTTTATTTTCATGGGTACTGTGCCTAAGCAGGAGATTCAATCGACGTCCGCTACGCTCTCTATTAACATGGCACGATTTTACAAGTAGTATAATTAAGTAAAGTTGGTAACCATAGCCAAGTGCAACTCGAAGGCTCTCTTTTCATTCGCTACTACACCAAGGTATTGGTGAGTGCGCTACTCCTTTCCCTTGATTGTTCAGCTTTACCCTTCATCCGTAACTTGTATTACTGTGTCTTAAGCAAGAAGGCATCAAGTACCCTTTTGGGGTATTTTATATAACTAAAATATATTTGAGATAACTTTTTCAGAGGATTTGTTTATGTGTTTTATGCTAATTAAATCATACAATATTTCTCCAAATGACATTTTTTTCTTTTGTCTGAAAATCTACCTGCTTATTATTGCATTGCATACATGAGCCTTCAATCTCATTTGTATCTTATTTATTCATTCATTTATTATCTTTTTTTTTTAGTATTGGTATATTGGTATCTATCAGCAACATAAGTGTCTCTTTAAAATTCAAGAAAAAAAAACATGAAAGATATCTTGGGTAAATTTATTTAAATTGTAAGCATACTGCTAAACTGAAATCTTAACTTATCTTCGCTAGATACTCTGTTGGTTTGTTGTATATTGACCTCTGAACCTGCCGAAAATGCCATTCCAAAGATGGCAGAAGTGCATATTCCATTGGCGTGGGCGAGCTTGGGTGACAATATGGGACAGGGTTAAAATCCCACGGTACAGTCACAAACTGATGCACCGCTCGATGACGATCAAACACGCCATTCCAAAGACGGCGGAAGTGCTTATTCTGATGGCTAGCTATGGGTGAAGATTGAGTGGGCGGTGAACTATTATATAACTGAGTGCACATGAAATTCAATCAGTTGGAGACAAGATGCCGTAGGAAAAGCCAGCACCCAGCAGAGAGAGCCATCGAGGCCCCCGACTAATGATTTTTGGGGATCAGACGAGTTGGAGAAAAGTTGCGGCAGAGAAAACCAGCACCCAGAGAGGCTGGGCGCCCAGGGCCCTGGTTGAGTAGCCCAGGAGAACGAGAAAGAAACGCTGATGGCCATAAGAGTGGAGGTCAATATGTTGCAGTTCTGTTCCGTCTCCAACTCCCTCTCACACGCAACCCTTTCATATAAAGTGAGAGGTATATTTTTCTAAGAACTGTGTCGCTCGTCTTTATTGTGTCGTTGTGTTCTGCACGTATATGTGTATGGTCGCATATGCATATGAATATACAACAGGTTGAGCTAAAAATACTCTGTAGAAGAATAATACAACCAAAAAAAAAAGTGATGTCCTATGTATAAAAATAAATAGCATCTAGTGGTAAGTTTCCAGTTCTGAAGATCTGCAGAATATGTAGTAACTAATCATTACAATTACTCCAACACTCCAACACTAATGGTTGTATCTGTTTGGACCCTATTTACGAATCAAATAGTTTTATCTAAAATTATTTGTATGTGATCGGAATACTATATCCATCATATCTGTAAATTGTTTATATCAGGAATAATTACTTGAAGCTCTAATTTCGTACTAAGGATTATTATTAGATAAATTAAACCATATAGCTGTACTATTGCTAAATGACTATCACGAAATAAAAATAATTTATTGAAACTATATTACTATCAGTATTAGAAAGAAATATTTCAATCTCAGCAAGTTTTTTTAAAATTGTAGAATAGGAATAATTGATAAATGTGTGCAAAAAATGTTTAAGAAACAACTTTATAGAAAATAAAATTGAATATCAATGAACGCAATTCCTTATACTCAAGGTTTAAAATAACTCTAGACATGCTGTTAAATCAATCAATAAATCAATTATTTCATCAGGTTATCTAAACTGAATCTATATATTTTTGTGTAACTGTTGAAAGTTGATACATAAGTGGAAAAAAAAAATTGCAACGGGCATCAACTTTGTAAAATATTTCACAACATTTGTAATGTTTTTTCCTGTCACCGAATAAAAAAAAATTAAACCATTTTACTCCCACTGAGGTACCGATGTCATGGTCGAATTTCATTTTCATCTTCGCCCTAAAAACAAAACACGAAATTTAGAACGTCTCCCTATGTTTTAAAAAAATTACTTTAAAATGCACTTGCTACAGCGTGTAATGTCGTCTTGAAGGCCATTAATGTTAACAGCTCAATGCTGACTGATAATTTATTAATCCTTAGACAGAAACAGATCAAGCTCTTACTGTATTTACTGTCGATATAAAACGTGATACAGATAACTTCATGGACAATTGGCGTCAACCATCTAAGAAGCCCTTTTACATATCTAAATATGAGTTACAATATAACAAAATTAATAATTCCTCATAATCTGCTATAAAAGATAAATTCACAGATTGCATTTTTCAGATGTATGTAAGCTAGATTCAAGAATATACAGAGACTGAATAATCTCTACTTATTTTATGCGAGCCAGACCATTAATGTTAAATACAGTGAATTAAAACAAATTCTATATAGATGAAGTCCCCGTGGCTGCAATAGCTTAAGTGCTGGCTTATGTTCCACCATCAGCGACACTGTTACGTTCACTTTCAGCAAATACCATTTGCAAGGCATGAACTTCTTTATCTCCCTATAGTGGGTCAAGGACTTCAATTATTTTTCGTCTAGAATAAAGGCTTTGGCTTTAAATTACCTACTAATGTTGATGCGTCTTTAAACAAATAAAAAACGAAGAAAACTATTTATGTGTGAGTTCTTTTATGAATTTAAAATTGTAAAGCCCACACCTGTACCTATCCCTGTAAATTATAATCGCCCCTTGGAGGTATCCATAATATCACATATGCCTTTCTAATAAAGACACACTTATAGGACTTGTTTTGGGTAAGGTTTGGTTTGGTTTGGTTTGGTTGGTTTTATGGCATATCAACCTTTGTAGGTTATTTAACGCCAAATCCATTTTTATGTAAATAATCTGTTCTACTGAAAACAGTTCAGTTTAGCATAAGTACACAGTTTAACTGTCAAAAAAATTTCCATCTCTAACTATTCAAGCAGTTATATGTAATAATTCAGTTAAGTGTAAATACAGTTTTTATGTCGAAAAACAGTTCTATTTCAAATAATTTCGTTAAGCATAAGCACGCTGTTTAAGTGTAAGTACGGTTTAATTGTCAAAAACGTTTCTATTTCAAGCTATTCAGTTTACTCAATTCATTTTAGCATGAGTATGCTGTTAGTTCTATTTAAGCCATAGATAGGGCCCTCTCAGGTTCTACCACTCCGGGCCAGAGTGGACCTGGGAGCGATGGCAATGAATGGGTACTCCGCATTCCCCAAAGCTCCAGCACTGCTGGAACTTCACCATCAGATTGTTTAGTGTCATATCAGGACACTCGTTAGGGAGGAGGGCTCTTACCCCTCTACAGAGGTGCAGTCAGTGTATTCTACAGCCCCAGCTGACTGGGCAATTGTTTTGGGTTAGTTCCTTTGTTTTATTGAAAAGCAACATTTGAGGGTTATTTGATAGTAAAGACACCCGTGTTATAGAACAGTGGTGGTACGATTTAATCCATACCTATTGAGTAAATCTGGCCACTAGTATTCTAATGCAATGGGGATAAGGGATATATGCCCTTTTCTAAATGTACTTGTCCATGTAATAGTAAGTCTAGAGTTTGAACTCGCTTACTTTAGTCGCAGTGCAGCAAGTTTAACACCAGTTTTCGAGTTCCCCTCCAAATATCGTGTTGACAGGGATTGTTAACCCATGGAGGCTGTTTATTATGCCATAAAGGTGCTACAATGTTTTAAATCTCTCTGTATATTTCAATTGAGTCGATTTAGTTTCCCAGCAAGATAAATATCCTCAGCAACTGAAAATAATATGCACTGGTAAACAGACTTCGTTTAGTGATTGATGGACTTAATAGTTATTTTATGTCTACAGGTAAGTGAATGGAATTCTTTCTGCATTCACATTTAGGTTTTTGTATAATTTCTGATCAGTATTTTTCACTGCTATATGAGATCCAGTATATATGCCAAATACCAATAATTAACCTTCAGTTATATGGTTTTTAGTATTCCAGAAAAATACGAATTATTATAATGTATATGAATCAATTCTTAGAGAGGAATAGTTATTTGTTTGCCTCAAATTTATATAGATACAACAATCTAATGTTAAACTCCAGCTATAGATTAATGAGTGCCACGGTTATTATAGAATAGCTTTGGCATTATATAACGCACAAAACTTGATATGCAATCAAAACTAAGAAAACTAACCGAAAAATAAGCTCTGTGAGAAAACGTAGAACTCTTCATATTCAATCACACCTCTAAGGATCAGAAAAGATAGGGACAACATGGAAGATAATAAAAAGCAATTGTATAGCCTCCAATCCAGTATTTCTTCAAGGTAGGTGGCTTTGTATTATCATGAAGAAGAATGCAAACGTGATTTTAATCCCTACTTTATACACTCGAAATCTCAGAAAATAGATCAGTAAAACACAAAGCTTACGACTCCAAATCAGATCCTAAGTTTACACATAGCCATATTTGTGGCCTTGTGTCCAACTAAGAGAAACTAAATCTTGTCAAATAGTAGTGACGAATACTTGGACAAAATATCACCTCACTGAAATATGAAGATACTTTATTGGGAAAATAATATCAGATTCGTGTCTTCATCTTTATTGTTAACAATAATAAAATAAGAGTCCAAACACACAAAATAATAACAATTAGCAAGCTTCATTTAATAAAAAAAATAAGATAAATTAGAATATCAGAATACAGTGATAACCGACCGTACATTATAAATTGGTTCTAAAATCTGTGACGTAAGTAAGGCTTTAAAATAAGAATCAACATCGTAAAACTGGCGTAAATATCTTGCGTAAGAATATAAATATTATTAAGATAATAATAAGATAAATAATTTAATATGATAAATAATATAATAAGATAAATTAGAATATCAGAATACAGTGATAACCGACCGTACATTATAAATTGGTTTTAAAATCTGTGACGTAAGTAAGGCTTTAAAATAAGAACCAACATTGTAAAACTGGCGTAAATATCTCGCGTAAGAATATAAATATTATTAAGTCTTGAAAAAACTAAGACACATTCTAATGATATTTTTAACGAAATTCATTTAGAAGTTTTCCATATAGATATCGTATTGTATTGTATATATTTGTTTTAACATTTTGTTTTCTTTGTTCAATTCCTTTTAGATTATTTAATCTTTTTTGATATTATTTATGTATCTTATTTATGTTAGATTTATTTTTAAAGAGTCTTTAGTCAATAAAAGTGGCGTTAATTTGAATTTGACGTTGGTTAAAATGAGGCAGGTCTGAAAGACGTAAAGCCGATTATTATTGTTCTAGAGCAGACCAATTTCCCATGTTTATCTTAGTCTCCACTATTTTTAAATTACAAACAGTAAAAGGCAACATAGTGAATGTTCCGCCCTTCTTACTGGTCATGTGATTTCAATAAAGTCTGCTTTTAAACCGAGCCTCTTTTCTGATGTAGAAATGGATTCAGTCGCCATGACTTAGTTGGCTGACGCACTTTATTTATTGTCCGGTGAGAGATCTAACGTAACATCATTCAGCAAAGTGATTTGAACAAAGAGGAACGTGGCTGTTGTGATCAAAAGACTCTTATTCTGTGGCATTACATGATTTAAGGAAGATCCTTTTCTCCAATTATCAAGTGACCAAACAAGAAATCCCTCCCACCACTCACGTGATAACCTAGCTTTGATCAGTGCGCACGCTCACAAACGCGCACAACCAACCAATACCCCATATATATATATATATATATATATATATATATATATATATCCACCAGTAAGTATTTTGAAGTAAAAACGGTATACTTTTTTAGGAACATTCGCAGGAGAACTGTTTTAACCTGACATTCCAGCGTCAAGTAGTTTGGGGATGTGTGCTGAAGCGCTACACAGAATTTGCAGGAGTTGGTCAGATGATAAGGAGTGAGAAAATCTTTTACTTATGTGACCCTCACGATTTCAAATAAGGAAATCTTATCTTTTCTCGAACCACTCTTTTACAACGTTTAAATAAAACAAAAGCCACTAAATAATTTAGCTGTCTGTCTGTCTGGCTGGCTGGCTAATTGATTCATTGGTCTTATGGTATATCAATTTCTGTTGAGTCTTTTAATGTCAAAGCCAGTCTTTTTCTTGAATGATTTCAAGGAAATTATAATTTAGAACATTTGTAAACAATAATAGCTTAATTCTAATAACTTATGCAAAGTTATATAGTTTCAAGCAATTAATGTAAAACATGTGTCGATGTCATTTTCGGTTGATGAGACACTGCTTCCTAGGGGGGTGAATTTTTCTACCAGTTTCAGAGAGGTTCCGTCTCGTGTGGAAATGTCGCCTGCTTGATTAAAGCGCATATATTCAGTTTTGTGTGCATTGACAAGGAGGCCAATAAATCAAGCAGGCGACATTTCCACACAAGACGGAACCTCTCTGAAACTGGTAGAAAAATTCACTTACCTAGGAAGCACTGTCTCATCAATCGAAAATGACATCGACACGCGGCTAACGAAGGCATGGACAGCTATCGATAAGCTATCGATCATATGGAAATCAAACCTGACCGATAAAATGAAACGCAGTTTCTTCTAGGCAGTGGTCGTGTCGATACTGCTGTATGGATGCACCACTTGGACGCTAACAAAACGGCTGGATAAGAAGCTAGACGGCATTTACAAAAGAATGTTGCGAGCAATATCGAATAAGTCCGGGCGGCAATACCCAACAAAGCACCAACTATACGGCCACCTCTCTCCCATTACGAAAACTATCCATGTTAGACGAACCAGACACGAAGGACACTGCTCGAGAAGCAGAGACGAGCTCATAAGTGATGTACTTCTATGGACCCCTGCATATGGCCGAGCAAGAGCAGGACGACCAGCTCGAACATACATACAGCCGCTATGAGAGGATACGGGATGTAGCCCTGAAGACTTGCCAGAGGCGATGACCGATTGGGGAAAGCGGCACGACATGATGATGATGATGAATGTAAACCATTTATAAATTGGGTTTAGTTTGGTTTTATGGCACATGAGTCATTGTATGCTATTAATGCCAAATCTGTATTTATACATATAAACAATTCTATTTCAAACAAATCAGTTTTGCATAAGTATACTTTATCAATGTCAAAAACGGTTCTATTTCAAATAATTCAGTTTACCATGAGTACACAGTTTACTTCTATTTTCTCCATGAAGGTTTATATGCTATTAAACAAAGAAACCGAACTGAATCTAACAGTTTCTTGGACATCTGACCCGAGTAAACGTTGAAGTAATTACAGTGAACTGGTGATTCTATAATTCATAGAGTTCAAGGACTATAACTACAAGATTTATTTTAATGGCAGACCTAAGATCCTTGTTTTTGTGTAGTAGTATCATAAGTACGATGAGATGCAGTTCGCCTTTTCTAAATTCCAACGTCAATGTGACTGATAATTTACACAAATATATAGTTTCAAGTGACAAATAATAAGTAAGTTGGCCAATTGTAATCGAGGGCGACTCAAAGATTCCTTTTTTATCATATTTACCAAACCCTCCGCTCGGGCAGGATATGACACAAGGTCAATTTTTAAGCGGAGTTGAACAGGTTTGAGTTCAGAGTTTTCCTTCTCCTAGACTAGTTGCCTCACCAAGGCTGAAGAACTTAATCTGTCCTACTATTTACCCATAGCTGGAGGGAGAATAATTGGATTCATACTTTTCCCAAGGGTATTAGTGCTATGTGAAATGCAATCAGTCTCGTCCAGGATTTGAACTCGTATCATCGTGTTTCTTTTTTATCAACTACTTCACCTCACTGAAGGAGAGGGCGTTACTCATTTCCCTGAATCACTCCACTTATCGTTGATATGTACCTTATAATGCTAAATGTTTAGCAAGGAGACACCAAGTACTATTTTTTGAGTCTCTGTATGACTCGACATGGGATAGAACCCTGGTCTTTCGGACCACTAGCGAAAATTTTAACTATGCCAATTAACCGGTAGAACTAATTATTATCCTTTCTATATAAACTTAACTTCAAGTAAATATTCATTTGCATTTAGGTATTCGTTTTCAATTATTCCAAAGGTTAATAATACTATGTAATCATTTGTTCACTGCACGGTCATATAATTTCACGTATTACAATCAAATATTTAAAATTTTCAAACATATCTTCATGACCCTTAGACGCACAGTGTTATGGACTTCTGCTTCATGTGATAGTAGACCTGGGAGTAATGACAAAACAGTGTTACTCAGCATTCCCCACAGATGAATATCCGAAATAACACATATGAATGTAGGTTAATTTCATACCTAGTTCAGCCATTTTTTATCTGAATGATCTCTCTGTAGAAGATACAGTCAGCATGTTCGAGACGAATTTCTTATCAGTTTAATGTAACAAGACCATCAAATATGGTTTTATGGCTTTAGTTTTATTCAAAACTAAAAACCATTACTACAGTGAATTACTTGATAGCATCATCAACATCATCATGTCGCGCCGCGAGCACGGATATCCCTGACCCTCTCTCGCCACTTCTCCTTATCGTTCATTGCCTCTGGCAGGTCTTCAGTGTTACATCCCGTATCATCACATAGCTGCTGTATGTATGTTCGAGCTGGCCGTCCTGCTTTTGATTGGACATATGCGGGGATCCACCGGAGTACATCACTTACGATCTCGTCCTTGCTTCTCCAGCAGTGTCCGGCATGTCTGGTTCGTCTAGCTTGTATAGTTTTCGTGATAGGTGGTAGGTGACCGTATATTTGGCCCCTTGTGGAGTGTTGCTGCTAGGACTTGTTCAATATTGCTTGCAACATTTTGTGTAAATGCTGTCTAGCTTCTTCTCCAGCCGTTTTGTTAGCGACTAAGTGGTGCATCCATACAGTAGTATCGACACGACCACTGTCTGGAAGAAACTGCGTTTCATTTTATCGGTCAGGTCTGACATCGATCATTACTTAACATAGGTCAACTTATTTCCCAGGAAACTACAAAATTTGCAGAGATAACAATTAACGTGACGGTGACATCGCTAGATTTTTGTATGGAACATCATCAGTCATCGTAACCCTTGACATCCCTTTGGAGAGAGTAAGCATTAACCTTCTCCAGCAGGTACAGTGAACGTATTCAAGGTCCTGCCATAAGGTAATTGCAGTGGAATACTCTAAGTATGGAAGACCAGACAATTCGACGACATACTGCTCCGCCACTGCAACGCAGTATACAATCAAAATCCGATAGATAGATGGATGAAGGGATGCATACTCCCCTTCCCTAGAAAGGGGGACCTCGGATTAGCCAAAAACTACCGAGGCATAACACTTACATCCAGAGCTGCCAAAATCTACAATGCCCTACTACGAAACCTCATAGAACCCAAAATCGCCAACATACTTAGTAAAAACCAAAATGGCTTCCGAAGAAATAGATCCACGACCTCACAAATATTAACCATCCGCAGAATCCTTGAAGGTGTACGGGCAAAGAACCTACAAGCGACATTAATATTTGTCGACTTTACCAAGGCTTTCGACTCCATTCACAGAGGAAAGATGGAACAAATACTACTAGCGTACGGCATACCTAAAGAAACCGTAGCTGGCAATAACGATTCTCTATAGAAACACTAAATAAAAGTACGATCACCGGATGGAGACACAGAATACTTTGACATTGTAGCAGGAGTACTACAAGGGGACGCGCTGGCCCCGTACCTCTTTATCATTTGTCTAGGCTACGTACTTAGAACATCGATTGACAAAATCAAAGAGAATGGCTTCGAACTGACGAAGAAAAGAAGCAAAAGGTACCCCGCAACAACAATTACCGACGCCGACTACGCCGATGACATAGCGATACTGGCAAATACACCCAACCAAGCCGAAACACTTCTGCATAGTTTGGAACGAGCAGCAGCAAGCATAGGCCTCTATGTTAATGCACACAAAACGGAATATATGTGCTATAACCAAACGGGGGACATCTCCACTCTAGAAGGAACCCCTCTTAAACTGTAGACAAATTCACTTACCTAGGAAGCAGCGTCGAATCAACCGAAAAGGACATCGAAACGAGGTTAGCGAAAGCATGGACAGCTATCAATAGGCTATTGATTATATGGAAATCAGACCTAACCGATAAAATGAAACGCAGTTTCTTCCAGGCAGCGATCACATCGATACTGCTATATGGATGCACTACATGGACGCTAACAAAACGGCTGGAGAAGAAGCTAGATGGCAATTACACAAGAATGCTGCGTGCAATCCTGAACAATCCTGGCAGCAACACCTCACAAGACACCAACTGTACGGCCACCTGCCTCCCATCACGAAAACTATTCAAGTTAGACGAACCAGACACGCAGGACACTGCTGGAGAAGCAGAGATGAACTCATAAGAGATGTACTCATATGGATCCCTACCTAGGGCGTTGAACGATAGGGAGAAGTGGCGAGAGAGGGTCAGGGATATCCGTGCTACCAGCGCGAGATGATGATGATGATGATTTTAATGTGTAAAAACCAGATCAGTCTTTTTAAACAAATTTTGTAAGTTAAAAAAAACAAATGTGCAATGAACTCGTTTGCCAAACCTTTAGGCATAAAAACACAGAAGACCGATTAAAATCAAACAATCAAAGATACAGTGATTATTTAAGTCAAAATAAATTTGGATAGAATAATTGACTTTGAAGAATTATTTTTTGTCGTTGTTGATAATACACTTTAATTTCATTAAGATAATTTACTAGAACACTGAGCTTCATTTGTTGAATTAATTTGTCTCAAATGCTCAAATCACCGTTATTATTCTGGAATAATAAATCAGAAATCTAAAACGATAACCATCTATTTGATTCTTACTAAATCTTAGATTAATGGCAAACAATGTCTTCTTAAAGAAAAGCCGATTATCACAAGGTGTTTTCAGTAAATGACGAAAGCCCCAAACCTATGGAAACAAAACAAATGAGATGTATGCCCCCAAAACAACACAATTATATCTTTGAGAGGTCAGTATTTAGATTTATGATCCACATTATCAATACTTCTGCTTCGCAGTCATCAACGCTACATTATGCAGATTGGGCATTGCAGAAAACAATCTACCAATGGATAAAACACCAATACTAAATATGCTATTTAGCCATGAATCGAAATATGAGGAATGAGCGCCCTGGATTTTCGACGAATGACTGCAGACAGCAATATACGTTGAGAAATACCGCACTCACTCAGCCTAGATAATAAGTCTTTAATTTTTCCTTTTTATTCAGAAAAAACTTTATTTGTTGGTTGGATGTTTGCTTGCTTTGACAGCATGTCAGTGTTTGTTGATATTAGGCCAATATTAGCTGAACACTTATAATCTATAAATGAAAACAACAATAAAATGTATTGCAATAAAATGATGCTTCCTACCATCATTTAACCTAAGGTCCAACTGGGTAAGTCATAACAATGAATCAATCACTATCTATTCCGGTCTCAGATCAAAACGATGTAAGATGGTATTTTTGAGTCGGTGAAAGAATGGCTAATTTGTTGGTTCTCAGATTAATGGGAAAGGACTTTTTTGCTAGATACGAAATTTAAGTTATTTGTTGACGTCTACCACGTGACAACTGAATGATCGCTTTAAAAATCCGTAAATTGTCTTAACCGTTTCTAGAACTAACCGATAGAGTCCTTATGTTAGACCTTTTGTGGTTCGGTCAAACAGCTGGGTAACCTAGTCACTCGTGGTCGTGGTTGTGGTTAGGTAGAATTTCATCTTAGTATCTTCTTAGTGTCAATTAATGTAATCCTATTTACCAACCCCTCCGCTCGGGCAGGATATTATACAAGGTTAATATTTAAGAGGAGTTTAACAGGTGTGAATTCAGAGTTTTCCTTCTCTTAGACTAGTTGCTTCACCAAGGCTGAAGAACCCAGTCTGCCCTACTATTTACCTATAGCTGGAGGGAGAATAATTGGATTCATACCTTTCCAAAGGGTATTAGTGCTATGTGAAATGCAATCAGTCTCGTCCAGGATTTGAACTCGAGTCGTCGGGTCCATTTCCTACGACGATATCCATTACACCACGGGCACCTCCGTAACACCACGGGCACCTCTGTAATTAATTAATTAATTAATGTAATTAACAATTAATGTAATTAACAATCATTTTAAAGTATTATCTCAAATGGATCTACATGTCCCATAAACAAACCCGAACCGGAAATCGCTCAGTTGGATGGGGTCATAGAATATGCTGACTATATGATTGAGAAGAGTTATCCCCCGCTCAACGAGTGTTCTGCATTTGGTACTAAACCATAAAATGGAAACACTCCAATTATAGTGTTTTGGGCAATGTAGGGTAGACTTTCATTACCATGACTCAGAGATATCCTTCAACCTGCAGTTGTAGTACCTGTTAGGGGCCCATATATGGGTCTAATATAACTATTAAATAATTTGCCATACATGAAACATTTTAATGTATGCAAACAAATGAATAGTTTTAATTGAATTGGTGTTACGTATCAATGATTGAAGCCACTGAACTGTGTGCAAATAAATGGATGTTGAATAGGATTATTAATGGTATCAAGCAACGTATGAAACATTTCAATGTGTGCAAACAAAAAAGTAGTTTTAATTGAATTGGTATTACATACCAGTTCTAGCGGTTAGAGTGTTCGCCAATGGCCCGGGAGACCTAGGTTCAATCCCAGCTCGAGTCATACCAAAGACTCAGAAAATTGTACTCGATGCCTCCTTGATTAACACTCAACATTATAAGGTACGGATCAAAGGTAAAGTGGAGCAATCCAGGGAAAGGAGTAACGCCCTCCCCTACAACTTGGTGTCGTAGCTATCTAAAGGGGAACCTTCGGGTCACCCTCGACTATGGTCGTCAACTTTATTTACTTATTACATAGCAGTATTTGAAACCACTGCACTATGAGCTGCCCCAATCGGATGGGGTTGTAGAATACGCCGACTTCACCCCCACATAGGGATAAGTTTCTCCCAATGAGTCTCCTGGATATGACACATAACAATCTGAATGTGAGGCCCAAGTACTGCTGGACCTTTGGGGAATGCAGAGTAGAATTTTATTACCATTACTCCCTGGTCCATTCAAGGCTGGTATGGTAGCACCTAATAGGGTCCGATCCCTTTGTCGAATAGAATTAAACTTGTTACTTGTGATAAATTGAATTGTTTGAAATGGAGTTGTTTTTATGTACAAAATGGATTTGGCATTAAATAATCAAGAATGGCTGATGTGCCATAAAACTAATCTAAGCCAAACCAAACTATACTCTGTGCAAACGACTAAATTTTGAATAGAATTAGTAGTGGTACCTCGCAAGACTTGAAACACTTCAATGCGTGCAAACAAATCAAGTCTTGCCAGTTAAATAATGTTACTTATAAATTATACGTTCACAAATCATATATATATATATATATATATATATATATATATATATATATATATATATATATATATATATTCCATAAAACACAAGCAACCAAACAACCAACCTAACAGTTAATATGAATTCGAATCAGAGCTAAGCCGATAGTTATGGCAGTAGAGTAGTAACTACACACTTTTTTATAGCCTCAGAAGCCCCATAACTGAGTGCCGTTTACTGTCATAACCAGAATAATAGATCGCATGTTAGTCAAGATGACCACAATTTGATTCACTAATGGTTTCCTTTTATTCTGATCTTGTGCCAAACTATTCTTCATTAATGTCAGAGCAAATAATATTGTTGCTTGTTTTTGATGATAATAATTGGTTTACTTATCAATATCCATTTCCATAATTTTTATTATGGAATGATCACATGTTCTTTTAGTATTATTTTTTTTTACATAAAAATACATCGTTAACGCTGATCTTCTTTTAACTCTGGTTTACCAAAATTATTTTATGGGGCGTCGTTATGGTGTAATGTTTAAAGCGGTGGACTGTGGAATCGTAGTAAGCGAGTTTGTATTCCAGTCGCGCTATTACGTTCACTTTCTGTCAAATACCTTTGGAAAAGGTATGAACCTCCTTATCCTGCCATCTATGGGTTAAAGAGCACCACTACTGTCCTTTTAAGAGAATAGATTTGGCATTAGATAACCTACAAAGGTTGATATGCCATTAAACAACAAAATGAAACCAAAATGATTGTAACCTTCTCCCCTCAAAAGGTAAAGGCAGTAAATTCCAAAATGTTTTAGTCATGTTCGATCAAAACAATTGAATTTTCAAGCCAATCTTACCCGTCAATATATCAAAAAGATATGATTTTATCTCATCCCAATTCACCCTGGGTTGTTTTATGTGTACAGGTAATTAGATTAATTGTACATTTAAATAAACATTCTTATGTCGTTATTTCTTAAATGATTTTTCTATAGGTTTATTAACAATCAGATTCATTGAACACAAAGGATTTTTAAATAGATCTCTGACCATAGATATAAATATAATAGGCACAACCTTTCGAGTCTGAGTGAACTTGGGAGTAATGACCATGGAGGGGTATTATAAATTCCGCTGATACCCCAGAAATATAGCTTCACCATCAAATAAATTTTAGAGTCATATTCATGACCACCCCCCTTTTTTAAAAAGTCTCAGTCTGCAGAGGATTCAGTTACCAAATAAAACCTCGTAGATTAGCCGAGGTATCAAAACGAACTCTTATAAATGTTTCTCGAAAAAGCGTAATACACTGCCAATAGCCATTCACACAATTTCTAACATAAAAGAATTACAAGTTATGAAATCTCCAACAGACACGCATGTTCCAATGCAGATAAATCAGCAACACACGAAGCACACAATATAGAAACTCCAAACATAATACCTGCCTTTTTAAATTAAAAATATTTTGCCTAAAACACTCGGAGGTGTAGAGTTCAAACTGCAACTAATCTATTTATAACGCAGTGCATGCAAATCACATGTGCGCCCAAATTTCGTAATTAGACAAGATGCGTAATTAGAAATTTGTAGCGGATAGCCTGAAAGGGATTCGATTTGAGCTAAAAACGGCCCAACATGACAAACCTTACACTCCTGCCACGTTTTTTTCATCTTCTAGCATTCTGTTCTTTCACAAATTTGATGCATTCTTTTTTTAACGCCAGAAAACAACCTAAGGGTTATAAATTCATTAAAACCATACAACTGCTTCACAAAAACTAAGGGTAACTTAGAAAAAAATCTTTACACAAACTGGATATTGGCAAAGAATTTTGAATAGGCATCGACGGTATTTTTAAGGATCATAATCATGATTCGTTTATTTTTAATTATTTTAGGCCAAGGGAAAGTTGAATCCATTTTTCTTAAATGTAATAATTAAGGTGTAGTTTTAGTAATTTAAATTTTTTCCAAATCTTAATTAATTTCCTTCCACGAGGTAATGTATTCATGATTAGGCGAGTTATTTTCCAGAACTACTTTCTTTAGAATGAAAATATCCTTCTAAAAAACTGGAGAATTAACAAGAATGAATGCCTGAGTCATTTTATTTATTTTTATTAGTATTTTTTTTATTAAAGATATTCAGAATAGCTCGAAATCTTGTTGATCCCTTTTAGGCTTCTCTCTCTTCATATCGTTAGAATTAAAATGGTGCAGTCGTACATTTGCATTGACACATATACATCTTGGAAGAATTACTGTTTTATTCTATCAGGGATATCAAATTTCCATATGGTTGTACTTTGAAGATGCAACATACAAAATAGCAGTTGCACGGTTACTTAACTTCTTTATCAGAAACTGTTAGGAATAAATGATAAAAAAAGAAATATATATATATATATATATATATGATTTACACTCCTGCATCTTAAATTGGTCGTGAAGCCACTTGTTCCCAAAACAAAGATGACGGACGTCGGTAAACTAATCAACCTCGGAAACCTATTGGTCAGGAAAGTCACGTGGTTAGTGCTCAAACCTACGTCCGTAACTTTGATTTTTCCCGCGCATTTGGAGCCGACTGCATGACAAAGATTGCCTATATATACTCTCGTCTTCCAAGAACTCATTCTTTTCCATAGTGACTTCCAGAGACAGCACTGTCGCTCTCTCCATTGTGACCTACAGTGACAATACACTCTCTCTCTTACATTTGGACTTCCAGCAGTCAACCCCACGAAAATTTATTCATTCTACAACCTTTTTCTTTCTTGTTCTACCTTTTTGGTTAGACCTCTTCAAGCCTCGAACACAGCCTCAGAAATTTCGTCAAACCCCGAAAGAGACAACCAACCAACATGCAAGAAGACACGTTCCTCCTCCCATGCGTTGCTATATTTCTATATATCAATACCTTGCATGAAATACTTAGCCCAAATACATGTTATAGTCTACAGGACACTTTCAATATTTCGTCTTTTTTCCATTATATCCGTGTTAGTATACGCACACACAGAGGAATATTCAAAAGACTCGAGTTAGTTACATACACACACGCACACACACAGGAATATTCAACAGACTATATTAGAATATTTGACATTTTTTTTTTTTCATGTATTTATTGATATATAAATTTACTTTCGCTTGTACTGCTTTGTTTTGAATGTTCTTTCGTACCCGTTGTTTCATGTCGTTTACTTCATTTGCTTTTCAAATATAAACCAACATAAATTGTGGGGGTCCAAAAATATTCACCAAACAACCCCCCCCCCGCAAAGCAATTAATTTACAACTTAAATGATATGCTGTACGTTACTGGCGAAGTGAGGGCAATCTCAAGAGCGGCGTTCTTCTACTGACAATCGCTTGTGGACACTCCAGTTTAAGCCTACAAGTAAACACCTTACACCAGCAATCTAGAGGACCTCCGAGGAAAGATGGTTGTTTTGGACAGAATGTATCAGTGTGTATGTGTGTGATTGTGTGTGTGTGAGAGAGAGAGAGTGTGTGAGAGAGAGAAAGAGAGAGTGTGTGTGTGTGAGAGAGAGAGAGAGAGAGAGAGAGAGCGAAGAACCCGTGCTCCCAGCACACCGTGCTACCGCTGCTTTTGTTATTGCTGCTACTTCTTCTGCTCTAGCAGACCATGATCATTATAAACTAGTGTAATTATTCAGTAGAAGATACGTCACTTCGAATTTTGATTAAACGGTTTGTGCTTTGTCCCATTTAAACTCAAATAGTTTCGTTTGGTTTCTTTATATAAATAGTATGATTCTTTTGGTTGTTTATGTTATGTCAATGTCATCCATTGAAAAGGATTGTAGTCATGATATTTGATTGATAGCTTGGGTATCAGGAATTTCATACTTTTCCTAGGGCTATCAATCGCAAAGTAAACACAATAGTATGACTGGTGAACGAACTTGCTTACTATGATATCGTAAATACATGAGGTTAAGCGCTACGCAACGACCACTTCCTCATCCGTTTTCAACTGTGTGTAGTAACTTACAGCATTCAAAGCCTTGAGGAGGTGTCCTTCTGGTGAAATAATTAAAGATCTGGACTGTGGAATCGTGGTAAGCGAGTTCTAACTCCAACCGTGCTATTAGATTCCCTTTCGGACAAATATCCTTGGGAAAGATATGAACTTCTTTATAATCCAAGCTATGGGTTAAATTGTAACACTACTCTCTTTCTAGAAAGATGGATTCGGCATTAAATAACCCACGCAGGCTGATATGCCATGAAACCAAGAAAGCGAATCAAGTACTTAATTTTAACGTCCAGATATTCCATCATAAATTACAGTATTACTTATATACCAATCAATACTTTTTAGTAGTCACCTCCGTATTAATGGCCCTTAAAATAGTTCGAATGAATCTCTTACATAGAAGAATAAAAAAAAATGTACGAAAATTGTTTTCCTGAGTAGAAACAAAACTGTCTGGTCTTGAGGTTTTATTTCGAGATATCTGGGAAAAGTGGACTACCTTTTTATTTCAATAACTATCGGGTTCGCTTTAACTCGTACTTGCGCAATTTGTTAGGCTTGAAAATATGGGTGAAAAAAAGAATTGTTTAAAATGGATTAGAATTAGATGGGATTACTTCCCTCAACAAAACTATAAATTATTTAGTTTTAGAATAGTTATTTGAAGCAATATATTTTTTTTACTCAGAATTATTATTATTATTCACTAATTACAGGTTTTCACATCAGCGTTAGCCGATGGTTTTTCACTGGAGTCTGAGTGACAACAAGTCTCCTCAAGTGTCTAGGAGTCTTCTCAGTATTCTGGCCGTTCTCAATAAGGCTGTCGTTTGGAAGGTCTCAACTCGTCCGCCAACTTCCAAGTCCTCTATTCCCTTTAGTAATCCTTTAGTTACTGTTCCAAACGCACCAATTACAATTGATATAATTGTCACCTGCATGTTCCACAGTTTTTTTTTTCAATTCCCTAGCAAGGTCGAGGTACTTATCCTTCTTTTCACATTCTTCCAGTTTTATTCTGTGGTCAGCCGTGACAGCAAAGTCGACTATTTTGCAAGTTCTCTTTTTTTTTTTTTTTTTTGATTATTATTATGTCTGGTCCTCTGGCCGGGATTAGATGATCCGTTTGTATGTTAAAGTCCGATAGGAGTTTATGCGTGGCCTTTTCTAGGACAGGTGCTGGGTTGGGCATATACCATTTGTACGGTCGAATTTAAATTTCTCACACATTTCCCAGTGAATAACCTTGCCGACTCAGTCGTATCTCGCCTTATACTCCCTCTGTGCTAATTTGCTGCATTCGCTTATTATATGATTGATGGTTTCATCTCTGTCACCACGTAGCCTGCATTTCCTATTTTGGTGAGACCTATCTATTCTCGCTTTGATATGATTGGTTCTTAGGGCACTGTCTTGTGCTGCTAATAGGAGAGATTATTATTATTATTATTATTATTATTATTATTATTATTATTTATTTATTTATTTATTTACTACTTTAGATATTTTCAAATCAGTGTTAGCTGTGGATCTTTCGTCTGCAGTTTGAGTGACAGTAATTTCCCCTGAAAGACAATCAGCTAACAGTGATGTGAAAACTACTAAAGAGTAAATAATAATAATAATAATAATAATAATAATAATAATAATAATAATAATAATAACAAATCAACAACAAAAAAGAAAATTTGTAAAATTGTCGACTTTGCTGTCCCGGTGGACCACAGAATAAATCTGAAGAAAAGTTAAAAGAAAGATAAATACCTCGACCTTGCTAGAGAATTGAAAAAAACTGTGGAACATGAAAGTAACGATTGTGCCAATTGTGATTGGTGCGTTAGACACAATAACAAAAGGATTATTAAAAGGCCTGGAAGACTTGGAAATTAGCGGACGGGCAGAGACTATCCTAACGACAGCATTGCTAAGAACGGCCAGAATCCGGAGACGAGTCCTGGAAACTTGAGGAGACTTACTGTCACTCAAACTCCAGTGAAAAACCATCAGTTGACACTGATGTGAAAAACTCTAAAGGAGTAAATAATAATAATAATAATAATAATAATAATAATAATAATAAATTTGACCATACAACAAATGGTATATGCAAAAACCAAGAAAATAGCACATAAACTACTATGGGACTTTGACATACACACGGATCAGCGAATCTCGACCAGAAGACCATACCAAATAATTATCAACAAAAAAAAAGAGAAATTGCAAAATTGTTGATTTTGCTGTCCTGGCTGATTGCAGAATAAAACTGAAAGAAAATGAAAAGAAGGATAAGTACTTTGACTTTGCTGGGGAATTGAAAAAGCTGTAGAACATTCAGGTGACAATTATTCCAATTACAATTGGTGCTTTTGGTACAGTAACTAAAGGATTACTAAAGGGCCTGGAGGACTAATAAGTTGGCGGACGAGTGGAGACCATCAAAACGACAGCATTATTGAGAACGGCCAGAATGCTGAGAAGAGTCCTGGAGACTTGAGGAGTCTTGCTGTCACTCAAACTCCTGTGAAAAACCATCAGCTGACACTAATGTAAAAAAACTATAATAATAATAATAATAATAATAACGAACATTCTAGAATGCCAAGCGAAGTCCATATCGTTGAATAAAACATATATATAAAAAAACAACAAACTTCAAAACTATATGAAGGCTGGTACTAAAATAACCAAACAAATCTTTTGCTGTGCGATCATCGAAGAAATTTTTATCGGGAGAAGCTTTCTTTTATTTTAAAAAGACATTTATTTTTCCTTTCATGTAAAATATTTGGTTAATAGTTGGATTTAAATGAAGACCCGTAAATTCCCAAAATTATCAGCTAAACTATTTCGCAATCACGGAATAGTTTGGTTTAAATTTAACGCCTCAATTTCTCTATAGCACATCAATGACTATTCTTAATCAAAGGAGATATGTACCTGATGTAGACTGAAAGCATTAAGAAGAGTTACTATCCTCCATATAACGGGGAAAATATCAGTAGCTTAGTATTTATTGAAATATTACAATCTTTAACGGAAATAAAGTTTCAAAATAGGACAGTAAATATAAAACATAAAAGTAATACAGGAACCAGAGAAGCTTGTTCAGGTACGCGGTTAAGAAATATATAATAAAAATAGGTTAATGGACTTAACTAATTCAAAATTTAGTTTATTTAGCTGCTCATAAACTGTTACAGTGACTGTTCACGGTCAGATCTGTGTCAGGCGCTAAGATAATAAACATGTGGATCTTGTATAGCCACATTATACCACCCATGATAGAAACGTGGGACCCAGGCAACAAGCTTGGGTGTCATGATCGGCTGGTGCTCTCCTGTTAGCCAACGTGGGAGACCCACACGTCATCCTGCGAATGTTGGCTGTTCTTTTTTCAGGTACATGAATGGCGATTTAATGAACTACACAAACCAGAGACGTAAACGCAAAGCGTTGAGTCGGGAAAACAACCAACTTGCACTACACTGCTATTTCAGGAGTAACACTACACAAAGAGGATATTGAGAAAGGATGATAGTGATCTGACAAGACAGTTCTAATTTTCAGATAACTAGTCAAAGACTTGCTGATCAAGTCAAAACAATAATAAAGAAAGGTTACTTTTCTGATCTTGAAATAATAGAAATACACCTGAAAATAAATAATCAACAAGGTAATAATAGAGTATCTGACACATCAAATGTTAACAAACAAAAACACCCCAACCGAAATGAACCACCAACTTCGGAACAAGGAAACTCCACACAACCAAACAACGTGCAACCTAACAACTCAGAGCAAATATTATCACAAGAACCAAAAGTTAAATCTAGAAAATTTAAAGAGAATTATGAACAGTTAAAGGACTACCTTATCATAATAGAGAAATATTGAATGAAAAATAGTTAAAACAGAAACGAAATAAATAAATCAAGTACAAACTTATATACCAACAAATAGTATAACCGAATCAAATAAACTAATCTATGCATAGTTTGCGAGAAAATTGCGATCCCCTCAAAAAGCACGAAAGAAAAATCAAAACTAGGATCGGAAATTCGAATGGAAACGCAGATAAAAAAAAATCTACGAAAGCAGGGCAAAATGATAAAACAAAGGAAAGACGCTGGAATTTGTAGGAAAAAATGAAAAGACAACGACAGAAAATAACAATAAAACTTGAAGAAAAAAACCAGAAAGTACTGGCGAAAGAAGGAAGATTGAAGAAATATCAACAAAGCGTAAAACAATTCAGACTAAAGAGGATATTCCAAAACAACGAAAGAAAATTCTATCAACAACTGGGAGGAAATGACACAAAAACATACTAACAACCGGATGCAAAAGAAACCGAACAACTTTGGACTAAAATATGGTAACTGAAAAAGAATAACGAAAATGCTGAGTGGATAAACAATATTACAAGAAAACTAGAAAGACTCGAATTGGGCCCGAAATCGTAAATACATATCGATATAGTCAAAACGACCCTAAAAAAATATCAAATTGGAAAATGCCAGGCCATGATGGAATAATGGTTTCAGGTTGAAGAAATTCACCTCCATTCACAACAGGCTAGCACTAGAAATTAACAAATGCCTACAAAGAACACACGTACCCGAATGGATGACCAAACTAAGGACCACATTGATCCAAAAGAACCCAAGCAACCACCCCAAACAATTACATACTAATAACAAGCTAGCAATGAAAAGTGGCAAACGACATCTGACTGACGGAATGGAACTATCAAATCAAGACAAGATTAGAACGCATGGTGTAAACGAAACCTACAAATACTTCGGCAGTTTTGAGGTTGATACAATCGAACAAATGGAAATGAAAGAAACAATTCAAAAATAATTTTTCAGGAGAACCAGAAAGCTACTCAAGACAAAACTATCTAGCAGAGTCCTTAACAAAGGAATAAGTACCTGGGCTGTATCTCTACTAAGATATTCGGGACCCTTTTTGTAGTGGACCGGAGACGAACTTAAAAAAATGGAGCAGAGAAAAAGAATACTAATGATCATGTATAAAGCACTACATCCCAGAGACGACGTTGATAGACTATATGTATCAGGCAAGGAGGGAGGTAGAAGATTGCCTGCATTGAAGACAGCGTTGACGCATCCATACAACGAGCCGATGACTACATAGAAACACACGAAGGAGGACTGATTACAGCCATGATAATAACTTGGAAACAAATTTGGGAAGAAACACAACTCTATGGACGTTTTAAACGGCTAATAAACAACATATCACACGACAAAACCTGGACCTGGTTAAGAAAAGAAAACTTTAAAAGAGAAACAGAATCTCTCTTAATAGCAGCACAAAACAACTCCATAAGAACCAATCATATCAAAGCAAGAATAGATAAGACTCAACAAAATAGCAAATGCAGGCTATGTTGTGACAGAGATGAAACCATCAATCACATAATAAGCGAATGCAGCAAATTTGCAAAGAGGGAGTATTAGGCGAGACACGACAGGGTCGGCAAAGTGATTCACTGGGAAATGTACAAGTAATTTAACTTTTACAATACGAACAAATAGTATATGCACAACCCAGCACCTGTCCTAGAAAAGGCCACGCATAAACTTATGGGACTTTAACATACAAACGGATCACCTAATCCCGGCCAGAAGACCAGACTTGATAATAATCAACCAAAGAAGAGAACTTGCAAAATAGTCGACTTTTCTGTCCCGGCTGACCACAGAATAAAACTGAAAGAATGTGAAAAGAAGGATAAGTACTGCGACCTTGCTAGGAAATTGAAAAAACTTTGGAACATGCAGGTGACAATTATACAAATTGTAATTGGTGCGTTTGGAACGGTAACTAATCCAAACAACAGCATTATTGAGAACGGCATGAATACCGAGAAGAGTCCAGGAGACTTGGGGGGACTTGTTGTCACTAAGACTCCTGTGAAAAACCATCGGCTAACGCTGATGGTAAAAGCTCATTAATAAAAATATTAAATGAAATAATAATATTTCTTCAGAGAGCTTCAAATAACTATTCTGAAGCAAAAAAAAAATATATATAATTTTGTGTACTGAAGTAATCCTATCTAATTTTGATCGTTTTTAAATAATATCTGTTTTTTACTTATAGTTACCAGCCAAAAAAATTACGCAACTACGAGTTATTATTATTATTCGACCCTGAAAATATTGAAAAAAATATTATAATTAAGTAGAAAATCATTGCCCAAATGTGTAAAGTGTTTGCCAATGGTCCCGGAGACTGGGGTTTAATCACAGATCGAGTCATAACAAAGACTCAAAATTGGTACTTGCTTAACACTCAGCATTGTAAGGTATGGATTAAGGGTTAATTGTAGCAATCCAGGGAATGGTAGTGTAGAAGCTATCTAAAAATGGAGCTTTCATGTCACCCTCGACAATAATCGCCAAATGTATTCATATTTGAAAGGAATATTGAGACAATTGTGTTGTGAGCAAATTATACACATATATAATAATCATCTGAATCAAAACGCTTATAATTCAATTATTCATAAGGACGTTCTGTGGTGTTGTGCCTAACATGCCGCCCTCTGATATTGTAGTTTACAATTTCTATCTCCAGTTATACTATTATGTTCATTTACCGACGAATACACTTGGGAAAGATATGAAACTTTTTTTACACGGCCTATGTACTAAAAGTACCTTTACTATTTTTCTATATGCATATCTTCGGCATTAAATAAGAATCAAATTTATGATATGTCATAAAACAAAAGAAGCCAAAAGAAAACTATCCATTTAGTGAAAAGTCTTATGGAATAAATTGATATTGAAAAATAAATTATATGATTCATTCACAAAAATAGCATTAATTCTTAATTGCATTAATAATACTTAAAACTTAATAGTAATTAATTAATACTTTACGTATTATTAATTAACTTAATACATAATACTTAATACTATCAATACTTAATTGGGCCTTGTCCAGCTTTTTTTGAGTCTTAATTCTTAATTCTTTTTGGAATGGATTTCAAGTTGTATTTTTCATCAAACTGGTTCAGACTTTATCAAATTACTGTATATCATTTGTCTTTGGTGTATGGAGCTTTGTCAATGATATCTGAAAACATCTCTATCTTAAACTTTCTTTTAGATTTAGATGCAGACCGCTCGCTGAATATTTCATTGATTTTATTTGTCTTTCCTGAGGAAAAGATTTAACATGATTTTGTATACAACCTTGCACTGATATGTTATATGATTATGGACCTTAATCTCTGATCGATCAAATCCCATTTCATCACTTCAAGTTTTCGCTTTTCCTTCCTTTTTCCTATCAGTCACCTTTTTTTTTTAATTTCTTGATGGCCCTCATAATCTCTTTGACCCAGAGAGCAAAGTAAATCATTCAACTGCTCAGTTCAAGAGTTTCTCTCTGAGTAACTTATTCTAAATCCAAGAACAGTTTGATCACATATTGAAGCCTTCTAATCAGAATCATAACTTAGGATTGACCTGGAGTTCGACGGCCGTCAATCACACTGGTTGAACTTATATTTTTCAACTCGTCTAGCGACTAAGGACCTAATTTGAATTTTTCACTACATGTCAAAATTCGATCCCTGAGCCATTTGGTAACAAGGATGTATCATGGTATTGAATATTGGATTTATAAACACCGAAAGCGTTTCTAAAGAGGAAATAAAAAAATATATTCCCAGGATTTCATATAGGGAGAAATGTCGTAAAATGGAGAAACATTTAGGTCGTAAGACCTTTTGTTGAAAGGGAGAGAAAAAATTTATTATCCTGCCAAAACATCCATGTGATCAAAAATTCTTTGAGAGACTTCCTTATGATATATATATATATATATATATATATATATATATATTCCGCTGCCACATTAAGCTTGTATCACATCCTGATTCTCTGAAAGAATGGCATAAATTTACACACACAAGTACACCAACATGTATCTATTTTGGTTTCTGTGTATGTTTGCGTGAGTTATATATATATATATATATATATATATATATATCAGTGGTGACTCTAGCCTATTTTTGCTACTCGTGCCCCCACCCCGCTGACTGTCAACTTCAGGTCCGTGGATCCAAAGTAAGTCATCATAGTTGCTATTGCGTGATTCTCAATTGTATAGCACAGATTGACAAACGTACCTTGCATGGTGTTTTTTTTGTAAACAATCAAGATACTATATAATTTGTAGTCTTGTTAATACAGTAGATACGATAATTTTTTCCTTTCAAAAGTATAGAAGAAAAGAGAAGATGCTCATTACTATGACGAGAAAAATATGTTTATTAGAATAAAGAAACTGATGACAATATACACAGACACAGCTAGTAGTTTCAATTTCGCTTAAAATAAAGATTATTTGTTGAAAATCTATTCAAATAAACACATTTTAGCTACAGAATATAATATATGCAACATTCATTAAACAAATAGAGATCTGTTAGTGAAAAAACGAATTAAAACACGCCGTTTAACTAACATTTACCATAGCAATGATGATGACGTCGGGACGGCTATAATCTGCTACCTCTCTCTCTTTCTCTCTCTCTCTCTCTCTCTCTCGGTCCTTCTCCCTCTTCCCAAGACAGCTGTCAGCAATCAGCAGTCACAATATGCTAAGATTTTCGAGCACGATGTTTGGGTTGCTCTTGCTATTGGCTACAGCCAAAAGCGGATTTCTTTAACATTACTGTTATTATAAGGGTCTAGTGCTCGGCACGGATTTGCGCGTGTTCAACATTATAGCCGATTTTTTGGGATGTTCAATGAATCTGACGGTGGCCGGACAAAGACCATCCGTTCAAAACAGCATCGTTGTATTATTCCCAGGTATATTTATGAACTTTTGGCTACTTAGTTATCGAAACTTGAATAGATACGTAATTTAATTGAGATCAGACTAAGTATGTTTGCTTGAAATTAATGGATGATTTTTAATCCATTTTGAATAACATTGACCGAGTTATTGGTCGTGCCGGGCACGAATAGCACTAGTCCCGTCTCCGCCCCTGATATATATATATATACATATATATACGTGTGTGTGTGAGAGAGAGAGAGGGAGAGAGATAAAGAGTGAGAGAGAGAGAGAGAGAGTTTACCCCATTCTTCCAGACAAGTAAGATGCGATACATTATGAATTTCTAAGCGGAATGTAACAGGTTTGAATTCAGAGTTTTCCTTGGTGGATGCAATGCAGAGTTTAAAGAACCCAGCCTCGCCTACTATTTACTTACAGCTGGATGGAGAATAAATGGTTTCGTACTTCTCCCCGGGATTTGAGTGCTATGTAAAATTCAATGAGCCTCGTCCAGGATTAAATTTTATCCTATTTACCAACCCCTCCGCTCGTGCAGGATATGACACCAGGCCAATTTTTAAGCGGAGTTTTAACAGGTTTGAATTCAGAGTTTTCCTTCTCCTAGACTAGTTGCCAAACCAAGGCTGAAGAACCTAGTCTGTCCTACTATTTACCCATAGCTGGAGGGAGAATAATTGGATTCATACCTTTCCCAAGGGTATTAGTGCTATGTGAAATGCAATGAGTAAAGGATTAAATTTTATTTCCTTCAACGAAGGATATCGGGAGGATTAATACTTCATTGAAAAGTTATTGCTAAAAAAATTAAAGAAAAATCTGTTCTAAATGATATGTGTGGTCGGTAGGCTGATACCCCGTCAAATTTAGTAATTGAGAGTCATAAAATGCTTGGGGCTGTGAGTGAATCCATCCGTCCTTGGAAATGAAGGTTAAATTTGGCGCAGAAGAATGACTAAAAAGTATAAACGGAAAACTTTGACATATCTAAAGTTATAGGGTTAAAATTGTAATTAAAAACAAAGCCATTTGGTGCCTTTTTCTTTGAACATTGTTTGGTTTGACAGATTTAGCAAAACACATAGTTTTATTCCCTGAAGTTAAAATATAAATATGATTGTATCGTTTCCTGTAAACAATTGTAGATTGTTGAAAGCGGTGTGTGATTAAGAGTTAAATACTCAAAAATATAAATGATGCAGTTATAACTTTTGGAAGTTATCAAAGCTCATTGTTGACCTTGCACTTGTGAGTGTCAAGATGAAAGGAAAATGAAAGAGTCAGGTAGATATAATGAAATATTAAATAATCAAATGAAATTTTATTGGCATTTTTTTTATTTTATTTAAGCCAGGGCTTGCTTGGCTCTAAGAGAGATCGTCTCCAACTTTCGAAGGGTACGTTTCGAATCCATAGTTGTTTTTCGCAACGACGTTCCTCACCCACCATCCACCAGAACCACTTCAACTTACCAGCATTTCACAGCCAACACCACCACTTCTTATACATCTACTTTAAAATTGCATATTTGACGATTATATACCTGCTAATGTAAATAAACCTGCATTTTAAAGTTTATTTGCGAGTTGAGATTCTTATTTTTCAACTATATCAGAAAAGTTTACCACGGCACATCATCATTGACCTTATCATTGTTGGTATGAAACACAACGACTAATGGGGCAGGAACGAAGACGAAAAGACTATCAGAACGATAATCCATATACCCTTTGTACCGGCAAACCAACGGCGAGATTATCATAGGCAGCAACTCGCTGGGCCGGAAAGAAAAGTGATAACCAGAGTTTTGTCAGAGTGGGGCAGATTTGGGCAGCCGAATAAGAGAAGACCAAGCCAGTTTGAACACCAGTTAATCAGAAAAGAGTCCAGATTGACGCATCGACTGTATCAGTGATCGATCTAAGATACACGGTCGGTAGAGGTCTATACCTCTCTCTGTCTCTCTGTCTCTTACACACACAGAGTCACATCTGGTGTCTCTGTCTCAATCAATCTATCTCTGTCTATCTACCACATATAAAGTAGGAAAGCCGTTCCATTACTATTACCGCCATGTCCACTCTGATCTGGATGATATTACCTTAAGGAACCCAAATGGATCAAACAAGTATCTAATACAAATAATTATTATATCTAAATGTTTGAATAAAGAATATTTACTGGAAACTATTATACAAATTATTATAATCACTCGCTTCTTGAAACGATATAACTGTGAGCAAACCAATGATTACTATCCAATAATTATATCATTACGAACTAGTTATTTTAACCCACATAAGCGCAGTTTCTTCCAGGCAGCGGTAGTATCGATACTGCTATATGGATGTACTACATGGACGCTAACCAAACGGCTGGAGAAGAAACTTGACGGCAACTACACAAGAATGTTGAGAGCAATATTGAACAAGTCCTGGCGACAACACCCCACAAGAAGCCAACTGTACAGCCACTTGCCTCCCATCAGGAAAACTATACAGCTCAGACGAGCCAGACACTGCTGGAGAAGCAAGGACGAGCTCTTAAGTGACGTACTCCTATGGACCCCCACATATGGCCAAGCAAAAGCAGGACGACCAGCCCGAACTTACATACAGCAGCTATGTGAGGACACGGGATGTAACCCAGAAGACCTGCCGGAGGCGATGAACGATAAGGAAAAGTGGCGAGAGATGGTCAGGGATATCCGTGCTGGCGGCACGACATGATGATGATGATGATGATAATGATGATGATTTATATATGAATTATTAGTAATGCATCGGAATGATTTAGAACACAGTAACTTATAAATTATTTCTATTAAACAGGAAAACTTGATTTTGAATAAGATCTCATTTTTTTTTTTTTTTACTCCAGTCGGTTTATTTCTTGTTTGTTGATAAGGAATAACAACGTGACCACAAATTCATGAGCTCATTTTCATTTTTAATTCTTGGCAATAACAAATTCAATGATTACGCACACGGTCTAAATCCGAAATCAGAGACAGGAGGATGGAACATTCGGCCTCTGACGTTAAAAATTTCTAATTAACAGATTAAATTATTTCTAACACAACAGACCTTTTAGCTATCTGACTGGAACCATCCAATGAGACGTATGGTCTCAGATAAGCTCCAAGTTCATCGAGTGTCCATCATACTGGTTGATCGTTGTATTTTTCCATGTTGAACGTTATTTAAATACTACCCTCTATGTCAAAAATTGATCTCACTGATCTATTATATAACTTAATTAAATGTTTACTAAACTCAACCATGGTATCTATTATAAAAAGAAAAAAAAATAACAACATTTAATTGATCCAATGTTCGACGTCATAACTTTTTGTATCTAGTTTAAGTTTCGCTTATCAGTTTGCCGATAAAATCTGTTTTGATACTACCCCTTTTTATCTGTAATATTCTACTTTTCCAAAAAAAATACGAGATGTTTTATTGAATAGCAACATATACAAATATACATATATTTTTTTCATCATTCAATAAACTTATTCCGTAGAGCCTTCCATTGGTCAAAATACCGTTGAAACGTCTCATTTGAAATGAGGTAACCCTGTCATCAATTCACACCACTAAGATGAATCTTTTATATACAAAAACAGAGAATGCCTCCATGAGCTAGGTATAAAGTAGATAAAAGGTGTCGCACTTGTACAAATCTGTGTTTCATACATAAATATGCAGAGACTACTCAAAAAATAAAATTTTAAATTTTTTTACTAAGTCATCTCGATAAAAAAAAGATAGACGCTAAAATAATTTTAAGCATTCTAGAAAATGCCAAATCATTTTATCAAATAGGTAACATCATCATTTCACTTTTAGTTCTTCACTGGAAATCACAGGGAGAAATGAATTCTTCATCCGTGACATCATATAATGATTTCATTATTTTAATCATAAAGACCTACATGAGAATCCTGGAAACTGTATACGAGGTTTATACAAGATAAGATCTTTTGGTTCATTTGTAGCTCTTGTATTTTCAGACAGTAATCACGTCAATATTGCCAAAAACCTACTTTAAATGATTAATTAATAGATCAAAAATATGTTTTCTTATTTGTTCTTTATGAAGAACTTTATTTCTTAAGTCTTTTTTTATTTGCCTTATTTGTTTAAACTTTGATCTCGTTCAATCAATGCACTTTATAGGGGAAAAATCTGCCGTTCAATATTTATGGGCTAAAAGACGACGCTCGTAGACGTTTTCAAATATCAGATTATTGAAACTGATAAAATTGTGGCTAAGTGGAATTAGGAGATTGATTATATGTCATTTAAATATTATCTTAATTCAAAGATATTTGCGTTATGACCAGCATGTATTGCTTTTCAATTGCATACAGTTAGTCAAACGAGGAATTCATGAAAAAAAAAAACGTTTTCTCTTTTATTCTATCTCTCCGTATCTGCAAATGTACGTGCTTTTGTATCAAAACGATCAATCAGTCTTGATATTATACGACTGTGAATGTTTTATAGAAAAAAGTAATAAATTGATATACAGTTTCTCGTTCATCAAATACATACATATATATATATATATATATATATATATATATATATATATAAACACATATACACACACATATATATGTGTGTGTATGTGTGTATATACATATATATATATATATATATATATATATAAACATATATATACATATATATGTGTGTGTTCGTGTCTCTCTGCGTGTGCAAAATGCAACAATAAATCAAATTCCAAAAAGTAATTTTACTTCAACAGATATATATATATATATATATATATGTATATATACATGCTCATGCAATTTAAAAAAACAAAATTTATATGGATATCGGTATACGTTCATGTGTAAATATCTATCCACATAGATAGATACGCCCATGGTATCAATACAATTATCCTCCCTCCAGCCATGGGTAAATATTAGGGCAGACTGTGTTCTTAAATCTTGGTGAGTTAACTAGGCTAGGAGAAGGAAATCTCTGAATTGAAACCTGTTAAAATCCGCTTAAGAATTGACTTTATGTCATATTCTGCCAGTATATATATATATATATATATATATATATATGAATTAGCTAACATATACCTAAAATAACAAACAGGATACATACAAAATCAGATTAATAAGATTAGAGACTCGTTTGAAGATTGACAATCTATGATAGGATGACAAACGGTAAACGAAGTGCGCAGAAGGAAGAGCGCTGCGAAAGCTGAACTGAAAGCAACCAGCTAAGAACGAATACACCTGTGAAAACAATATTTACACAAATTTTGAAAATCCCTCCAATTCTTGGAGTACACGCTGAAATCCTCCTGGCAACAATATTATTTGTGGACTTCTCCAACCCTTTGACTCCATACATTGACTTCTCCAAATATTTTAATTCCATACACAGAGGGAAGATGAAGCAAAAAACAAAAAATGTCGCTACTATAATGATGGTATATAAAAGCACGAAAGTAAAAGTCCGCTCTCCGGATCGACATTGTAGAAGTTTTGCTTCAAGAAGACTTATTAGCCCCATACCTGGTATTTATCTGACTAGTCTACGTGCTTAGAACATCAATAGTTTCAAGGAAAGATAACGGTCTCAAGCTGACAAAGGAAAGAAGCAAAATCGACCCTGCACAAACAATTACGGAGGCTGACTACGCCGATGACAAGGTGCTTCTAGTAAATACACCCGCCTTAGTCGATACCCCGCCATTTTGTCTCGAACGACAAGCTGCTGGCATAAGCCTCCATGTCAACGGAGAGAAGACGAAATACACATGCTTTAATCAAAGATGCGACATATCTAGACTAAAGCGTGGGCCTTTGAAACTCATTAACCGAGAAAGACAACACACGACTAGCAAAGCCATGGACAGCATTCGATATGCTATCGGTCATATGGAAGTCAGGCCTGACCGATAAAATAAAACGCATTTTTTTTCCAACCAGTGGTCATGTCGATACTGCTATATGGATGCACTACATGGATGGTAACAAAACGTATGGAGAAAAATCTTGACGGCGATTACGCAAGAACAGTGCGAACAATATGAAAAAGTAATGGAGACAACATCCCATAAAAATTAAAAAAAAACCGCTATACGACCATCTACCCTCAATCAAGAAACCTACCAAAGTTAGACGGGACACTGCTGGACATTTAATGATGAACTCATCAGTGGTATACTCCTGAGGACTCCTTCACATGGACGAGCAAAGACAAGACGACCAGCAAAAACCTATATACAACAGTGTTGTGCCGATATAGGATATACCCTGGAAGACATCCTGGGATCGATGGATGTTAGAGACGGGTGGCGAGAGAGGGTCAAGAGATCCCTGCTGCTGGCAGCACAACATGTTGATGATGACGATGATATATATATATATATATATATACTTACATTTGGAATGTACGTGATGCATTCAATAGTTTTCGAGACTTTTTTTACAGGCATTTAAATTTGTCGTAGAATATGGAAATTTAGTATGTTATTGCTATACATCTTATGAGATGACCAATTTTTATCATTTCAGGTTCAAATGAACAGCTACAGCAGCAATTGGAATACACTCTACTAAAGCCTGATTGTCACAGCTGGTGAATTTCAAAAAAGCAATCTGGTCGTTAGGACACTTTAGAAGAACGATATGCTATAAAATTCTGTTTTAAACTTGGAAGAAATGTTAACGAAACGTATGAAATGCTTCAGACTGCTTTTGGAGCATCTTGCATGAATCGAGCATCAGTTTTTGAGTGGTATATGAGATTCAAGGAAGGCAGGGAGTCTGTGAGGGATGATGAGAGGTGTGGAAGGAATAAAGCAGTGAATACACCAGAGTTGATTGACCAAAGGGTTAGGGTTAGGTTTGGGCTTACTATGTTGAGTTTTTAGGGAGTTCAGGTAGAGATTCCGTCGGAAGAGTCCAGTGTCAGTGGCATTTCCACCAGGACAATGCACTAGTCTACAACTCCATCTTTGTCACAGACTTTTAGACCAAGATGGATATCCACACAGTTCGTCACCGTCCCTATTGTCCTGACCTTGCTCCCTGTGAATTTTGATCATTCCCTAAGCTCACAGGCTGTCGTTATGAGACAATTGATGAGATGAAAGAGGCTGTGACAAAGGTCATTGACATACTCACACAAGAGAACTTCCATGGGGCCTTCCAGATTTTGTTTGAACATTACAAAAAGTGTGCTGCAGCCGGGGGAGATTACTTTGAAGGGGACTAGAGTTTCATGTGTGTACTATCAATCAAAATGCCTATACGAAAAAAAGTCTGTAAACTTATTTAATGATCTTCGTAAGTGTTTTTTCACCACAGATTTTAGAATGTAGAATCATAGATTTCCCTTTCAGAATAACGTTAGCAACATTATTTTTTAATTTGTGGTGATGGCGTAATTGCAACAATAAAGTTGATAACAAAAAAGTATTAAATCATGATGATCGTGAAAACATTGAACAGATATTTTCGATTGGCCTATTTTCACTTAAAAATGCATACAAGTCGCTGTCACTTGGATATTGATAACTATTTGAAGAACTGAACAATTTAGCCAATAATCTCGTTGCGTAATGAGAAAGATTGCTGATTACTATGAACAGATACCACAGTCTAATCGCAGCATTGGGACCGAGGATATGAATTTGATTGTCTCAATGCTACCAATTGCGATGGGGTTTAGGAGAATTTTAAAGTCAATGTAAGGCACTTCAAACTTGGATGATTTCTTGTTTTTGTGTTGTGTGTACAGATAAGCAATTTATTCAATCAAGTCTAGTACTAGCCTGTCTGTCTGTCAGTCTGTCTGTAAATTTATGATTATACGTGTGTGTATCAGTGTCTGAGTGCGTGGAGAGTGAATTGATAGAGACATAAATAGATACATAGATAGATAGAAATAATGTGAAAACTAAATAAAATTATGATTGTTATTACACAACATCACATTGCCATTAAGGAATATTTTAGAATATATGGAATCCAATTATTTTCTAACCCCAGGAATGAATCGTAGGTTATAGAAAAAAGTGTTATTTATTGAAAGGATATCAGAGAATTTTTGTTAAAGGTAAAATATTTATACCCATAATGATCAAATATTTGAATGTCGATTGTTTCCAAAAACAATATAGGTTGATTTTGTTTTGCTTTTTTTTTAAATGACATACCTCTAAAGCGTTTCATATTGCAACAGAGCTGGTAAGTATGATGTTGATTTCGACTGGGATTTATTAATTGAAATTCATGTGGTTGTCTTTTTTCTTTGCAAATGTGATTAACACACTAAAATCTGTACCATCAAAGTAGCATCAACTATATCAGAGAAATTGTCGAAAATTAAAAAGAAAAAAAAAATTAACTAAAAACGACAACAAAAAAACATGGAGATATGAAAATATAAAAACACACATTTTTATAGGGACCACTTCGAATTTGTTCTTACCTATTTCATCCTCTTCTAATCCATCTCAGACTACATTTTATCGAGAATTGAACATATTCATATTACTCATTTTTTATATCATAAATAAGATATGTTGATGGTATGAATTACTCTCTCTCTCTCTCTCTCTCTCTCTCTCTCTCTCTCTCTCTCTCTCTATCCCTCAAAAGAATATATCAGGTGACATTTGCATCCCCTTTGTATGTAACAATATACACGAAGAAGTTTGTAAACATATTCAATAACTCTGAAATTAAGATGACTGTCGCTTTTCGGCAAGTTAATATGTCCCCCATAAATGCAAGTGGAGAAAGAAAGCTGGACTATTTCCAATCCAACCTAACTATGATTCATGTATCTATAAAATTTGAGCAAGGAACGTCAACATCATCTATCGCCTTTTTAGACACTCTCGTATATACTGACAAGAATAGGCAACAACAAACATTATACTCATAACACACTAACAGACGCAATCATCTTTATTGCAGATCTTCTCGCCACAAATATCTAAAAGACAGTCTTCCTTATTCCCAAGCAATTAGACAAAGAAAAATCTGCACAGTTGACAACGTACGAAAAATACAAAACAATAGTCAAAAACATCATATTTTCGCACGAAGATATTCCTATATGTTAATTGAAAACCAGATAACCAAAACCATTTCCATTCCGAGTCAGGACAGAATCAAACAAAAACCGAAAGTGAAAACGAACCACATTTCACTTGCAATTCTCTCTAACGATACTCAAGTCGAGCTGAAGTGGTTGGGGATATTTTGAAAGAAAACACGAACTTGAAAAATATTTTTCCGGAACCAAGGATACCAACATATCTTCAACTAAATAATCTCAGCCAAATTATAGAAAGCAACAGTATACTAAACAATGTATTAATCCATAAGAAATTGAAAAAAAAAAAAAAGAAGTAGATTTTGCCTACCATTCAACATCGTAAACCAAGTGGGCTACAAACATCTTAAATTAACTTTTTCATTATCTAGTTTCATAACTAAAAATATTTTAAAATTTTACCGCAGAACAAATTCCAGGAGCAAAAATTGTATTCATTTATGAAACAGAACACGGTAGCAAAGCCAGTCGTTAGAAAGTGAGAATGGCTTCTATTTTAGACTCAATAATTTGAGAGAGAAGGACAGAACTATGAATCATAGCTATCTAATATCAGTAGAACAATACTACTGCTGAAACGGTCACGATTTTAACAAAGATGAAAAATTCATGTTTAGATTTATTCAATTGTTTCTAAGATGGAAAGATTTGAAAAAACTACGAGCATAAAATGTATAATTGAAAAACGAGAAAACAAATATTTAAAAAATCTGAACTCAATCGTGCTATTTAAATTTAATTGGAAACTTAATTATCTGGTCGTAAAAATAAAAATTCACTGGAAATAACATCTATATAAACAAGTTAACCAGGAAATCAGACACTGCTACTTTGAAAAGATATAAATATAAACTTACAGTATACGAATTTCCATAGCTTTTGGGGATAAAATAACACAAGACTAATCGACATGCCGTTAAGATTAACCACCTAATGTTTACAACTTGTCGGTTTTGGCTGTAGAATACAAATGTTTCAGACACCCTCCACAAGGAGGTCGAATGTGGACCGTGTGAGTTGACCGATAAGTGACACTTGACGATGAGTCTTGGATGCAGAAATGTCAAAGACCTATCCGCAATAACTGTCCACGTGACCGCAACGCATTTCCTTGGCCATACTGGGTTTGACATTCGGTTGGAAACGTCCGATCCAATCAAACACCACGTCATCTGAAGCTCTAGCAACAATACCTTTCCTTAATTTACCCAGCTACGGGCTACATAGTCTTTCTTCTGTTCAACGTTACAAGGATGTCTTTGGCATTAAATAACCCAAAAAGGTTGAAATAAGCCAGACAGTTAGGGTTGTAGAATACATCCACTACATCTTTGAAAAGGGAGGAGAACCTCCACGACGAGTGTTCTGGATATGCTACAAAAAATCTGAGAGTCAGTCTTCGGTCCGAGAGCAATGGGGAATGTGAAATACCCTTTCATTACCAAAGCTCCCCCGTCCAATCTGACCCATAGTAGTAGAATCTGATAGGGTCCTATCTTAGAATTACATACAATCGTTTGACATTTAAACTGGGAGCAAACAAATGACTTCAGGAAAATTGAATTGTTAGAAATAGAACTATTTGGCAACCTATGTGTAAACAAATGACTGTCTAAATGATTTATCGTTGATACATATAAATACTTGAAACCATTTAACTTTCTATTAAAAGCGAATAATGTTATTTACTTCTAAACATTCGTTAAATGTTTGATAGAAAATGAAATTATTTGCTTTTGATAGATATACTTGAAACAATTTAACTTTCTATCAAAAGCAAGTAATTTCATGATAGAAAAAGTTGTTTGGTCAAACTATCACCATTTTTGATTGAATAAGTTGTTTCAAGCCGTGATGAGTAAAAAAAAGACGAAAAGCTGCATTCTTCTTAAAAGAAAGTAGATAACAAAATTCATGTCGAAAATGTTATTAAAAGGAAAATATTCTATAGTTTAAGTACGAAGTCTACTTACTAAACCGACTGAACATCTCATAGCCAGTTTTCAGAAACAGACATCTATCCCTACCTACAATAGACAAAATAAATAGTCTTAGGGATGCAAGGGATCACTTCCAACAAAAGGACAACTATTAGAAGGGATGGTAAAGAAATATAAATGCGCCCATACATTCTGACATTTAATCAATAAATTATTCCTAAAGAAGTAAAAGGTGGATACTGACTGGAAAAAGAAGGGCATCACCTCTCCGCACCCTTGAGGTGCTTCAGATGTTATATATACGAACACCACATGAACAGCTGCAAATTACGTCTGACATGTGGGAGGTTCAGTTAAAGGAACGCTGACCACGTGGAAGAAGACTCTCCCAAAACAAACACATTCCTCATCTACTTAGAACATTTTCTCGCTTTTTCAAGATCCTGTGACATCGAAAAAATAAAGAAGGAAAAAATAGTAATCACATAACCGATAAAATGAAACGCAGTTTCTTCCAGGCAGCGGTCACATCGATACTGCTATATGGATGCACTACATGGACGCTAACAAAACGGCTGGAGAAGAAACTAGATGGCAATTACACAAGAATGCTGCGTGCAATCCTCAACAAGTCCTGGCAGCAACACCCCACAAGACACCAACTGTACGGCCACCTGCCCCCTATCACGAAAACTATTCAAGTTAGGCGAACCAGACATGCAGGACATTGCTGGAGAAGCAGAGATGAACTCATAAGAGATGTACTCTTATGGATCCCCACGCACGGCCGCGCAAAAGCAGGACGACCAGCACGAACGTACATTCAGCAGCTATGTGAGGATACAGGTTGTTGTCCTGAAGACCTACCTAGGGCGATGAACGATAGGGAGGAGTGGCGAGAGAGGGTCAGGGATATCCGTGCTGCCAGCACGATATGATGATGATGATGAGTCCTACGTGAAGAGGAACACTCATGGCTTGTGGCATAGAGGGCGAACCTGATCAGAGGCGACAATCTTACCTTTTCTATGTTTAGAGTCCTTTTTGAAGGTAAACCCGTATGAACATGTGACATGAAGGACAAACCTGGTCAGAGGCAACAATCAACCAGACAATTACAGTGCCTACGTAGGATGCAGTCAGTTCGCCAAAATTTCAGAAAAAAAACCTACACACAATTGATATCTATCTAGTTGGCGACCATAGTCGAGGGTAACCCGAAGGCTCCCTTTTCGATAGCTACTACACCAATGTGTAGGGGAGGGCGCTACTCCTTTCCTGGATTGCTCTACTTTACCCTTGATCCGTACCTTATAATGCTGAGTGCTAAGCAAGGAAGCATCAAGTACGATTTTTTGAGTCTTTGGTATGACTCGACCAGGGATTGAACCCAGGTCTCCCGGGCCATTGGCGAACAGAACCATAAACTATGCTAAATAAACTCACAAGAAACATCCATACTTCTACACAATTTATAACGATAGATAGCTTAAAATGATCAACGAAAATAAATATCCCCAGAGAAAACTGACCAATTTCGCCGATCCATCCACTAATTACTAAAATAAATCCAGAAGCAAACACCAAATAAATAAACATTCTTATTATGCCAATGAAAATTGAACCTTCCTCTCAATCCAAAATAAATCATACTCAACCAACAAATGAACTAAAAATAATAATATCTGATTCCAGAAGACACTCAGTTTCAGCAAAAAACTCACCTATCAAAATGAGAAACATAATATTAAACAAGATCATACAAACATACACAATCAATAATGAAAATACAATAAAATGAAACCCCTAAATAGATAGGAAAGTGTAGAAAGTATAGTTATTCAATTAAAGATAATATAATTATGATATGAGATATGCCAACGAAACCACATCATAAACAAAGCAAACACTCTAACCTTTATAATTATAAACTGCAAACTATTTGATTAAAAATCATATGTATGTAAAATCAGGATATGACATTAAATAACTTTCAAGGAATCGTATTCCATTAAATACCCGCCAATTGGCCTAGCGGTTAGAGTGTTTGCCAATGGTCCGGGAGACCTGGGTTCAATCCCTGGTCGAGTCATACCAAAGACTCAAAAAATGGTACTTGATGCCTCCTTGCTTAACACTCAGCATTATAAGGTACGGATCAATGGTAAAGTAGAGCAATCCAGGGAAGGAGTAGTGCCCTCCCCTACACCTTGGTGTAGTAGCTATCGAAAAGGGAGCCTTCGGGTTACCCTCGACTGTGGTCACCAACTTTACTTTTACTTACTATATATATATATATATACTCCCCTACCCCCGTAGGGTTGAGTTCTCTGGCGAAGAAGTAATCGTGTTGCCATTAGCGTCTATTGCAAGCTTCTTCGTAGATGAACTGAGGTCTCTGCAACCGTTGAACGGATGTATGTAAACGATAGTAATTGTGATTCATTACCGTCTAAAATTTACTTCACAGCTAATGTCTCCTCGAGGCTGAATGGTTAGAAGCGTCGGCTTGGCGTTTAAGTCAACCGGGGTTTGATCCCAGCTACGGGAAGATACTGTCTAGCCGCATTGATGATTTCTGATAGAACGAAGCAGATCTATCTGTCGATCGCTATGTATATATGTGTGTGTATTTTAAAAGTAAAGATACCTATTTTTTTATCCAGCTCTAATTTTTCGTTTCCTTTGTAGTTACAGAATTTTTTCTTCGTTTAAACTCTGTGGTGTGCTGCAACAGTACCATTTTCTTACTGCTGAGGAAAAGAATTATTAAACTTTTATTTTTTTAATTTAAGTCAATACAAGGTATACTCTCATTGTCTGGATGATGTTATTCATTTTTATATCAAATTCCCAGAGAATGTTATTCGTTTGTTTTTTTAAGGGCTCATTCTGCTTTGTTTATATGCCATTTGTCAGCTGGATAAAATGTTATACTTCAGGTCAATTGCCGCTGCATAACCATCTGCATCTATTTGTGCGTGTTCTTTATTCATTTTGTGGTAGTTTACTGCATCAATATCCTCCAGAATCCTTGCCCCAAAATATCTCAGTTTCTTTCGTCTTATATTCGTGTCGTCAGTATTAATGAGTGTACCGTTATTCTCTTTTTTATTAAGCCCCAGCGTCACGTTTAAGAGCTAAATATGTGTGGCTGAACGGAAAGATCGTAGCGAGATCGAACTCTCTTTGCGCTATCACAATCTTTTTCGGATGAATAGTTTTGGAAAAGGTCATAACACCCTTATCCACCATTATCGTACCATTATCGTTATTGTAAACATTATTCAATGGGAACTGAATAATCCTTGAAAGTTAATATGCCTTTCAATAAAGAAATCAAACATAACCTACAGTGTTCATCCACAGCTTTATGATTTATTTGTTTGTTATGGCTTTATTTCTACTGTCTTCCGATAGCAACCATTTAAAAAGAAATCTTGGCCCAGAACATTTAAACTAATGCTTCAATATCTATAATCAGACCAAACTATGTTTAGGAATTCATTTGATGCTCCAAAAAATACCCTCTGAAATTTTCTTTATTACATTTTTTAAAATCCAATTAAATCCAAATATTTTCTACTCTATTGATGTTTTTCATCTGGTTCAGGTATTTATTCCGAAAATGTGTTTCTTTAAAAAAAAAACAACATCCAATTGCTTAAGTTTTTTTTTTGTTTTTAAATGTCTTGATTGCGAGTTTCCACTGCGAGGAAAAACATTTTTTAAAAAACAATATCTACCATAATTAGAAATTCCATAAATTATTTTGCAAGTGTTGGTTATCAGGTTTTATTTTTCTTTACAATAAAGTAGTGAATCACAAAATTTCTATTCTCTCCATGTAACGGTAATCTCCTACATTTCATTATTTTTTCAATCTCCTTCAACGTCTTCCAATCCCAATATTACACTCCAGTTTGTATATGTGGATACCTGAGCCCGAGTCTGTGTACAGTATCCTATATGAGCTCTTATTGCTAATAATACAGTTGATAAAACATAATTTTCAGTTTTATCTGCATCATCAGAGCCAACTACAACATTGGATTACTCTGATTTATTTGTCTTGGCATCGTAATATTTCTTGGTAGCAATGGTTGACAATAGGCCTTGTCTTTACGTTCCACGAGACCAAACAACTTTTGTATTTTTCTGGGTAATATCAATGATTATAACATTTCCAAGGCCTATCCTTATACTTTTCATCGTGGTGTTGTAGGCTTTTGATGTGATTTATGCAAGAAACCCTCACTGTAGACCTGAGGCAATCGTTCTCTAATACATTTAGTTTCCCTGTTGCGTCCCCACTTCAATCTACAAGTATCTGCAGCATATATAGCTATTATGAATATTCGTGCATCACAAAAACGAATCTTGATTCCTATGGAAAGATCTTTTGATTTTTATATTTTTCCCTTAATTCTACCGAAAGCTTAAGAAGCTAAAGCTATCATCATTTTTACATCAGAGGAGATTTCTGATACAACTGATACCGAAAATGCAAATTTGTTCAACTTTTCGAATACATTGTCATTCTAAAATATTCTATCACCACTAAAGGGATTAGAATATACGAGTTAATCCTCTACTGATGAGTAATAACACCCCTGCGAAAATGAACTTAGTTCAGAGTATGACACTGAACTGATTCTGGTGGTGGGACTCATGTTCTGTACATCCAATGTGTATGGATAATTCATTCATTGCCATTACTTGTTAGTTCACTATGAACAAGAGTGGTAGTTCGTCGGTCCCAATTATGGGTTAAATAGATCAGTTGGGCTATGATTAGAGTTAGATAGAAATAATTAAACTATAGTATTATAAATGAGTAGTCTGGGAGACCGGGATTCAATCCAAGGCCGAGTCATACCAAAGACTCAAAAGTCGTACATGATGCCGCTTTGCTTAGCACTCAGCACTTTAAGGTAAGGATCAAGGGTAAAGTGGAGCACTCCTGGGAATGGAGTAGCTCCCTCCCCTACATCTCGGTGTAGTAGCTATTGAAAAGGTAGCCTTCGGGTCAACCTTAACTATGGTCAACTTATAATATTATAAGCAAATTATTTGTCTTTGATAAGAATACTTGATTATGTAAATTAATTGTATTAGGAATAGTTACTTAAAGCTCTAAATTTGTACTATTGTCACGTGGTCCCACTGAGAGGAGATAAATAGTAATATAGGTCAATGCCTCACGGCCTAAGTAACAAATCCAGGTCAGAATGAAAGCCAACAGATTGTTGCACTCTGTGACCGGGTGAAAGAGATAGTGGTCCTAAAGAATCGCCTGACAGGGGAAGGAAGAAGATAGAAGCTAAATGATTGGATAGAACCCTAAGGCGGAAGTGGGAGCTTCTTCCATCAGCGGAAATAGGGATAAAAAAAATCAGTTTTGAAGATGAGGTCACCGTGAGTGGACGTAGGATCTGATGCCAAAGCTCCGGGTGAAGAAAGGGGAAAGAATCTTGGACAAGGAGAAGGACCTATGGCTTCAAGCCAGAGCATTATAGATATATAAAATTCTGTCAGCCCGTAAAAGAGAAAATACTCTCCGAAGGAACCCGTCGAGAAGATAAATAAACATTCAGACGGTTTTTCCCTATATCCAATTATTTACTCTCTCTCTCTCTCTCTCTCTCTCTCTCTCTCTCTCTCTCTCTCTCTCTCTCTCTCAATTTAAAGAAAGTCTAAAGAAAAGGAAAAAGGGAAGAAAGACATTTATGTTTATGTATTATCCGCTGATAATATAGCCGACATGTTGAATATGTGTGTCCGCGTGTGTATTGATATATTTTAATGTCCCCATGTGTTGAAGTGTGTTCATTGTATCGTCTGCTGTCAAGTTATTTGTTTCATGTTTGTTTTTCAGCTTCTTTCGCCTTATGTTATTCTCGCCTAAATTCTCCTATTTTTTCCTTTAAAAATATTAAACGGGAAATGTCGACTACTATAATTAATATTATTATATGTAAACCTAGAGGCCCATATCTTCCTTAATCTAGGGGTAGGAAGGGCAAGTGGCCTGGTGGGTGTGTGTGTTAACGTGAAGTTTGGAAGCCCCTTGCAAGCGGTGGTCGGTCTAGCCCTAAATTAACCCCCACATAATATGCCAGTTCCTATATGTCCGAGAAAGGACTCTGAACAAGGACTTATTCCACGAGAGATCAAGTGCCCGACCACCCCGGTCTTCACACGTGCGAAAAATGAATTCCCGTCTTGGGACTTTAATAATTTTGCCGTCACACTATGCATTATTATAATTAGTTACTTGGAACCGTATGTCTGTGATCAGGCACATTATTATAATTATTATTATTATTATTATTATTATTCATTGAAAGTTTTTTACATCAGTTTTAGCAGATGGTTTTTCATTGGAGTTTGAATGACAGCAATTCTCCTCAAGTCTCCAGGACTCTTCTCAGTATTCTGATCGTTCTCAAAAATGCTGTAATCTGGATAGTGTCCAATCGTCCCCTTATTTCCAAGTCCTCCAGTCTTTTTAATAATCCTTTGGTTACTGTAAAAAAAGTACCAATCACGTTTGATATAATTAAATGGAGTTTATTAGTGTCATTCTCCAGGACTACTGCTACAATGATTATTTTTGTTGCTGCTATTATTATAATTATTTTTATTTACTCATTAGAGTTTTTCACACCATTTTTAGCTGATGGTCTTTCACTGGAGTTTGAATCAGAGCAAGTCTCCTCCAGTCTTCAGGACACTTCTCAGTATTCTGTTCGCTTTTAATAATGCAGTAGTTTGGATGGCCTCTACCCGTTCTCCAAGTTCCATGTCCTCCAGTCAATTTTAGGATCCTTTAATTACTGTACCGAAAGCACCAATCACAATTAATTATGAATATTATCATTATTATTATTAATTGTTTGTTTATTTGTTATGCCTCCTAGGTATCTCAGATTTTAACTCTCTTCTAACATCACCCTCTAAAAAAGAGAATATTTGCAAAGAAAATGTACACTGTTAATATGATATCTATATACAATTTTTTTTTCATCATACAACGTGTGAAAGCATGTGCGATACCCTAGCATCATCAGCCGCCAACCATGGTGATAACAGTTTCGGTAGCTCAAGGCGGTACTGCCACTCCTGGATTTGTGATCCTCGCAAGCTGCTGAATTTTCTACCGCAATCACACGTTGTAGCCGGGTACATATCCAGATCGTTACCGTATGAGCAAGTAAGATGGGTGATATATTCTCCCTCCCCGCTACAGACACCCTGAGGGCATTTTTCTTTCATTGTATAATCCATATTTGTTAAAATTCCTTTCTTTCCAGGATATCACTCCAACTTTCTGATGAGTCACTTTGTCTTTCCAAAGAGTCATCTTGCTTTCCAGAGAGTCTTAGTGTTTAAATTTTCATCATAAACCGTGTGAAAGCACGTGCGATATCCAAGCCTTATCAGCCGCCAACCAGGGTGATAACACAGTTTCTGTAGCTCAAGGCGGTACTGCAACTCCTGGCGCTACCGAGCAGCTTTTGCCACCGGATAGGGTATTTAAAAGAAATATATATCTATGTATACACAAGATCAACTAAAAGCAGACATTACATGGGACAGATAACCTTCTATTATTAAACATATATGGTGTACAGCTACAGTAAACGTATGTCTAAATTATAAGTATTTGATAAAAAACATACATAAACAGAAAAAAAAAAATGCAATTTTTCTTTATTAGATCAGAATATTTGAAACCACTTCAACTACAGTAAAAAAGGTAAATATGGACGTAACTGGCGCCTTCAATAAGTTTCAAGCCTTTTTTTGTACAGACAATTAAAATGGTCGTAGCCTCCTGTAAATTCACTATGTTATTGCTATACATCGTATGAGACGACTGACTAATGTTTTTATGATTTCAGGTTCAAATGAACAGCTACAGCAGGATTTTGAATACACCCTGCTAAAGACTGATTGTCACAGCTGGTGAATTTCAAAAAAGCAATCTGGACGTAAGGACACTTTAAAAGAACGATATTCAATAAAATTATGTTTTAAACTTGGAAGAAATGCCACAGAAACGTTTGGAATGCTTCGGACTGCATCTGGAGGATCTTGCAAGAATCGGTAATCAGTTTTTAGGGTGGCATAAGGGATTCAAGGAAGGCAGGGAGTCTGTGAGGTTGATGAGAGGTGTGGGAGGAGTAAAAAAGTCAATACACCAGAGTTGATTGGCCAAAGGGTTAGGGTTAGGGTTACTATGTTGAGGTTTTAAGGGAAATCAGGAAGAGATTCCTAAGGAAGAGGCCAGCACTCTTCAAATCGGGTCAGTGGAATTTCATGCGGGACAATATACCAAGATGAGAATGAAGACAGTTCCTTTGCCTCCATATAGTCCAGACCTTGCTCCTTGTGACTTTTGGTTATTCCCTTAGCTCAGAGGCTGGCGTTATGAGACAACTGAGCGGATGAAAGAGGCTGTGACGAAGGTCATTGACATGCTCACACAAGAGGACATCCGTGGAGCCTTCCAGAAGTTGTTTGAACGGTACAAGTACATTGCAGCCAGAGAATATTACTTAGAAGAGGACTAGAGTTTCATGTGTGTACTATCAATAAAAGTGTCCATGCGAAAAATGTCTGGAAACTTATCTAATGATCCTCGGACAATAAATTCATTTCTCTCAAAATTTGACAGAAAATAACCCTACGCCGGTGGACATACCAGGGAAGTCAATCAATCAAATAATCAATGAACTTTGATACTCTATTTCGAGGATTACATTTTTTTAGTTCATCAGAAGACAATTTTCGGTTTATAATGATGTAGTTTTATCATTAGAACGAGTCAAAACTCGGGTGGGTCTGTAGGATATTCCGATTGCATCCTTGTAGACGGGTAAAAGATCATCAACTATTGTCCTGAATATGACAGTAAATTACATTGAATAGCAAGGCCAGAGTCCTAAAGCTTTCGGGAATGTGGAGAAATCTGTCATTACTATTACTCCCAGGTCACCTTTGACCAGTAATGCTAGTACATGATAGGGTCACATCGATGGCTCAAATAGCAATGTTTAATTATTCACAATACCGAAAAAAACATTTAATTGCGTGCAAAATTGAATAAAATGGACTTGAATGGTTAGTGCTTGATAAAAATACTTTAATCCATTTAACAGTGTGCAAACAATAAATAGCAATACTTGAAACCAATGAAGAGTTTGCAAGAAAATTAGATTTGATTCAATTTGAAATGTTCTATAGAAACTATTACCCAATAAATCTTTAATCAATATATATATATATATATATATATATATATATATATGTGAGTTATTTTTGTTTGCTTTTACGGAGTTATGATCCAGGTCAAACTTGTTTTACATATGATTTTGAATTCGAATATGTTGCACAGTTATCTAAACGGCTTCCAAAGTACGCACAGTGTAAAGCAAACTCGGTGTATCAGCTCACCAACAACCACGATTCGACCAACCAGATCGGGAACTCCTCACAAACTGAACTCTTTCAGTAACATGATAAACGCATTGCAAACTATCACGTCCCAAAACATCGCAAACTGTTTTACTCCCTGTTGTAAAACAATTATCAAGAGGATAGAAAATTGATTCTTTATCAAGGTCCGTTTCCTTTAAATTACCGAAAATTCTTGATCAATTAATGAATTGAAGTGACAGCGAAAATATCACCACCTTTGTATGCACGTTCCAAGCCAGTACATTCCGTATTTTCAATTAATTATTGTCAAAACCATCAAGAGAAAGAACTTCAATCGGTCAAAGAAGTTTTTATGGCCATTTCCAAATGAATAAACGCCTGCGGGATGTCGAAGGGTACGTGGTCGAAACGGCGTGAAGAAAAACTCGGAAAAACAGAGTAATTGATTCAAACTAACTATATAATCTACATTATTTGTTTTAATCAGACTAGTGTAATTCCCGCCCAAAATGATTGCCTGACCTTTCTTCTGCACACACGGTGTAATGGTTATTAGCGTTGAAAATGAGCACCGTGACCCAAGTTCAAATCCTGGACGTAGATGTTTGTATTTCATTGAGCGCTAATAGACTTAGGAAAGTTATGCATCCGAATATTCTTCCTCATGTAATGGGTAAATAGTAGGGCATACAGTTCTCTAAATCATTGGTATGCCAACTGGTCCAGGAGAGGAAAACACTCTTAATTTAAAACCTGTAAAATTGACTTAAAGATTGACTTCGAAGGATATATATATATATATATATATATATATATATATATATATATATATATATATATATATATATCCTTGGACATGGTTACACGAGTTCAAATCCTAAGCGAGACTGACTGCATTTCACATAGCACTAATACCCTTGGGAAAGGTATGAATCCACTTATTCTCCCTCCAGCTGTGAGTAAATTGTACGGTAGACTGGGTTTTTCAGCCTTAGTAAGGCAACTATTCTTGCAGAAAGAAAACTCGGATTTTCAAACCTGTTAAACTCTGTTTAAAAATTGATCTTGTATCATATCCTGCCCGAGTGGAGTGGTTAGTATATATATATATATATATATATATTTATATATATCATCGTGTCGTGCTGGTAGCACGGATATCCCTGACCCTCTCTCGTCACTTTTCCCAATCGTTCATCGCCTCAGGCAGGTCTTCTGGACAACATCCCGTATCCTCACATAGTTGCTGAATGTATGTTCCTGTTGGTCGTCCTGCTTTTGCACGGCCATGTGTGGGGGTCCACAAGAGTACATCGCTTATGAGTTCGTCCCTGCTTCTCCAGCAGTGTCTTGCATGCCTGGTTCGTCTAACTTGAATAGTTTTCGTGATAGGAGGCAGGTGGCCATACAGTTGGTGTTTTGTGGGTAGTTGCCGCCAGGACTTGTTCAAGATTGCTCGCAGCATTCTTGTGTAATTGCCGTCTAGCTTCTTCTCTAGCCGTTTTGTTAGAGTCCATGTAGTGCATCCATATAGCACTATCGATACGACCGCTGCCTGGAAAAAACTGCGTTTCATTTTATTGGTTAGGCCTGATTTCCATATAATCAATAGCCTATTGATAGCTGACCATGCTTTCGTTAACCTCGTGTCGATGTCCTTTTCGGTTGATGCGACGCTGCTTCCTAGGTAAGAGAATTTGTCTACTAGTTTAAGATGGGTTCTATCTAGAGTGGAGATGTCACCCGTTTGATTATAGCACATATATTCCGTTTTGTGTGCATTGACATAGAGGCCTATGCCTGCAGCTTCTCGTTCCAAACTATGCAGTAGTGTCTCGGCTTGGTTGGGTGTATTTGCCAGTATCGCAATGTCATCGGCGTAGTCAGCGTCGGTAATTGTTTTTGCAGGGTACCTTCTGCTCCTTTTCTTTGTCAGCTCGAAGCCGTTCTCTCTGATTTTGTCAATCGATGTTCTAAGTACGTAGTCTAGACAAATGATAAAGAGGTATGGAGCTAGCGTGTCCCCTTGTAGTACTCCTGTCGAAGTATTCTGTATCTCCATCTGGTGATCGTACTTTTACTTTGGTGTTCCTATAGAGAATCTTTATTGCTGTTACGGTTTCTTTAGGTATGCCGTATGCTAGTAGGATTTGTTCCATCTTTCCTCTGTGAATGGAATCGAAGGCCTTGGTAAAGTCAACAAATATTAATGTCGCTTGTAGGTTTTTTGGCCGTACACCTTCAAGGATTCTACGGATGGTTAATATTTGTGAGGTCGATGATCTATTTCTTCGGAAGCCATTTTGGTTTTTCCTAAGTATGTTGTCGATTTTGGGTTCTATTCGGTTTCGTAGTAGGGCATTGAAGATTTTGGCTGCTATGGATGTAAGTGTTATGCCTCGGTAGTTTTTGGCTAATCCGGTGTCACCCTTTTTATGGAAGGGGAGGATGCATACCTTCATCCATCTATCTATCGGATTTTGATTATATAATGCGTTGCAGTGTCGGAGCAGTATGTTGTCGAATTGTTTGGTCTTCCATACTTCTGGAGGAATATCGTTCAGCCCTGCAGCTTTCCTATTTTTAATTTTTCTGAGAACCGAGTCGAGTTCTTCTTGTGTGAACGGTCCTAGTTTAATGTCCAATTGTTTGCTAATTATTCTGGTGATTGGTTCATGTGTTACTTTCGGTGGGTTTCCAAGTAGGTTTTCGAAGTGCTGTTTCCACAGTTTTATTCTTTCTTATTGGTTTTGCAGCTTTAATTTTTGCTTTGGCTGTGCTCTTTCTTTTACTTACTTCGTTTATTGTTAGCCAGGCTATCCTAGATTGTCTATCTTCCACCGAGTCTCTAATCTCATCTATCTGATTTTGAATGTATTCTGTCTGTTCCTTTATATATATGCCAGCCAATTGATATTGTGCCGTTTTTAGTTTTCGGGCATTTGTGTTTGTTGGGTTTTTTCGATTGTTTTTGGAGGCTGTTTTCACTAGTGCACGCTTTTCTCTCACCGCTAAAGTTTCCCATGGGATTCTATATTTAGTTTTGAGTTTTGTTGGAATACATTTCGCTGTTGCCTCGATGTGCGCATTGACGAAATTTTCATATTCGTCATTTGGTGTACTTTTTTTCGTCTTCTCTTGTAGTGTAATCTGTTTCTTAATTCTAATACGTATTCATCTCTTATATCTCTGTTGTTCAAAAGGGCCCAGTTATAGAGTTTGGAGGTCGCTGTTCCTTTGGCGTTTTTTCGTAGGCTTAGCCCTATTTTGTCGTGACTATTCGGTGATCGGAGGACACACCCTCGAAAGAGGAGTATGCTTCGCAATTCATTGCACTATTTTTCCATTTCTTGTTTATTAGGACGTAGACTATCTGTGCTTTACTACTGTACGCGTACGTGTATGTCCATAGTTTGCCCTCCTTTTTTTGGTAGTTTGTATTGAGGCATGTTAATCTATTTTCTATCATGAAATCTGTTAGATGTTGCCCATTCCTATTTGACGTGTTGTGGAGGATGTATTTGTTGTTTCCGTTTTTCCTGATTTGGGCATTCATGTCTCCGCCAATGACAAACATGTTGTGTTCCGGGATGCTACGCACTAAAGAGGATAACTCATCGTAGAAGGTGACTAGTTCAGTTTCTTTACTAGCATTGGTAAGGCTCTAGCAGGAGATAATTGTTGCTCTAGGGTTGCCGTTAAAAGTAGCTGCCATCATCCTAGGTTGTATTTTCTCTATGCTATTTAGCGTTTTTCATGCTATAGGTCCTATAAGCATTCCAACCCCTCCTACTCCGGCGTTGACAGAGTTTTTTCATGCCGATACAGTGACGAGCTTCCATCCATTGCCAGTTTCGTCATATTTGATATCTTCGGTGTACGTGTATCTGTGTTCTTGTATGCATATTATGTCTATCTTATGTTCTACGGCCGATGCTATTAGCTCTGGTAGTCGTCCAATTCTATTTAAGGTTCTTACGTTAAATCTCGCTATTTGTAGTGTTTGTTTGCATTATAGTAGTTTTAGTCGTTTGCGCTCTGTAGCTGCTCCAACATTATCAGAAAGCGCCCCTTTTTCACCCGCGTGAAGAGCGATGCGGTTTGTGTATGTGGTTTGAGTATGGGTCATGGTTATCTTTCGATGGCTGTTTTATTCTCTTCTATAGAAGTCACTCTTATAGAGGAGCAGCAGTAGTTTCCCGATCGAAGTAACTATCCTGAGCGTTACGTCGTCAAACTCACGTCCAGGACCTGTGTAGATATTGAGTTTGGTCGTCCATGGGTTTATTCAAATACCTTTACGTACATCGTGCTGCTTCCCATGTGTACGTAAAAAAAAGGGGTTAGTTTTAATTTAAGTTTTCTTAAGTTTTAACTTTGTTAAAGTCCAAGATTAAGGTACTTTAGTCAGAATTTCACTTATATTTTCACCTATCTTATGATACTGGTAATGAAATGTTTTATTGCTTTTTTATTTTTATTTTTGCAGTATTGGGAGATTTTTCTAGGCTTTTTATTTTTTCTTCTGTACTACCGTTGGGAGCCGAGGAGGCTTTTAGAATTATATAGCTTTTACAAATGACAAACTTTTTTTTTGTGTGTGTGTGTGTGTGTGTGTGTGGTGGCATTGGGAGTTTTGGGCTTTTACTTTTTCTTCTAAACTACTGTTGGGGATGGGACTTTAAGAATTTTAAACTTTTAGAAAAGATTCAAAAAGGTTTTGCCGTGTTCGCTGACATTTGGACAGAGTCATATATTCAATTTGGGTTTATAGTAAGGGTGTATTTACATTTAAAACACACAGTATAATCAATATTTTTACAAACAAAAGTACAGCATAAAATTTTGTAAAATTTTCAGCATTTTAAATTAATAGGACTTAAAGACATACTGACCAATATTGAAACAATTTTCTCTGCTGGCAGGTGCGAGTTCATATATATATATATATATATATATTTGTGTGTGTGTGCGTGTGTGTTTATACTATTATAGGGTTGGTGTCTATTATTATTTTGTGATTGCTATTTGCATATATTGGCATCTAGAATAGTGCAGTTAACGGAATTTTTGTCAAATTTTAAATCTACTGCGGTATATCTCACCATGGCTTAATGGTAAGCGTGTTAGTCTTGCAGATCCCTTGCTGTACTTTGATACTTACTGTATGCTTCGTATTTAGGATCTTGTGCAATATTTGTTTTATTATTTTCATTGATGCCTTTGGTAAACATACTAAATCATCTGTTTTCCCTGGAGCTAATTCTCCTCAAGCGTAAATAACGCAACTAGGCTGGAAAAAAAGAGCACTGAATTTAAATCAGCTTTACTCTGCTTAAAAATATCCAATCTTAGACGAATGTTTAGGATAAATACAATCATATCTTAATATTTGGGCTCAATTGAAAGGCTTAAATAAATTATATCGATCGTATGCTGCTTAGCATACGATTGTTTTTTTATATTTATTTATTACGTTTTATCCGGCTAATGCTTTTGAAATAAAGTAAGAATTCATCTCTTCTTCCCACAACTATAGATAAATGTTTGCGTAGAGTAGATTTTTGTGTCTAGTGAGGCAAACAGTCTAGGAGAAGAACAACTCATTATTCGAACCAACAGCAATCAACTTATAAAATTGAACTCATGGTACATCCTGTACGTGGTGGAAAGGTTGGGTTAATTGTTAGTTTACAGTCTTAATCATCTATTTAGGCAAATAAACAGGTTAGAGTCCAAATGGTTTATTTCATAACGTGTTGAGCTGTGTGATCCAAGATAACGTGTCCAATCTTCAAACTCGCTATTGCGTCTTCTTTCGAACTAATGCAAATGTAAAGGTATGGTTTCGTGTATCCCATTCAATGGGTTCAATAGCATCACAACTGTCTTTCTAGAATGATGACTTGGACCTTAAAAAGAAATGACGAGGGCTTAGAGGTTATTAAAACAAGAAAACAAATACGACTGAAAAAACAAGAAATAAGTAGTTACAACTACTTCCGATATTGAAGTTTCAGTTTTGGAAGGGTGTTATCTTTTATCGATAATCATCGCAGATATACTTCTAACCGATTGGGAGTACCCTATAGGTTCACATCTATAGGTAAACTAAATCCATTTAGAAAATATTTTTATTAGATAGGGATTTAAAAAAACACGAAAAAAAATCGAAAGTATAAGTCCGTAGAGACAGTGACTACTTCGACATTCTAGCAGGTGTACTACAAGGAGACACATTAGCCCCATACCTGCTTATCATCTTCCTAGACTACGTCCTTAGAACGTCTATTGATTTAATGAAAGAAAGATGTTTCAAGCTGGCAAAAGAAAGAAGCAGAAGATACCTCGCACAAACCATTACGGACGCATAGCGCTTCTGGCAAATACACCCAACTAAGCCGAAACCCTGATACATAGTCTGGGACGAGCAGCTAGTGGCATAGGCCCCATGTAAATACACACAAGAAAGAATACACGTTCTTTAATAAAAAAAAGTGACATCTCCACACTAAAGGGTGGGCATTTGAAACTAGTGGACAAGTTCACCTACCAAGGAAGCAGTGTCTCATCAACCGAGAAAGACTTCAACACGTGACTAGCAATCGGTTATATGAAAGTCAGACCTGAACGATAAAATAAAACGCATTTTTCCCAGTATCGGTGGTGTCGATACTGCTGTATGGATGCGCTTCATGGCCGCTAACTAAACGTACGAATGAAAAACTTGACGGCAATTACACAAGAATGCTGCAAGCTGCACTGAAAAAGTCCTGGATGCAAAACCCCACAAAACAGCAGCTGTGCCTCCCATCATGAGAACTATCCAAGTTAGACACTGCTAGAGAAGTAAAGAGGAACTCATGAGCGATATACTCCTGTGGACCCCTTTATATGGACAAGCTATGGCAGGAAGACCAGCTAGAACCTGTATACAACAGTTCTGTGTCGATACAGTTTGTAGCCTTGAAGAACTCACCTGGGAGCGATGGCAAGTGAGGGTCAGGGAAATCTGTGCTTCATATCCTCCGTGCTATGGGTTAAATAGTGCCTATGCTGCTCTTCTATAAGGATGGTTTTCGTATTAAATTACGCATGAGAGTTGATATGCCCTTAAACAAAGTGACAAAACCATAATTATGCAACTTTCAATTGTATCTTGTTGGAATGTCATGTTTTCTCCAATGACTGTTTAAGTACATTCCTCAAGCACTTGTTTGCGACGTACTAGTTGGTTATAAAGTACTGCTGCTGTGGATTTTGGTCATAAATAATAGTCAATAACAATACATTTCGTTATATTATATTCCAGGAGAAATGGTAGGATCGAAATATCTTTAATTGAGAAGGAAATTCACGTTTTATCTTAAATATTATTGTGATTTACTAATTCATGAATAAAAACGAATCACTAAAATTAAGAAATTGTATACTGGTCTCGTGGGTAGAGTGTTTGCCAATTACGCAGGAGACCGAGTATTTAATCCCAGGTCGAGTCATACCAAAGACATAAAAAGTGTTACTTGATACGACTTGCTTCACATTATATGGTAAGGTATATATAAAGGGTAAAGTGGAGAAATCCAGAGAAAAGAGTAGTTTAGGAGCATTGGAAAATAGAGCCTTCGAGTCACCCTCGACTACAGTCGACAATTTTACTTTTTCCACATGAAAACATATCATTGATTATATAGAGATATAACTATTTGTATTTGAAAATGAGAAGTGTTATACTCGAGTCCCTGAAGGAAATATCTATTGTGTGACAAATCATTACCCACATTCAGGCCGCTAAATAGTTCTCGTGATTGATACATTGTAGTTGATCAGGCAGCAGAGCACTGGTACACCGGTGAGAGGTGGCTACTACATTACTGGAGAAAAAAATCAAACTAATTATGAATATACAGCTCTGCCTCTCTGAAAAAAAAAACACAACTCTTCACTTGTTTGATCATAATTAAATCTAAAAAAAATACTTTTAAATAGTATAATTCATGAGCACATCATAATTTATTTTATTGTACGTTTTATGAATCGATAATTTATATTTTAATATATAGTTAAATTATTATATATTAGACGTATAGTTAAATAATTATATGGGATTAGATAATTATATATGGTTAAATAATGATATTAATATACATGTTAGATTTACATTTTTCTGCACGTTTCGTAGAACATTTTGGGGATACAGGGATAAAAATTATTTTTCTCAGAAACCCTATTCTTTGGAAAAGCATGAACCCACTTCACCAAGAGTTATGGCAAAGTAGGCGAGTGATTGTAAAATCAACTACATGATTGATAATACGTCAAGGTTGATATCATTTCTGTGTTGTCCTACGCGGTAAAACCAATCGCATGATGTTGCTAAGAGAGAGTACTGACAATTAAGCCATATTGTTATGAAAGAGTCGTATTCTAGCACCATGAGGAGTCAAATAAATGCTTATTGTTAAGAGAGACGCCATGAAGAGAAATTACTTGGTATGACATCCCGGGAAGATGTAAGGTTATGGAAAACGTTCGTGCTTATGTTTAAATGATCAGGGTCCAAAATATTACGACCAAGTTAAACTTCAACTAGCAGATCTCCGATATTAATAATTGTCGAATATGGTTACAAAATTTTGTGGCGAAGAATTTGACCTTTGACGCTTAAGAAAATCTTAACAAAAAAAGTTTTCGACTAATATGGCAAGAGTAAAATCCATTTTTTTTTACCATAGAGAGATCAATCAGAGGTAAATGGGTAGATTTTAGCCCATCATATAAGTTGATCCGTATTTTTATAGAGATATTTTCATGCTGAAAAGATTAACTTCCTTGTCTTAATTCGTAGGAAAAGTTTAATAGTTGATTCTTTGAACAACAATGATAAAAAAAATTATTGATAGATTTCAACCTGTGTTGGGTTATTTTCTGCACAGATGTTACTGAAATACGTTTTTGTGCGCTCATATTTAAATTTTGCGGGTAGTTGTTTCATTCGTTTTCCATGGCTATTAATCCGAAAATGAATGCTGACAACAGAATTGCGGTCCAGGACGTTTGCAACTACAACAGGGTAATCCTTCCAATGCATAAGTATATACAAGTTGTATTTTGCTCTGCATTGCAATATTTCAATTTGCTTGACTAGAAAATACTATATAATTGGTTAATAAATAAACGATATTGTCTTAGCGACGTGGTTTTGACGAAATGAATAATATCATCTGCAGAGGTGTTAGACTCCTCCAAAAGACAGCATCCTTGATACAGTGCTGAGGCTCCAGTTATGTAGATCCGGGCATTTTAAATTATCCCTTCATTGATAAGATATCACGGTTCAATCTTAGCCGGAGAGGTAGTTCCTGTCCCGGTGTCATCTATGGATTAAAATGATAGTACATGAAAATATTAATATTTCTTTAGGATTTTCTTTGTGATATAATGATTTTAATGTTATAGACAGTTCATCATTCCTGTCAATACGTTATTGGGATGTTAACCAAGTCGTCTCAAAAATATCAATTCGGTTTTATCTAGTTAATAAACCCCATAGTAATATTAATATTTTGAGGCATTTGTGGGTAATTCCGACGATGTATTGGTTAGGAACGGGGAACAGATCATAATTGTTCTCCTATAAAGAGTGTTAACATTGTAAATTCCTCTGTAAATCTCTTTGGAAAAAAATTATATCACATAGTAAAAATTGATACCATATAACTACTAGTAATTTTTTTGTATTAATCTTGGGTATTGAATTGAAAATCCCTTTGACATGTCTCGAAAATTGTGTGCAGGGATAACATGAGATGAGACTGTTGCCTAAAGTAATTAGAACCCATATGCCAGGCGGAAATGCTGCATAAGTTACGTGAGTGGTAACAGCAAGGACACCAGTTTCCGTAAGTAAACTGGACGTAGGTTTTTCGTCAGGTGAAATGCCGTGGAAACTGTATGCATGGCATGGTACAAGGAGGCATCTTGACATGCAACGACTACGCGGCAGATAGGTGTGAGCATTTGCGTGGGGGTCTGGATTATAAAATATACCGCAGAGATGAGCTGAGAAGAGAAAACCGTGCTATGCAGCAACAAAATTTTACGTCATTCTGTGCTCTAGTCTTGCACCAGACTCTCCTGGATTGAGAAGCGTGGAAAACTAAGATTATTCTGCGCTTTGAAATAGCTCCCTACGAGTCTTGCTAAAGTAGAGAAGCGAGAGGAAACTAAAACCATCGATGCCTTGTGATGGCCCTCTGAGAGACTAGCGAAAGTAGAGAAGCAAGGAAAAACTAAGACAATTCAGTACTTTGAGGTAGCCGTTTACTAGTCTCTCAAAAGTAGATAAAGAAGAAGAAAGCCGAAATAATTCACGAAGGACTCGTAACATAACTCTGTGTATGCAAACTCAGCCATCTTCGACTCCCTTTCACGTTACCCATATGTAAATTTCGTGTAATAAAAGGAAAAAAAAAAGAAGAAGCAGATTATATCTTTATACATCTCTGGTGTTGCCTTTCTTTATTATTCAACATTAAGAATTGTTACTTGAATTTATTATTGTTTATAAAAAAATATTAGTTCCTTGAAACCATGTGACTGTTTGCAAAGAAATTATTTTTGTTAAAATAAAATAGTCATTTGAAATCAAATAAAAAGTAAAGTTTGCGAACGCAGACGAGAGTAACCCGAAGTCTACCTTTCCAATAACTAATACACCGAAGAGTTGGGAAGGGCGCTACTCCTTACGCTGTATTACAAGCGAGACGGCGTCAAGTAACATTTTTGGAGTCTTTGGTATGAGTTTACCTGGGATTGAACCCCAGTCTCCCGAACCATTGGCGAACACACTACTCATTAAGCCAATTTGATAAAGATACTTAAAACCATTAATCTTTATGCAAATTAGTTCTATCATTTAAGAAGCCATGATATTAATGTTCAAAACGAATGTTTATTGATATTTTTTCTCCAAAAAAGTTAAATAATTATGAAAACTATCAAAAATTACAAATTAATCAAATTTCGACCTTAAATAGCCCGAAAAGATTCGATACGCTACTGAGCAAATACCGCACTCCAAACCAATTGATGAGACCCTACCTCACGGGGATTACCTCACTTCTTGGATATAGTATAGCGGATATATTTCAGGCAAATTGAATGTTTCAGTGTACACTTGAGCAAAGTTTAAGGCCAGTTAGCCTCTCTCTCTCAAATCCTAGTAAGACCGTCATCCTCGACCTTGGGTGATGAACATGGAAACGACTCTATTAAAGTATGACCATTTAAGAATAAGCCTTTGCCACAGGAACTAATAGAATTAAAAGTCATTGTTTGGTTACCATCTATGGGACAACTCTTTAAAAATTATTCGTACTCAAAAGATTCCTTGAAACCATATAACTATGTGCAATCATATTACGAGGTGCATACGATAAGTTTCCAAACTCTTTTCATGTGGGCATTTAAAATTGTCGTAGAATCTTGAAAATTCAGTATCTTATTGCTATTTATCTTATGAGACGACTGACCAATTTTTATGATTTCAGGTTCAAATGGACTGCTACAGCAGGAATTGGAATACACCCTACTAAAACCTGATTGTCACAGCTGGAGAATTTCAAAAATGCAACCTGACAATTTAGAAGAACGATATGCAATAAAATTATGTTTTAAACTTGGAAAAAAGGCCACAGTAACCTATGAAATGCTTCAGACTGTTTTGGAGCATCTTGCATGAATCGAGCATCAGTTTTTGAGTGGCATTAGAGATTCAAGGAAGGCAGGGAGTCTGTGACAGATGATAGGACGTGCTAGAGGAGTAAGGAACTCAATACACCAGAATTGATTGGCTAAAGCTTTAGGATTAGGGCTACTATGTTGAGGTTTTAAGGGAGTTCAGGAAGAGATTCCGTCAGAAGAGGCCAGCACTCTTCAAATCGGGTCAGTGGAATTTCCACCAGGATAATGCACCAGTCCACAACTCCATCCTTGTCACAGACTATTTGACCAAGATGGGCATCAAGACAGTTCCTCATTGTCACTATAGTCCAGACCTTGTTCCCTGTGATTTTGGTTATTCCCTAAGTTCACAGGCTGTCGTTATGAGACAATTGAGCATATGAAAGAAGCTGTGACGAAGGTCATTGGCACGCTCCCACATGGGGACTTCAATGGGGCCTTGCAGAAGTTGTTTGAACGGTACAAGTGCATTTCAGCCGGAGGAGATTACTTGGAAGTGGACTTGAGTTTCATGTGTGTACTATCAATATAAGTGCCCATACGAAAAACGCTGGAAACTTATCGTATGCACCTTGTATTATCAAACCGAAATGGTAACTAGAAATCTATTAATTGTGTATAAATCATCAGCTTTTGGATAATTTGAAATTACATATGCAAACAGACTGATATCATTTACTTGAAAAACTTTCTTTAAACTACATAATCTAGTATGTACTACTGATATTAGACTGGGACAATACAGCTGTATGCAAATAAAGTATAATAGATGAATTTCTGATAGAAAAAAGTTTAAGTAAATCGATTAAACTAGTTATTAATATAATCAAACGTTTATGAATGGAACGAATTTCTCATTGAGGAACCTATAACGGTTTTACATGCCGTTAAATGAAAAGAAAAAGTAAAGAAAATGATTTGTTTTGTTGTATAAATTACTTGACTTGATATAATCCAAGTGTGTTTGGTTTAGAAAATTCAACTGTTATGAAAAACAGTGTTTGGTTTATAGTTATTATAGGTGACACTGAAAGCTTTAGGTTTTGTTTATTTTATTTTATTTGTTTAATGGCATACCAACTTTCGTGGTTTATTTAATGCCAAAGTTATCCTTGTAAAAGAACTCTAGTAATACTATTTAACCCATAGCTTGTAGGAAAAGGGCGTTCATAGATTTCCCAATTCTATTTGTCCATAGGTGAACAGAAGAATATGACTACAGTTTATACTTTTATGCTTCAGTCAAACATTTAAACCATTACGCCAAAAGACTCCTCACTCTGAAAGTTTTATGCGAACCGATAAAATTTTCTATATTATAATATACCCAAAAAAAGGTCGGTGCCCTAAGTGGCTCCTGAACATCACTAAAATATTGGCCCAAGAAATCTGACTCAAAGTTACGGGAACTACTACCGTTATTGAACCCGCATTGGCGAATTCATTCTTTATGACCTTAATCATTAGGACACACTTAGTATTTTCCTTATCATTTAGTACATTCTTTATACCTAACTTCTTAGCAAATAATGGAAATACTATCTTCTTATGATTAGGTTTTTATTAATTCTCATTCACGGGCTAGGTATATATATATATATATATATATATATATATATATATATATATATATATATATATATATTTCGTGAAGGCACTTTAATCTTCAGCGCTTTCACAGCTATCAGAGCGAGCCGCCTTCCAGCTACAATTTTTTTTGGCTAGTATCTGATAAAATGTTGGACAGTATTACGAGGCTAATATAAAGAATGAATTAAGATTAGTTCTAAAGAAATCCGTGTATTTAGAGAACTTAAACATTTCTCGTGGCTCCTGATTTTTCTGGCTATTTCATAAAACCGTCACACACACAAAAGCAGACTGGCACATTGACTGTATCTTGACAAAACGAAATAGAAATACCAATATATATTAGATAATGCAATGTCTACGACAAAATCTGATTTGCTACCTGAATTTGACTTTTTAGGCATTTATCTATTAGGTGGACCAATACATTGATATATATATATATATATATATATATATATATATATATATATATATATATATATATCACAGAGAAACACGTACATGAAAGTAAATTGCTTCCAGACTAAATATATATAAATAAAAATAAACAAGCGAAAATAAAACTAAGACTTTCCAATCACTGCGGTGCGACATCTCCTCAATCTTATCACACACACACACGCGTGCGCGCGCGCCTATATATATATATATATATATATATCATCGATTTTTGGCGAAGAAATGTATGTCATGACCCTATGTTCAGTATGATTCACACAATTTGTCTGCTCTCCATTAACTTCTGAAAACGCTAAAAGTTACACTAATTTCCATTTATGTCTGCTGGAAAAAAGTGAAGAAAAGCATGGATTGACAACAAAAAGTCTCATGATACGGTCCCACAAACTTGGATAATAGAGTGTCTGAAATTGTAGAAAACATCCGACAAATTCATAAACTTCATCACGAAAACCATGGAAAACTAGAAAGTGGAATTAACAGCAGGAGGACATTACCCAATAAAGGTGAAAATCCAAAGAGGCATCTTCCAGGAAGACTCAATATTTCCACTGTTATTCGTTATATTAATAATGTCACTCAGTTACAGACTAATCATTGCCGACAGTAACACCGTTGGCAACAAGGGAGCAGATAGAAAATCAACACCAAAAAGAGATAGACATGGGAAGTATAACATATCCATGCAATCGTGGCCGTTGTTTACTAAACAAAAAACTGGCGAGATTCCATACAAGAACTTATGGACCGGACAAATAAAGAGAAACAAAGTGTAGGCAACTGAATCTTTTTAAAAAAACAACAGAAACAAGGTCATAAGTTACAATTGCATAAAAACAAAAGTTGATAATATGCAAAAGATTACAAAGATTGGGTCATTGAAAGAGTGAAATAAAACTGTACATCTCATTGTAAATGAATGCAGCAAACTTGCACAAAAGAAATACAAAACTGCACAAACCAGAATCTGCCCCCACCAAATTGAAACGAATAAAATTCCCAAGGATTTTAACTTACAAAAGAATCATTTAATCCCAGACAGAAGACCAGATCTAGAGTTCATAACAAAAAGAGAATGTACACATTTGTGGATTTTAACATCCTGGACAGCAGAGGAAAAAAATGAAAGAAAGTGTTAAAAAAGGATAAATACTTGGTTCTTATCTGAGAACTGAAAAAGTATAGACATAAAACATAAGGATGATTGTGATACTTATAATGCTTAGTGTCCTTGGATAAATACACGAGAAACAGGATATGATACAAAGAATCGACACCATTCAGAACAAAGCATATGAGTGAATACTCAGAACAAACCTAAAGAGTTGAGGAGTCTTGATGTCCCTTACACCCCAGTGAAAGAAAAGCAGCGTCAACTGCTGTAAAAAAAATAAAAATAAAACTAGTCAAATGATAATAATAATAATAATAATGACTTGTGGAGGTGCCTGTGGTGTAATTGTTATCGTCGTAGGAAATGAACACGGCGACACGAGTTCAATCCTGGACGAGACTGACTGCATTTCACATAGCACTAATACCCTTGGGAAAGGTATGAATCCAATTATTCTCCCTCCAGCTATGGGTAAATAGTAGGACAGACTATGTTCTTCAGCTTTGGTTAGGCAACTAGTCTAGGAGAAGGAAAACTCTGAATTAAAACCTGTTAAACTCCACTTAAAAAATGACCATGTGTCATATCCTGCCGGAGGGGTTAGTAAATAGGATATGGTAATGACTTGGAAGTTAGAGGACGAGTGGAGACCATCAGCATTGTTGAAAACGGCCAGAATATCGCGAAGAGTCTTGGAGACTTGAGGAGACTTGCTGTCACTCAAACTCCAGTGAAAGCCAATCAGCTAACGCTGATACGAACTTATGATAGAGGCACAACCCAGCACTTGTTCTAGAAAATCACATACATAAACTCCTATGGGACTTTGATATACAAACGGATCACCTAATCTCGGCCAGAAGACCAAACCTTATAAATAATCAGCAACAACAAAAAAAAAAAAAGAAAATTTGCAAAATTGTCGATTTTGCTGTCCAGGCTGACCTCAGAATAAAGCTGAAAGAATGTGAAAAGAAGGAGAAGAAAAAAAACTATGAAACATGAAAGTGACGATTGTATCAATTCTGATTGGTACTTTTGGCACATTGATTGAAGTATTATTAAAAAGACTGGAAGATTTGGAAGTTAGCAGACAAGCGGAGACCATCCAAACGACAGCATTATTAAAGACGGTCAGAATACTGAGAAGAGTCCTGAAGACTAGAGGAGACTTGCTGTCACTCAAACTCCAGTGAAAAACCATCAGCTTACGCTGATGTTAAACACTCTAAAAGTGTATATTATAATAATAATAATAATAATAATAATAATAATAATGTAAGAACAAAAAAGAAAATATCAATGAAAATATATAGTGATCAAATATATAGTGAAAAACAAGTGAAAATATATAGTGATCAAGTATATAGTGAAAAACAAACGTGTGAATGCTTCAAACGATAACCTAAAGAAATTACAAATGAGATGTACAGGACATTGCTACAAAGAGAAAACCTATACAGAGAATCTGAATCTCTTTTATAAATAAGAACTAATTATGTTAAAGCAAAACCTGATAGTATGAAGAAAGATAGCGAAAGAGCATTAGTTAATGCTGATGTGAAAAACACTTAAGGAGAAAAATAAGAATAATCAGGAAGAAGAAACGAGCATCAAATTCGAACGAGAAAGTTTTTCGAAACAAAGCTCAGCAGCAGAAATCTCATACAAGGAAAAACACCAAAGCTGTTCTTTTTGTAAGATATTTGGGGCCATTCTTAAAATAGACCAAGAGAGAAATCAAACAAATGGAACAGAGGACAAGAAAGCTGATGACGATTAAAAATAGTTTACATTCTAGAAATTACATAGAAGGATTCTACGTTTCAAGAAAATGAAGACGATGAAGATTGGCCATATTGAAGATAGCGAGGATTCAACGATTCAGGGACTCAACGACAACATGAAAAAGAATAAAGACAGACTTAATACAGCGATAATAGAAACACTGAAAACATGAGGACAAACAGATCGACAATAACTATGAAATAGAAATGAAAAGATAATCAACAGTATAAATATTTTAAGAGATAAATTTGTGAAGTCTCTCAGAAGACCTGGACATGATTTTGAAAGAGAAACTTTTTGAGAGACACTAACCTCTTTGAATAGCAGCTCAAAACAACATCATAAAAACTAATCATGTTAAAGCGAAAATAGTTAATACGCAGCAGGTTATGTGGTGACAGAGACGAAAACATAAATCATATATTAAGAGACAGCAGCAAACTAATACAAAAGAAATATAAGACTAGTCATGACGGGTTGGAGAAGTGATGCACTGGGAATTGTGTTAAAAATTGAAATTTTACCATAGTACAGTTACAGGCACAAAACAGAATCCGTTTTGTTGAATGTGATGCATATAACTTTTTGATATTTTAGATACAAACGGATCTCTTAAACCCGGACAGAAGACCAGACCAAGAGATAATAAACACACAATAGAAAACCTAGTGATATTTAACACAAAACAGAAAACCTGCTTTTCCGTAAAGTGTGTCATCCCAGTGGCCCACAGTGAAAATCAAAGAAAGCTAAAAGAGATATAATACTAGGGCTTCGTCTGAAAACTAAAAAAAAAAACGGTGGAAAATGCGAGTAACGATGATATTAAATGTAGGTGACAAACTTGGAATGGTCCCAGGTGCTTGGAAAGTGGGGAAGAGTTGGAAGTCGGACGACGAATCAAGACCATTAAAAGAAACAGCATTATTAAAATCACCCACATTACAAAGAATATTCTTGGAGACATGCTGTCACTCAAACACCCGTGAAAGGCCATCAGCTAACACCGGTACAAAAAGTGAACATAAGAAAGATACAAAATATATTGCAGAAAATCTGATCAAAGAGAAAAGCTGTGAGGTCACTATGTAATATCATCATCATCATCATCATCATTATACCGTGCCGCTAGCACGGATATCCCTGACCCTCTCTCGCCACTTCTCCCTATCATCCATCGCTTCTGGCTGGTCTTACGGGATACATCCCGTATCCTCACATAGCTGCTGTATATATGTTCCAGCTGGTCGTTCTGCTTTTTCTTGGCCATATGCGGGGGTCCACAGGAGTACATCACTAATGAGCTCGTCCTTGCTTCTTCAGCAGTGTCCTGCGTGTCTGGTTCGTCTAACTTGTATACTTTTCGTGATGGGAGGAAGGTGGCCATATAGTTGGTGCCTTGTGGGGTGTTGCCGCCAGGACTTGTTCAATATCGCTCTCAACATTCTTATGTAATTGCCATCTTGCTTCTTCTTCAGCCGTTTCCTTAGTCTTTGGAAGATACTCGAGACAATTCTTGAAATGAACGCAGGAATGACTTCTGCAAATGGACCATACAAGAAAGATAATGTCGATACCCAAGACCTTACAATACAAAAGATGGCATAGGTAATTTGTATCAAGAAAATAAGGCGGGAAAGGTTCCAATAGCATTGAAGATAACGTGGAGGCATCAATACGAAGACTACATACCAATGAGCAAATATTATAATTACAGAAAAAAAATACTGACAACGTAAAGATCAAGAGAACTACGATAAGTAGGAAACAGAAATTGAAATGAGAACAACTGTATAGATATTTCGATTTAAAAACTGATGAAATATCACACGAGAAGACCTGGACATGGCTTAGAAAGGAAAACTTTGAAAGACAAACAGAACCTCTTCTAATAGCAGCAGAAAACAACGCCATAACAACCAACTACGTTAAAGCGAGAATTGATTAGACGAAACAAAATAACACGTGTAAGATGTATGGTGACAGACAAAAACAATTAGTTACGAAGCGATTCTATCAAACGAGCGCTTGATTACAAGACAAGTCACAGGTCATACACTAAGAATTGGGCTATAAATTGAAATTGAACTACATGAACATGTGGTATATGCACAGACTGAAATCCGTTCCTGAGAATGAGAAACACAAAAGTCTCTAGTCTAATATATTAGCTTAGTTGGCGACGGAGTGCCGGGGATGAATTCAAAAGATTCAATGTGGTCGCAAAATAACATCAACAAAGTTGTTTCACAGGAAAGCGTAAAAAATAAAGGATGATGGTGAAAATGTAATTTATTGCCAATAGATAGATATTTCCGTTCGCAGATAAGATGAACAAATTACCGGAAAAAACGGAAGTATGAAAGTTCCGATAACCAGCCATAAGCAGAAAATACTTGAGGCGAGGAGGATGTTCATACTTCCGCATAGGACTTGAAAAGACTATATAAGCTCTGGAATTTTGGACGGAAGGCAGAAATCCGCTTGTCGCTTAAGTGAAGGGGAGAGATCTGCTGGCCTGTCAAGCGAAGATAGAGACCTGCAGGTCACTGTAAGCAGACCTGTCAGCTCCCCGTGTGTGTTCTCCGGCCGTCGCACTACATCACAAAATGGGTTCCCAGCCACAGAAGAAAGATATGAGCGAACTCTTTCTGACTTTTGAATAATACAAATATAAATTATATTTTTTATATATCTACGAGTCTTTCGTTGTTTGTCCAGCGGTGCAATATACTACAATTATAAATTCGGTGTCCGTGCTAGCCGGGTTTCTGCATGGACTCATAACGAACCTTGTTACCATCAACGACAGAACTGGACGATCTTGGCATCAACGAAAATGAAGAAAGAAAGGAAGAGGAACAAAATGGGACGTCTTGCACGGAAGAAGACCACTGGTGCACCTCTGTATAATTGACCTAATAAAATGAAAAGAAGAAAACAAAAGGAAAAAGAGAATGAAAAAAACGAAGTAAATGAAAATATGTGCGGAGAGACAAGTCAAACAAACAAAATATTCCTCACGCACGATGAGACATTTTTTGTGTGTTAACAAAAAAAAAAAAAAGAAAAAGAAAAAGAAAAAAGACAAGCAACACGTTAGAAAAAAAATTGTAGTCTATGCATATACCACTCCAGGACGAAAAAGGAACAATTAGAACAATAAAATCGAGAAGAAGGCGTAGAAAAAAAAAGCAAAGAAAAATAAGGTACGTTGCTCATTGGATAAATCTTATGTCTTTCTCTGTCGTTTTAAGTTGCATGGTTTGTTCCCGATAGATTTATTTAATTAAAAAGAAAAAAATTGACAAGTTATGATAAGGCTCGTAAGTTTAATTGTACAGGTTGATACAGATTACTGCTATGTTTGAGATGGTGAATCATTAGGGGAAAGAAAGAAGAAAGGAAAAACAAAGAGAAAAGAAGGGTAATACAAGTTTGTCAATAGTCATAACAAACACGGGATGTGGTAGAATTTTTGGGTAACATACATATAAATGTTTTTTTATGAAGGAAATTCAAAAGAGCTCACGGTAAAGAATAGTAATTTTATACTGGGATATTTTTCTATGTGTCTTTCAATTCCGAGATTCAAATGGATCTGAGCATCTACGATATATTGTCGGAAGAATGCTCATATACCTTTGGGTCCATAGTTAGATCTGTAAAACGGGTCCGAAGTTGGAAAAGTTGTGAAAATTGGAAGCGTTCTGTGAAGTTTCCCTAGAATGGGATCGATATTTTGGGTACTAATTGAAGCTATAACAGGTTTTTAGAGATGGGTCGAGAAATTTGAGACACGGGTTAGTGGCCAGGCCAGCGTTTTGTGAGTTCGCCCGAGAATGGCTTTGAAATTCAATTTGAGGTACTGGTTTGTGGCCAGACCGGGTTGTGAAGGTCCCCTTAGAATGAGGTCGAGAATTTGGGGGTTTGATAAGAGGCCGGATTTTTATGTTGAAGAGGATATTTTGAAACAGAGGATGGGAAATTAGTGAGTATGTGTGCAAAATCCTGACGTGTCTTGTATGTATGCAAAATCCTGACGTGTCTTGTGGTATGCACAGGAAAATTGATGGACATGGTTTTGAATTGTGCTTGAGGGAGAAATATGGTTGACCAAATCAACAAATAAATAAAGTATTTTCTTTAACTGTTGAAAAAGAGAAAAAAGATAGACCGATGGGCAGTGTAAAAAATTTGGGTTGCTTAGAAAAAGAACCCCCAGGATATTTTATCTCACCTTCGAAAGTAAGCAAGAAACTAGTATTGTGTTGTGTTATTCGAAATAAATAAAAACGAAGAAATGACGGCTGCATACGAACCATGCTTTTGTAGAGATACTTATTGAAAGAAAATGAAAAACAAAAGGAACCCGTTAACTATTGAAGAGATAGGAGATAGATCAATTAACAGTGGATTGCTAGAAAGAGGGAAGGTGAACCTCCTGCAGGGGCACAAATAAGCTTGCAATTATTAAGGGTGCTGTGGGAACGTAGAACCATCAGCGCCCGAATGTCTCTGGGTCGGACAGTAAGAGGCTTTCTGAGGGGGTATATCCAGACTTAAAGGCAGGTAGTAGTCCTATAGATGATCGAGGAGAGCATTTGGAGCAGTCTAGAAAATTATGACTCACGGGTCCATTTTTAGGGTAAATTAGTTGAAGTGGTGGAGAAGTTATAGGTGATACGAATAATTCTCCCGTCAGGCCGCACGCCTATCATCAACATTTAGAATCAAGTTCTTCAGTATTTTTTTCTTTTGTTTCCTTTGCTTTTTCGGTCAAACTTTGAATGACATGAACTCCAGATAATGACAGTTTTTCGGTGTTAAGACATGGTATGTTTGGAAATTATGAAGTTACATGTGTGACGTTAAACTCGAGCAGGGACATGCATCGTGTAAATCGAATGTCATATAACCGATGTCAGTTTGAAATTTGCGGCGGGATTACCGCTGACGATTGTATGGTTGTGCATCGAGATGTCTACTGGAATGATATTACCTGGAGATAGAAAAGAGGAAGAGAAAGAAAAGGAAAAAAAAACAAACATTTGAACTTTGCAAATCTTCCTTCTGGTGTGAAAAAAAAGAAAAAAGATCGCTCTTCGTTGAGGGCATTATAAGAAGGATATAACGGACATGAACTTTGTCGGGGTTGCCAGAAGGGAAAAAAATTATTTTTCTTTGTTTTTACACATATATGTGTATCTAATGTTGTTATTTTATTCCTACTTTTGTAAACGTTGTGGTACAATTGCTTTGATAGTGTGAAGTAGCGAGATTGGGGAGAAGTGCACTTTAAATGTTTACATGTGAACATTTTGAAAAATACGATAGGAAGGAATGTAATATACTAGCTTACTTCGCTATTTGTTTGTCCAGCAATGCAATATACTTCACTAGGGGTTGAGATACAAACTGGTAACTAATCCCGACCAAAACTCAGACCTTTTGATAATTACCAAATAAAAAGAGAAACCGCCTAATATTGGACTGTGACGTAGTGGTGGACGGCAGAGTAAAAATGAAAAACGAGAAATTAATTCAGAGACTTTGCTGGAGAACAAGCATTTATGGTACATGAGGGTGACAGTGATACATATTGTAATTGATTCAGTTCGATCAGTCGCCAAAGTAATCTTAAAGAGATAGGAAGACTTGGAAATAAGAGGAAAAATGGAGACCATCAAGACTACATCAATATTAAGATCCAGAATGCTGAGAAAGGGTCCTGGAGACTTGAGATTTGCTATCACTTGAACTCCAATGAACGAACATTAGGTAACACTGTCTTGAAAAATTCTTAAAGGAGTATATTATGAATAATAATTAAACGAAATTATATTGGGAGCCCTGAAAAAGAAATTACAACACGCAGATGGCAACGAAGAGAAAAACACGGGAATTGGCAAGGAGGAAAAGTGAAAAAAAACAGCAGGCAAATCGAACCATAGGACCAGAGGAAATAAGTCAGAATGACACTAACAAGTTTAGGGTTTAATCTGCCCGATCAAGTGGAACATGGGACAAGTAACCAAGTCACATTCAGCCCTTCTAACTAACACTCTGTCAGGCTGTTTTCACATCTATCCGACACACAAGAGCTCCCAACCGTGGGAAAAAAGGAGCGTCACTCGCCAACGCTATTGGGCACATAAATAACGACCGCTCGAAGCTTTTAACGGCAACATCAGCCACAACCAGCCGACCCTCGTCATCAGCGAAGTCAAGATTTACCATCAGATTACGGCTGCGTCCAACTTGCTGAGAGACCCCCAGCGCTGCAGCGGCTGTCGAATACTAGAAAGACTACAAATTCGCCTTCCAGCACCCGACAGTCCTCTGCGTTAGTGAAGTGAGTCTCTTGCATTGCAGCAACATTTACTTGAGGTTCGAGAGTACACCAATCCAGCGAGAACACTAGCTTGGATCCCTCAGTCATCTCACGTTTAAGCTGGCAAATTTTAAAATCATTTTGACCCACATAACTACTCAATCTCCTCGATGGTTCGGAAATCTGTCTCAGGAAGTTCAGTCATCCATGGACATTCCTCGCACATTCATCAGGAACCGCACCTTTAAAGCTCTGTGAAATGAAATGTGAACATAACTCGGGACTCTTCCCGCGTAATAACTTATCATTTTTTCAAGCAGGGGTGCTCCAACTTTGCCAGCCTCAGGCCAGCATCGGTTTGGGTAGACTTCTCCAGGAATGTCCATACACCTTGGGTTCCACTATCAGCCGTGCGGACGAAGGTGGTCACCATGGGTGCACCCCTAAACTTTAAAGGATTGGAAACCAATTTCTTTTTGATTTTTTAAAAATCCAGCAGTGGGTTGAGCGTCTTCTAGAGCAGAAAATCAGAAATGGCCTAAAGCTCCGAAGAACACAGAGCCACTGTTGCCAGTATGGAGTCTTTTATTTCTGTTGGCGACACCTATTGTGTTCTCCGCTGGTTGTCAGTGCATTTGGTTGGACTGCATTGCAACCTGTCCTCTGCTTGTGTTGGGGTTCGGTGACAGTGATACTTCTGAAGTAGAAAGAGAGAGAGAGAGAGAGAGTAGAAAATATCTGGTAGAGTAAATGGATAGCTAGTTGAATGGGTTGGATGATTTTGTGGATATTCTTTTTTTGTTGTTGGGGGATTTGTTGATTGGAGAGTTGTTCTTGCTTAGGAGATTGTTGGAATTGATCTTGCTGGTGTTTGTGAGTTGTTTTGTCTTTAGAGACGCATATTTTTTTTTTAACTTGGCCTTCTTGAAATTCCGTTCTTCTCTAGGTTCTGTGCTGGGACCATGGAAGTTTCCTTGGGGGTCTGGATGTATTTTGGTCTGGAGGATGTGACTTTCCTGGGGCCTGCTGCCAGACGACTTTCCTATATTGCTGTCAAAAGAGTCTATGTTGAAAGGGTCTTTTGGATCACTGGAGAAAAAGGTAGTGGATTTTTGTTCTTTGAAGATGGTTAGGCAGTTTCCTTAGGGGGCGACGTGTTGGATTTCATCGGAGCTTTCAGTGGGTCTTCCCAATTTTTCTCCTACTCCAAGTGACTTTTGTGCATTCGTTGCCTGTGTTTGTGTTTTGGGCTTCTGAGGTCGCGTTGGTGGTGTTGTAGTCTGCTTCCTTATGTTTCTGTGTGGTATCTGCTGCTTTTAAAGTGCAGACTTTTGCAAGGTGGCCGATCTTTTTGCAGTTCCAGCTGCGGCCGTATGTCCTCCAATACCACATTCATTTGCCTATCCCGGAAGTATAGTGCTTCCGGGATGCCCTTGAAGCCTTCCCTGTCGGGACTCAGTCGGAATGCATAATCCCCATGTGCTGTCCCGGCAATGTCATGAATATGTGCCATCTCTTCCACTGGGCCGTAAGCACTTAGGGAGGTCACCACTTTTCCTGGGATGTTTGCCGGGACATTACAAACTGTAACATAGATACACGGTGTACCCATGTACTCTGGCTAAAGCCGGAACCACTTCGTTGTCATGCAGCTGTCCGCCAATTTAACTACCGGGTCTTTTGTTGGCAGCAGCATATCCCAGTTTGCAAAGCTTCGTCTGCAGAATTACTACCCTACGCATTAGCTTCTCCAATGTATCCTCCTTTAACCCAGAAAATCTCCTCGTTTTCATGTCCACGACAACGAGCGAGATAATGCAGGGATCTAGGGCTTTGGATATTTCAGGGATGTGCAAAATAACATTGCCTTAGAAATATGGATCAAACTTACCATCCCTATCCCTATCATATTCCTACGGGCTATTCTGATAGACATTTCAGGAGGCTGGTGATGCATTTTCAATCGGCCTTTGTCCTCGTGGAATAGACTACCCGTAGGAGAAGTTATTGAGTTTTTCTTGGCGAAGAGACTGGAAGAGCTGGCCAATTAGCGCTCTCGTCGTTGGCCACTTAGCTGGGATGGCTTCCTTAGAGAGCTGAAATGCCTCTTTTTGTCGACCTTCAGAAAATGCTGCGGAGGCCCGCAAAAGGACTTGGAACTATTTGGGGAACCCATTAGAAACGGGTTCTCCATGGTTGCAGGAGGCAACCAGGAGAAGAGAGTAAGGTGCCTATATTATTCGAACGAAACCTTACAAGAAAAATAAAGAAAAAATGATTAACTAAAGATGGCTAAAACATACAGATGAGACTGCGGCAAAGCGCGAAGTTATCTATTTCTTTTTAGGAATAAATACACATTCGCAGCCGTCAGTTTCTAATGAAATCTAACAACTGGACCTAGTGTGAGGTAAGTAGGGTGCAACTAGCGTCCAGTTGCCATACAAAATAAAGGTCATAGTAACCCGATACTGAACCACGAAACGAAACCTTTGACTCACATGAAAATGTGCTGAAGAAACATGGGCCGTGACTCAATGCCGAAGCAGTTACATCGGTCTTCATGATTTCTCTCGCGAAGTGGGTTAGGATAAAATACATTTTATATATTAAAAAGACCCCTCACATATATAGAAATTAGCATAGAATAAATCTAAATGAAAGTACTTTATTCGTGAAACCGACAAAAAATGCTCCTGTTTCCATTTTTCTACGTTTAACAACTTTTATCAATCCTTTATTCCGTTAATTAACCAAATTTTTCAATGTCTGTAAATATTAAATATTTCAGAACTTTGTTATTGGTAAATCAATTTCTTTTGATTTATTATACGTAGCTATGGTCAATTCTTAAACTATACGTAGTTTAAATTATCAATCCCCACCATATATTTACGATATCTTTTCATGATTTCCCATTTTAATATAGGACCTATACCATAGTTGTTTTTGATTTCCCATACGTAAAGGGACAAATTAGTGTTTTGTCTACTTATTTAATGTATGAAGTTATATTTATGATCGTAATATCTTTGTTTGAAAAGGCCTTTTTTATCATTCCTATGTTATTGTTACTGTTAGGGTTGAGCATTTCAGCCTTATACACTAAACACTCTATTTGTCAACTTCCCTTGACGGACCAGTTTTCTTTCTTTATGTAGTTACAATTTGGGGGTTTAGTATTTTTTTCTCTTAAGCATTTTTTGTGTTGCCTCTACTAATTAAAGTGGAAATGAAAGGCATACAGCTGTAGCTTAATTTCACGGTGTTTTTTTATCGAATATTTGTGATAAATTACTCGTCATAAGAATTTTATTCCTAATACTTAAAAAATATATTCCTATTTTTGTGGCTACAGTCATATAATATGGAGGTGTGAATCATAAAATTTTCATTTTACTATAATTACTCAAATTATTTAATGTCGCCAAAAACTATCGGTCATTTGGATTGAATATTCTATTTTGATTTACAATATGGTGTAATCTTAACATACTTAATTTTCAGCAAATGGCTAAAAGAGAAATCAAAAGATTTATTCGGTCCAAAACTGAAAGGAAAAATCCTATTGTAATCTTAGATCGTAAGTCTCTCTTTAAAAAAAAAGATACTAAAAAAAAAAATAGTTCAATCAACTTTTCTTTGCAGATGCCTTTGCACCATAGTAAACTTTGAAATGTGAATACATATTCAGTATATAAAATTAATTATAGATATGTAACAAAATTTAAAAAAATATATTATGATATTAGCCAGTTAATCTTTTCCATAGGGGTTAAGTATTCTGTATGTTTGCGAGCATTAAACAATACGTAAGTAGACTATTTCTTTTAATCTCGGTCTCTCTATCTCCCTCTCTTTCTAACTCTCTCTCTCTCTCTCTATATATATATATATATATATATATATATATGTGTGTATATATATATATTGTCATCCACAGACTGTTTAGTTGTATTACAACTCATCGGAGTGGCTACACACGCGAGATACTTCTAGCTGTGATTACAGCCCGGTTAACTTTATGCCAGTTTGATATCTGGACGCATAGCTTTCGTCATCATCAGTGCAAGCGAAGGGATTTTTATGTATATATCTATACGCTAACGGTTACAGTAATGCTCAATTGATGCGAAGAGATTTTGCATTTAACGTAAGTGGCAGCAGTTACTTCCCCGCTCGAATACTCAATCTCCAGGGGATGGGGGAGCACACACACACACACACACACATATATATATATATATATATATATATATATATATATATATATATATATGTGTGTGTGTGTGTGTGTGTGTGTGTGTGTGTGTGTGTGTGTGATTCAGCAAGTATATGGACATTTTTGAAAAAAGGAAATTGTTTTTATCTTACTTTCTCAATAATTCCAAACTAAGAATTGTTTGGAATTGGTTTACAGCAACAAAATCATTTTAATCTCGCACACACAAAAAGTTAATTCTAAAAGGTGGCAAATCAAACTGAGTAATCTATTTCCTGAATAGAACGTTTATCATCAAATGCTTTGGTAACTGAGAAGCAAAAGATATACGAAATTTATGGAAGAATCCGAGGTGTGTATGGAGAAACTTGTTTTAGAAAAATATATTTTTAAATTCGCTAAATGTGTTTGCCCTGTAAAGATTGGAAAAAAGACAGTGTATAGATCGAAAGGACACTGAACTATCAGTAAGTGAAATGTTCCGGATAAAGTAATTTGTCACAAGGTCAGACTGACATTCTTGAAATGACACATCACTTTTAATTTCAAAGACAAATTTAAACAGTTCTTAATAATGCTAACGCCAAGGGAAAAGCCCAGCTTGAAACAGAAACGTTTTCGACGATTAAAATTTACTCATATGTAAACTGCAAGATTATGCTAAACTGAATTGTTTGAAACGGGGCGGTTTTTGACATTAAAATTGAATTGTATTATATAGAACTGTTTTGAAATTTAACTGTGTGTAAACAAAGTCTAAACTTATACTAAACTGAATTAGTTGAATTAGAACAGTTTGAATAAACTGGATATTTTAAAATAGAAATGTTTTTTGACAATTAAACTGTGTACTCTTGTTAAACTGAATTGTTTGAAACAGAACTGATTATTTGCATAAAAAATGGATTCGGTGTTAAATAACCTACATGGGTTGATATGCCATAAAACCCAACCAACCAATCATCATTTGAAGTAATTCTATGCTTAAGTTTGAAGCAATTCTACATTTATCTTTTTTTTTTGTAGTATTGTAATTGCTTTTTCACATGTTTATATGATATTAGATATTCATATCTATTGTGATTTTTTATAAACAAATATATTTGACCCATAGATGGGTCCATAACACTCACTAATATTCCTAAATTAGATATATATTGTGTTTCACTGATACTGAACACTCTTTACTGATAAATATTAGAAAATGAAACCTAATGCGAGTGATTGGTAAATTATTTAATGTTATTACTTTCTTGCATGTGCTTTATTGATTTCAGGTTTGTCTACCTACTGAGCAGTAAGCTTGAGTCAGTTAGTCACTGTCTGTGAGAAAAGCAGCAATACTTGGAAACAGTATTGTTTACCAATTGGTGTTCACCCGAAAGCTCCAATACAAATGTTTAAATGCGTTTGTCTATCTATCAGCCTGACATCCGATTCACATTATTATTAAAAATAATAATAAAATAAAAATGGCGTTTGGGGTATGCGGTAGCGATGGTGATGTTATGGTTTTATTAATATTTCCACGTGTCCTCGTATACAACATGTAGGCCTGTATGAAATACCAATGAGGTAAGTGTTTTGCTGATTTGAGAGAGTGGCTTCAGGGAGACTGGCTACAGGACTCTACACCCTGTCATACCAGCAAGAAAACCGGGTTTTGACTCTCAGAAAATGTCTGTAAAATCTCAAATAACTTTTTGCCTAATTCCAAGATTGGGAGAGAACAGTAGAATTCTTTGCACTACCGAAGATAAATTGAAGGTAACAATAAAGATATTATTTGGTAATTAAAATTAGGAAACTGTTAGAAAAGTTTGCCGGTGATTCTGAAATGGTCTGGAGGCCTTAGCTGAAGCCAATAGAAATTTCTTTGAATTAATTTAATTTACATCATTTCAAAACTGTTAGAGTAATTTTTGATACATTTATTTTATGAAGTGGGATGTCAGTGGTTTTTTTTTTTTTTTCAAATTTGCATAATTTGGAAGTCTATTGATCATTGCAACCTGAATATACTTAAATCAGGAGTATATATATATATATATATATATATATATATATATATATATATATATATATATATAATTGCTTCCTAAAACTTTTAAACCTATCTTTCATCGTCTTTTTTATGGTCAACTTGTTCCTTAAAACTGAAACTTATCTTCATTGTATGGATATAAACTTAATAATTTATTAAATTATCGACAAAATAATGCCAGCTCTGCTGTATCTTTGCAATTTTAGATTTTCACAAGCCACTCAATGCTTTATATATATATATATATATATATATATATATATATATATATATATATATATATATATACATGGACGTGCGTGTTAGTTTATGCACACAAAAATGCTTACACTCATACCAACAAACAAACACTCAGTTACACACACACACACACACACATATATATATATATATATATATATATATATATATATATAATGCTAATCTTATTTTTGATTTCTGCCAATTACGAAATCTCTCAACTATGTGGCGACACCATACGGATAAATAGTCTACCTGAGGCCTGGCAGCCAGCCAATTAGTAGCGATTAAATTTCCGGATATAATTCTTTGCCAGTAAGATGCCGATAACAGCTAAAATAATTACGTTATTTTTCCCGGATAACAATAACAACGAATATTCGTTCACCATATCTGACTGCTAGGAGCGTATGCACATTTATATACACTTTAATACTTTCGGTAAATTATCCTTTTCTAGGTACACGTTTAACCGAAAATAATAACAATCTTCAGTTGCAATGTAAACTGAAATGTCTCGCTACCGACATCGTCTCTCTTCTAGTACATTGAATGATATCGTTAAATCATGCAATTATATCGGTTAAACTTTTTGCTTGACGACGTCTTGTGCTTGTGGATATAGTTTTTGAGTTCTTCTGAAATGCATCTGTTGAGATTCTGTATGTGTATAGATTATTACAAAGTATTTAGAGACTCACGTTTAAAATGTGTCACAACTAAGGAATTAAATTCTAATGAAGCCTTTAAACATGAAAATGTCTTTTAATTCAGAGCTTTTAGAATGATCATCGATTGATATAAATGGCTTGTCAACTCGTCTAACGTTATTTCATGCCAAGAAGTTATACCATTCCATGCATTATATATTTACATTTACATTTTTAATTGTCTTTAATTGGAATCATTTTGAGATGAGGCTTCTGAATCTGAGAATTAATTTTTTTTTTTTTTTGGTTTTGTTAAGTTTGATTTTCGCATCTTGTGGTGAGATCCTTATTCTGAAGATTTGAATCGTGTTGAGTACTCTTTCGTTACTAGTACTCCCAGTTTCATTACGACCCTGTGTGTTTGTAATTGTGTGGGTCTTACCTGTTGTTTGTTCAGGTTTTTTGGTTTAATGACATTTCAATATCCGTGGGTTTTTTAATGCCAAAGCTATCCTTGAAGAAAAAATAACGGTACTTTATAACCCATATCCGAGGTGCGTAAGCTGTTTTATATCATTAACAAGGATATTTGTGTAAAAGAGAACATGTCAGCGCGATTGAAATTAGAACTCACTTTCTATAACGTCTCAGTTCTGCCCGTTAGCTACTACACGACGGGAATTCCACCTAATTTTTGAGTCGTTTATTTTTTTGCACACGCGTATAGATAGAATTCCAATCTAATATGACCAATTTAGGAGAGATTTGAGAAGGGTATAAACTCTCATGTGCCCACCACCAATCTATTTGTTAAAATCTGCAACGATTTTTTATCTACGTGAATGATTTAGCATTAAATAAGCCACGAATATTGATATGTCATTAAGCAAACAAACCAGGCCAAATAATTTGAAAAAAAATATGTTTGAAAGATAGATGAGCCCCTAATAGACATTAACCCTCCTGGCCAAAGTGGACCTGGGAGTAATGTTAACAAAGGAGTACTCAACACTCTTCTAATCTTCAGGATAGGAACCTCACCACTAGGTGTAATTTACCATAATTTTCATTACAATTTTTATTTGAAAAATATTCGTTTACTTTAGTATCAAATAAATTTGATATTTGGTCCTTGATTCAGGACGTGAAAAAAGATGAGAAAGAGTTATGCAGCAGAAGTTGCAGTTATTTTCTAAAGCTGTGTTGCCAAATTGACGCCGTGAAAAACTGAGAATGAAACAATGATAAGAATAAGACCTGAATGAAACGCATGGAGTGAAACGGCGATGGATATACTAAATCTTGCAGCGCTACATCAGACCACTCCGCTATTCATAAAAAAAAGACAATGATATCTTCCAAATTACAATTATATATTAACTGGAAATGATTTTTCGATTAAATTTTATTGCTAAAAATTTGCTATAAAAATCCATTGCAATAGATTTCACTTTGCTGATATATTTTTAAAAAATTATAATTCTACATCAAAATGTTCAAACATCTATACAGGACTCTTCAAAATCGGTAATAGAGATACACCGGAAGTGAATATACAACAGAAATCCATTGGAAATTATTGTAATATAAATGACAGATTATAAATTACTTATCTAAAGAAATACGCGGCGCATTTAATAGCTTTACATCATATCACTTTGAACTATGAGTCATTCTTGTCTTTTGAAGAAGACTACCAATCAAAGAATCGTTGCAGCAAAGATTTGCATAGGTCTACGCAGAAATACAAAAAACAAACTATTTGACTTTCACTATATGGCTTGTCCACAATTGCCAATAGTGATATAAATTATCAATATACAGTAACTGCTCAAAAAAGGTTTGATACTCTGCCGGAGATATCTGAAAGACACTCTCCAAATAATAAATATGAAGACTTTGTTTCCGCTCATATATAAGCACTTATTGAGAGCATAAAAAGCAAAGGAAAAGCTAGACGTTTAGTTCCATGGGGGTCAATGGCAGTAATGGAACAACGAGATAGCATAAGAAATCTTACTTAATAAAAGAAACTCAAGAAATACCAATGTGAAAATCTAGCAATAAATGCTGCACAGCAAGAGACAAAGTAGATTAATTCAAGGCTTGATTAATAAATCAGGAATTTGGTCGAGGATAGACAATGACGATTGACACGAAACGCAGTAAAGGAAGTAAGCAGAAGAAAAAAAATTGGGAAAAAAAACTTAAAGAACTGGGGGAAATAAGCGTTTTTAGAAATCTGTCCAGCTACCGTCCTGATATCTCAAATAAACCCATTAGAATTATTAATATCCCACTAGACTTTTGAGTAGATCAGTTTAAGGAGGAAAAACTTGACACATTTCTGAAAAAAGATTCAAAGCAGAAAAACAACAGGACTTAACAAAACATCTCCTGAAGTATCGACGAGAAGAAAACTTAACATCTTTCCTTGATTATTAAATGTTGTAAATAAGCAAAACGCAATCGAGAACTAAAGAAAAGATTTCATCTTCCCTTTCTCTAATAACGATTTCTACGGAATCACTAAATAAACACAGAGGTCGAACTCTTACGGCTAAAGTGACTACGGTTGGTAATGTTCTATCTCTCAATCGTATCAAGCTTGAAAAAAAGAAAATTCTTTGGAAAATTCAAAACGGCTTTCAGAGAAATCGAACCACATCACAGATTCTGACTATCCTCCAAATAATCGAATTATTACGTGGAAAATGTTTTCGTACATATTTCCAATGCATTTGATTCCATATACAGAGGGAAGATGAAGTTGATACCTTTATTATACGGTTACCCCACAAAAGGTGCTGCTACTATAATCATGCCTTTAAAAACACAAGAAACAGTGGTTCGCTCAAATTTAGCTGCATATGTATTCTCTCAAGATAACGAACGACGAACCTTATCAGATATAATTAAAGGAAAAGATTTCACATGAATGAAAAAAAAGACAACCAGTAGATGATATCCAGCTGAAACTATGACAGACGTAGACGAGGCAGATGATCTTGCGATTCTCGCATATACATCTGCCTAAGCCACATCCCTGTTGCATAGCCTGGAGCCCGAACCAGAAAACATTAGCTTCTATGTTATTGCAAATAAAACGGTGTACATGTGTTGTAAACAAGAATGAACCCCGTGTACTATAAGTGAAAAGCCTCTAAAATTAGTAGACCAGTTAACATACCTTGGAAGTAATATCTCATCTGGAATGATCTTAACATATGCATAGGGGCAGCGTGGAGTGCTATAGACAGTTTATCGATCATATGGAAATTTGATCTCTCAGCTGAAATAAGACATAATTCTTCCAAGCAATAATATATAGAAAGAGCCCTTTGACTCTAATGGATACATTTTTTTAAAAAGTTAGTGGGTAAGTACAATAAAATGCTATCTATTGCTTTAAACAAATCCTGAACACAAAACTCCACAAAAGAAGCAGCTGCATGGACACGAGCGTCTTATGTCAAAAAACACCCAATATAACGTACTGGACATGGGGTCACGGCCGGAGAAGTAAAGATGAACTTATAAGTGAGGTTCTCGTAGGGACTCCTACAAATAGTGGCGCCAGTGTTTGTTGAGCATCAATGACTTGCATGATTCAGCTTTGTGCGGTGAGTGCATGCTGTCTAGAGGACATGTCAAGAGCGATGGACGGATGGTCAGAGAGAATCATGGGACTTTGAACTATATGTACAACTTGATGATGATGTCGATGATGATATCAAATGGGTTGGCTTTCTATACAGGATAGGCACCAGCTTCCAAATGACAAATATATCCTGCATCTTTTTAAAAAATATTCATTTGAAATAACTGCAGGTAAATATTTCCGTGGGTGTTCTCGTGGTGTGATGGTTAAATCGATAGACTGCTGACACGTACTAAGCAAGTTTGTACTCCAGTCGCGCTATTACGTTCACTTTCGGGCAAATACCCTTGGGAAAGGTATGAACCCCCTTACCCTCCCAGCTATTGGTTAAATAGTACCACTACTATTCTTCTAGGAGAATAGCTTTGGCATTAAATAACCTACAAAGTTTGATATGCCATTAAACAAAGAAACCAAACCAAACCACACCTAAAGTTTTCCTTGCCCCAAGTACACCTCTCTCTCTCTCTCTATATATATATATATATAAACACGCACACGCACATATATGTATATATAGTTTTCCTTATTTAAAAAAGCAAGTACCAACGAACAGAACCTTAAGAAAGTCCAGAAAAAACTAAAACATGCCAAACTGAATATTAATAATCACGTAGAGCATGGCTGAGAGTAAATGAGGTTGTTCACTTCGAGAGCAAAACTAAAAAAAAAAAAACAGCCAGCCCTGAAGAACGAATTTAGTTGTAAAAAGAATATTACAAGAACCTTCTGGGAAACTCCCTAAAAGTCACTTCTAAGCCGATCACAAAATCATTAATAGCCATCTAGATATAGGACAAGGACAGTGTATCAAAAAATTACTTAACGTAATACTGACATAAATTGAAAACGGAAAAGCTGCTGGTCACGACGAAATAACTTAAGAAGTATGGAAGACAATGAAATTTAACTACTTCTCGATTTTGCATTGCTGTACATAAATAAAATCCAATAGAGAAATGGACATAAGATGCATCACGACCTTTCATAAGAAAAGTGACTTCGGAAACACTAAAAACTATAGAGGCATACCTATTACTTCTATAGCTGTTGAGATTTTTAATACTTCTCAAACTTATCAAACCTGAAATTGTGAAAATATTTAAAAAGAAAAACTCAGAGAAATCGAACCTCCATCGCTGAGTTATGTCTATCTGTCCCAATGTGGACGAGTGACTCAGTGGTAGAATTTAGGCTCTGCATTATGTGGTCGTTGGTTCGATTTCTCCTGGGGAAGATCACGGTAATCAATGCTGATAAGACATAATAAGGTCGAAACATGTGTTCCGCTTGTCCGTATGTCGAACGCAGTATGTCGGATTTTCATATCATGAATATCCGTCGAATCATCGAAGGAGTACGCGAAAAAAAAATCTTGGGGCGACACGACTGTTCGCAGATTTCTCTAAGATAGTTGATTCCGTATACAGAAGGACGATGGAGGAAGACGACAACAATACGGTATTCACAAAGAAACTGTCACCGCTATGATAATGCTTTATAGAAACACAAAAGTAAATCATCACTCTTCTGAGAGATACAGAGACTTCTTCGACATTTTTGCTGGAGTTTTGCAAGGAGATACCCGAGGTCTACATTTGTTTAGAATCTGCTTAGACAACGTACTTCCAATGTCGATAGATCTAATGAAAAAAATGGTTTAAGCTAAAAAAGCAAGAAGCGAACGATATCCTACGAAACTATAATAGATACACACTATGCAGATGATCTCGTACTTCTTGCAAATACGCATGGCCAAGTTGAATGACGACTGCATAACCTAGAACAAACAACAGCAGGCATTGGCCTTCACATGAACGCAAATAAATCAAATTACTTGTGTAAAGGGAGTAAGAGACATTTACACTTTAAATGATAGGCCTCCAAAATTAATGGACAAATTCAAATATCTTGCCAGCAATATCTCTTCGTCTGAAAGGGATGTTTACATATAAACAGCATAGGGAGGGACTGCTATTGATATGTTATCGATCATATAAAAGTCTCATCTATCAATTAAATACAACAGGATCTCTTTCAAGCTATGTCTGTGTCTATGCTTCGATATAGATGAATAGCGTGGATGCTAACAAAACGCAAAGAGAAAAATCTAGATGAGAACAACGCAAGAATCCTATTTGCTATTTTAGAATAAATACGGAAAAAACATCTAAAAAAAATCAAGTAACTGTACGGCCACATACCACCCATCTAAAAATCATCCAAGTAAGATGAACTTGACTTGCAAAACACTTGGAGAATCAAGTATGATCTCATGTGACGTTGTTGCATGAATTCCTTACATGGGTAAGCCATTTTTGGCAAGAGCTTATTTACATCAGCTCTGTACAGAAAGAGAATGTAGTTTGGAAGAGCTGAAAGGAGCGATTGAAGAGAGAGAGAGAGAGAGAGAGAGAGAGAGAGAGAGAGAGAGAGAATCAGGGAAATACATGGTGTCAGAACGACTTGATGATGAACATCATGATGATACACTCACAGACACACAGACACATTCATATATATATATATATATATATATATATATATATATATATATATATATATAATAAATTAATATATATTAGATATATATATTTAATTCCATGGAATTTAGACTGCAACCCTTGGGTTTCAAGGAGTTTTTACGAAACAAGAATCAGCAGACGGTTAACAAAATGAAATTGACATTGCCCTTGGTTCGACACAAACCCACGAAGTGATTTAGTGACAACCAACACTGTTATAATATATATAAATAAACGTTTGAATATATATATATATATATATATATATATATATATATATATATATATATATATATATTCAAACGTTTATTTATATTAATCAATATCATATACCCACATATCTTTCTACTACTCCGAGGTTAACGATTTAGATATTTATTAATCTTCAATGAAGGTTTCCAACCTGAAAAATGGGAAAGAATTTCTCATTAATTACTCGATAGATGGCTATTTTTTTCTTTGTTTTCTTTATTTTACGGTTTTTATATATTTATCAATTATCTCCATTTGCTTTCCGTGAACAGTCATTAATCCTGCCACCATCTTCAAACATGCATCATACTTTTTGCAGCAAAACATATGCATAACTTCGGCACTACTTTTCATCCTCTCATATTTTCTTCTCTGCAGAACCCATCACAATGTGTGCGTCCTCTAATGTGAATTCGACTTCTAGATCCGGAGTGGGGAGGTTATATAATGATGATAGCGTCGACCCGTGTATTTATGCTCCAAAATAATCTCTATCGATTGCATTAATGACTATGATTTTTAAAAAATACTAAGGCAACATTGGATTTTTTTCTCTATTTTAGTTAGAATAGAACGCTAGGTCAGATCCTTCGGCAATTACACTTAATAATTGACTATAACGATTTAATTGCTTCTCAGACTTGCAGTTAAATGTTAATAATTTATGCTTTTGCAACGAACTAGTCGATATTGCCTTCGTCTAAGTAATGCATTCATTATTAATATTTATTCATATAAATATTTTCACTTAAAACCTATTTGAGTAGTATTCATAGCATCGCATATGATTTTCTGAAAAAAAAATGCTTTTAGCCAAATTTGGTGCTTTTATTATTTGGCCTGTTGAATTTGTTCGTTCTAGAATACCTGGATCGTACTTATACTTAACCATGTATTATCATGCTGATTCAATTCAAGAACATTTTTCGTTTTTAAGTGATGAAAATAGATCATCATTTTCTGAATACTGACTCAAGTTCCAAGAAAGTGGTTGAAGCGCACAGTAGCACAGTGATTAATTCTTAGGACACTGACCTTCACTCATTCAAACCCCCCCCCACTCAGCTACGGTTCCTGGTTGAAAAATTGTTGAAAAAGTAATATGTTGTACGCTTTCTTGGCCAGTTTGGCGACGTAGCGTATCATGCGATCGATTTTCTCCTCAATATATTTACCTCTTCATTGAGAATTCTCCTAATCTTCTGAATTGTTACTGTTGTCATATTTTTGTGAGTTATTTTTAACTGGCAGGTTTTTTTTTATTTTGGTTTCCAGTACACTTCAAAATATTTTAGCTGATTTAAAAGCGCAGTTGTGCGGTTGGTAATGATTCTTCTTCTGGTTTCTTTTCCAAAATTTTAAGGACAGTTTCTAGGGTATAAAGTGTAATTGGTGTAGCAGTCACTTTCGTGTTTCATATTTTTTCAGCTACTTGACAAGATCAAAGTACTTTTCCATGTTTTTTTTTTCTTTTTATTATTATGTCTGTCACTGTTTGTGGTTATTTCTAAAAGACTGACTGAGAGTAAATTTCATCAGGTTTCCAGGATTCTTCTGAGTATTCTATCTCATTTTAACAATTCTGTAATCTGGATGGTATTGATTCTTCCAGTGATTTCCAATACTTAAAAAAACAAAACAACTCTGAGTACAATTAGTATTGTCGTAACCCCCTTATTCCGCAGGTTACTTAGTTCCATGGCAATTTTCAGGAATTAGTATTTTCGGGGTTCTTTTTGTTTGTTTGTTTGTTTGTTTTTTTTTCATTCTAGTATCCGCTGAAACTTAAAAAGTCCATCAGATGACAATTCTTTTTTTTTTTTACTTATTTATTACCGCCTGTTCTTCTACATTTTATTCCTTTTCACGAGTCCCATTGGAACACATTACTCACCTAGACGTATCCAGTTTATTGCCCCTGTTGTCCCATTTGGCTAAAATTGTAATTCTAAGTAGCATAAAGGTGACAACGATAACACTAATCTGTTGGATGACATCTAGATTATGCATTCATGGGATCGGCGATGTTATTAAGATATAGTTACTTGTCAAATATTTGAATAACAGCTTGTTAATCGTTATCTCATTGTTTTATGTACTTATATATTAACTTTTTTATCAGTCAGTTACAGTTTTTCCTTCTGTTATCATATTTACCCAACCCCTCCGCTTGGGCAGGATATGACACAAGGTCAGTTTTTTTAAGCGGAGTTTAACAGGTTTGAATTCAGAGTATTCCTTCTCCTAGACTAGTTGCCTCACTAAGGCTGAAGAAATCAGTCTATCCTACTATTTACCCATAACTGGAGGGAGAATAAATGGACTCATACCTTTGCCAAGGGTACTAGTGCCATGTGAAATGCAATCAGTCTCGTCCAGGGTTTGAACTCATGTCGCCGAGTCCATTTCCTACGACGATAACCATTACACCACGAAGTCACTGACAACTGCTGTGTGGTGTTTGCTTATCGTCATACGAGGAATAAACAAACACAAAAAACACCACTCGTTTTAAGCATTAGGAGTTCATTGCTTCCTTCTCTCTGATCAGTAACTGGGGTCGTGGAATTTAGGGAGGAATTCATTATGGACTCAATCTGTGCCTAACTTGTTTATCCTTCTAGGAACAATACTCTTCTAGTGTCTTTAATTCATCTCTCATTCTCAGTTACCACCAATATTTATTTTCTCACACTCTAGTCGACATGAGGCATGTAATCCGTTTTCTAATATGCAATTTAAATAACACCCCACCATCAGTTCCGTCTAATGTGGTTGACATCGTCTAAACTATTCCTCTCAACACTTATAAAACCATCACTGGTTAGGATTTGTTTGGATTTTACGGCATATCAACTTTTGTAAATTATTTAATGCCAAATTCATATCTATACAACTAAACAGTTTTATTTCAAGCAATTTGGTTTAGGATCAGTACACAGTTTAATTGTCAAATATCTTTCTCATTCAAGCTCTTCAGTTTAGTCAAACAGTTCTAATTCAAACAATTCAGTTAAGTAGAATTATAGTTTTTGATTATACCCTGTTAAATGTCGGAACAGTTCTATTTCGAACAATACAGTTTAGCGTAAGTTCTGTTTCAATGTCAAAAACAGTTCTATTTCAAACAATTCATTAAAGCATAAGTATGCACTTTGCATGTAAAAAGAGTTTTATTTCAAGTAATTTAATTTAGTATAATAAAGAAGTTTACTTCATAGATAGGGCCCTATCAGATGTTATCATTAACGGCCAGAGTTGACCTGGGAGCGATGGCAATAAAGGGATTCCCCACATTCACCAAAGCTCCTGCATCTCTGCAATCTCACCATCAGATTCTTTAGTATCATATTCAGGACACTCGTTGGGATGTCTTACCTCTCTGCCGAAGTGCAATCGGTTTAATCTACAGCCCTAACCGACTGGTCAAGCTATCATTGGTGATCTAGGCAATAACTAGTTCAAGGTACTAGATCAAACATATCTTGTTGCAACAAGTCTGTTAGAAGAGATGCTGAACTTTGAAAAAAGGTCATTGTCCATGTTACTCAGTTTTAATAATATATCTATCCGTATCCATGTACCATTGCATAAAATGTTACACTTGTTATTTCACTTTCTTTTTACCTAATTCAATTTCGTCGGATTTTTCGTTTTCATAATTAATGAAACAATGATTTCAACAATCATATAGTTCCGTCTAGAGTCCAGAAATATATATATAGTTTCCCACCAACACCCCCCTCCACAACCGCCACGTGCAGGATGCAACACCTGGTTAAAATTTCAGCTGAGTATTATTGGTTTTAATTCTTTTTCAGTGTTTTCTCAACGAAACCTGAAGAAACCATTCTGCCCTACTATTTATCCATTGATGTGGAAGAAGAGATGGATACATTACTTTTGAAAGGGTATTAGCACTATGGTAAATGTAAACAGCATTTTCCAGAATTTAGAATCTCGCCTGTTCCATATCTTACCAAGATGATCGTTTGATCAGACGCAATATTTCAGAGGATCTCACTTTTGATACGGTCCTTGTTTACATATATTTTGGGAATTATTGATATATGTTTAGATATTATACGGTATTAACTATACCTATATAACAAAACCCTAACATCAATTTTTTTTCTGTCACTGTCTTTTTTTTAGTTTGTTTCTTTTTTTTTTCATCATTATTTAAATGTTCTATTTCAAAATCATAATATCTAAATACATCATTTCCCGTTCTGAATAAATATCTACTTAGAATGCCAGCAACAAATTAACATTTAATAATTGAAAATATTTTAATGTGAGTTGCTTCCATATTTAATTAACCAAAGTAAACTCTTGAAAATCCTCGGATTCATTTCTTTCATATTATCACTATTTCATTCATTACAAAATTGCTATTCGCTTTTATATTCTAGAGTGCTAAAATATTGATAAACAATCATTCCGTCACGGAAATGATTGAAGAATTTATTATCCGAGGAAATGAGCGCAAGAATTTAGTAAAATAAAATTTTCAAAAAATATCTATTAACTTCTGCATTTGTAATGTTTTCATCATTTTTTTAATCTGTTGTTTTGGTTATTGTATTTTCACCCAAGTAATTTCAGCCAGATATTCTGTCGGGTCATTTTATTCCTGCACTTCATTGATCATTTAAATTTCACCCGTTTTCGGAAATTTCTGCAGGAACCATCATTTGTACTAAATTATTACTTAATATTCTCGTAAAGTAAACCCGGTCGGCTGTGGCTGTAGAAAATACCGACTAGATCTCTGCCAGAGTGTCCTTGATAGGATATTAAAACATCTGAGTGCAAGGCTACAGCCTTGGATAATTGGAAAACGTGGAATACTCCTTAATTGCCATTGTTTAACAGTCCGGTCTGGCCACTAATGTTTACATCTTATAGGATCCTATCCATGAGTCAAATAGAAGAAACTGTGGGCAAAAAAATCACTGATATCAAATTGTGACTGTTATATTGCAATACGTGAAACCTTTTAATTTTGTGCAAAAAAAATACTTATGCCCGTTTAAGAATGTTACATTGAAATCTCTCTCTCACTCTCTCTCTCTCTCTCTCACACACACACACACATGCAAACACACACACACACACACACACACACACACATATATATATATATATATATATATATATATATATATATATATATATATATACAGGCATGTTTGATTAATAATAAAGACATATTTTGTCTATGTAATTTTAAACCTTTCATAACATGAGAAAATTACGTAAACGCAGAATTGGGTAAGACTGAAATTCTGATGAATTGAAAAGAAAGCTATCAACGAAAATAGAATATTATAAAAAAATATAGAATATTGAAAAAAAAATAACTACAGGCATTTCTAAGCATTGTCACTATTTTCAAAATTAATTCTATTGGTTTGAGTTTTTTGTTTTTGTTTTTAGATATAAGGCTTCTAGGACTTGTAGTCGTAGCTTATTTATTTCTCGTGCTATAATAGTACGGTTTTCAAAAATAAATTTTCGAAATTTTGATTTGGGAATAGAATTAGTTTTAAGGTGTAAAACTATGGAGCAAGAATCATTAAGGTGCATTGTAAGCCATCTAGAAAAAGTTGTAGTGGTAAGACCAACATACATATCATATTTTTTGGAGACACAATCTTCCAAAAGACATTTGAACATATATACGACATTTGACCAATCGAAAAATGTATGAAGGGGGAAGAGTTAATGGAAATAAATAGGTTGGAGGTTTAAAATTTTTTGTAGTAACCTAAAACCTGAAAACATACAAAACTCTTCAAAAACACTCTTTATACATGCAAGCAACCCTTGATGATGGCCTATGAAATGTTCGATAGCGTCCGATAAATTAAACCACCAATTCCAACCTGAAAATAGACCCTAATGAGGAAACTTGAAACAATCTTAATGAAATTATGCAGTCAAAATGTGTTTTATTATTTAATTAAACATGCTTAAATGAAATACTGCTGCCAAACAACACACACACACACACACACACACACACACACACACACACACACACACACATATATTTATATATATATATATATATAAACAAGATTTGGCGTTGAATAACCTACAATGGTTGATATGGCATGAAACCAAATTAATCGTTCTCGTAAACTGGTGACCAACCAATATCAGTGAGCACTGTTTGCCTAGATATTTTACGCATATTATATATATATATATATATATATATATATATATATGTGTGTGTGTGTGTGTGTGTGTGTGTGTGAGAGAGAGAGAGAGATGGTCGACTTAAACGTTTATAGGCTTACCAAGATACTATCTTAGAATGTAAATAAATGATACTTATTTTACCACATCATGTCCCATGCAGTTCTGACATTTATTCTGTTAGTGTTGCAGTGATTGAATTTCATTATTTAAAAAAGTCCACAAAATCAAACATGATATCATTACAGAAATTTTTTAGCCTACCCGTGTATTTATAATATATTTGGAGACGTACGTACAGTAATGGTTATTGCCGTAGGAAATGGACAGGGAGACCCGAGTTCAAATCCTGGTTAAGGTTGTTTAAATTTAACTTACTGCTTAAGCCAATGAGAAATAAATTAATCCAATTTTTCTCCCTCGATCTATGAGTAAATAGTAGGGTAAGCTGGGCGCATCAACTTTGATTTAAGTACCAACGTAGGAGGGAATAAATTCTAATTTCATAAGTGTAAAATCCTCTTAAAACTGTAAATTCAAACTGTAAATTCAAACTGCCCCTTAAAAAATTAATTATTTGCTTGTACAGAAGGCTTACCATATATATATATATATATATATATATATATATATATATATATATATATATTGGCGGGTTTCGATTCCGGCTTCGAGCGTCCTTCGTGTCTAGCCACACTGAAGAGTTCTGATAGAACGAAACAGTCTGTCTGTGGATGACAATATATGCTCCCCCATGGGGGTTGAGCTCTCTGGCGAAGGAATTGTCGGCAACTGTTACCGTAATGCAAGGCTCTTCGAAAGAATTGAGCTCTCTGGTAGCCGGTAGGGTCTGAAAAAATGTAAACAAAGGCTGCTGCTGCTGTTTGCTAAATATAAAAATACCTAAAAATTCCCCTAGCCAACGTGGTCCGATTGTGGCCGTGTGGTCTGAATCCTTAGTCTATCCTAAAGTTCGACAGGTTTCGATTCCGGCTTCGAGCGTCTTGCGTGTCTAGCCACACTGAAGAGTTCTGATAGATGAAACAGTCTGTCTGTGGATGACTAAATATATTTAAAAATAAATGTTTACTTTTGTGGTAGCCTCTGTAACGAATTAAGCGAAATTGAGGAATTCCTCGGAGTCTGCGTTAAATAATACCACTAGTTTATTTCTTCAAGATTGCCTTTGGCTTTAAATAACCTTCAAAGGTAGAACTGCCATGAAACAAAAAAAAAAAATTGCCGCATGATTTTATTTTTACTTTTCAGCATTCTCCTTTTCTTCAAGTGATAAGAATATCTACAATGAGAATACAGGAACCATATTCCGTTAATAACTAATTGTCAATATAAATTCTTATTTACCGAACGACGTATACCATACATGTGGATGTATATGAATTATAATTACGTATACACACATGACGTATAGTAAAATATTGTTCTTTTAACCTTCGCCCTATAAACCAGATATCTTTTTATAAATAGTGTCCGGAATTAGTAAGTCTCTATTATATCTTTTTTCTATTGTTTTACATTTTCTCCTTTTTTTTTTTTTTGTGACACAAATTGCCAACTCGGAACGCCAAGGATGGATGAGACTTGCTGATCTGTTTGCTACAATTTTGCTGCTGATTTACTTGCTTAAAGTCCAAGGTCTCAAAAAAATATTTAGAAACGCCTTTTCTCCTATGGGTACAATTCATATTGATAGTAAAATTATACGGGACACGATAGACTTGTTAGCGTCTCCATAGCGATTTACTGAGTAATTCTTTTTCTTTCGTTCGCGTTATTTTTTTTTGTTTTGTTTTGTTTTGCAGTTTTATATTATTATTATCATTATTTTAAAATGATTACTATTTATTTTTACTCTCTTTTTGTATCGATTTCATTGTCTTGAGTTTCTTTCAATAATTTATTTTTTAAATATACTGTGCGTTTTTATTTCTCAGTTAATTTATTTATTTACTATTATCTTCTGCGTATACTTCTAATGGATTCCTTCAGAAATTTTCTTGGAAATTAATCAAATCTTCGGTGTAGCGTCACAAAGTGCAAAGGGCAAAACGGTTTGCATGCATTGAGAGTTATTCTAAAATGCGTGCAGTGATGAGGCTCCTGTACCTCCTACGCCCAGATCTACTCTGACCCTGATTACTTGTATGTATTCACACAATACATCCACCACAAACAGGAAGAGATATAAGATCGATCTGTAAATCTGTGTACAGCTGATTTGAATTCAGACTTTCCCTTCTAGATTGGTTGTCGAACCAAATTTAAATAAAACTGCGTGGCCTGATATTAAAATATAGATGCATCAATCGAGTTTTATTGTAATTTACCAAGCTCTTTGCTTCGATGTGGCACAAGGCCGAATGAATGGGGCGCCCAATGAGACTCGAACTCACTCGTGTAGGTTTGCAAGTCTCGCTTGCTAACCGTTACACCACCAGAGGCGCCCAATTATGAGTTTTCTTTATGTAATTTACAAAGCGCTTTGCTTTGATGTGGCACAAGGCCGAATGAATGGGGCACCCAATGAGACTCGAACTCACTCGTGTAGGTCTGCTAGTCTTGCTTGCTAACCGTTACACCACCAGAGGCGCCCAATTAAGAGTTTTCTTTATCCCAGACTCGTAGCTGAACTAAACTTAAAGAACTCTGTCTAGCCTAATATTCACCCAGAGGTGGGACAGACGAATTCAAAGTTTTATTTCGTCTAGACTGGTTGTCGAACTGATCTTAGAGAACCTGTCAACCCTAATATTTAGCAATGGGTGAGACACACTAGTTAAAAGTATTACTTTCCCTAGACTGATTATTGAATCAAGGATAAACTGCTCAATTTGTCCAACTATTTACACGTAGTTACAAAAAAAAAAGAAAAAAAAAGGTGGGTTCAGGCATTTCCCACTTTCTAACATAAAGTGAAACGAAACAGCTTCGTCCAGTATTTGGATTTTGATAGCTGGTTCTATTTTCCACAAATATTAACTGTTATAATACTCATGCCGCCTACTTGACCTCTTGCACATATTTAAATAATATCAATGGGTCAAATAGATCGGTTAGTAGAAATAAATATTTAAAACCCTACAACTGTGTACAAATAATTATATAATTTAATATGATTTAAACTTTTAACAGTATGTGTAGAAACAAATCGAAATTCTATGTTTATTTTTTTGTCCGTAAGTTCGTTCTTTTTTTTTTTTTTTTTTCATTATAGAAGTACCATTCACCTAAATGAAAGGCGTTTGAAAAATATGCACATACTTTTTAGCTGTTTATGAACGTGCAGTTATTATTTAAGTTCATTTCAAATAACGAAATGAATACTCCTTTTTTTTTAATCTCCCTGTAAATCGCTCATAGAATCATTTTTTAAAACCACCATGTATATAAAAGTGGGTTTCTTTATTTGAGATAAAAGTAAACAAAATATATTCGTTTCTTTTACTGAAATTTTCTTTCCGTATTAAATTAGCTCGATGGAAACCACATCATTCTTTCTTTTCTTTTTTCAGTTATTTAACTATTATTACCTTCAGAGTTTATTTCTAATGGATTCTTACTTTAGAAAATAATCTATAGTGTAGTGTTACATAGACTAACAAAAGGAAACCTTACATAGGAACAGAGGGAGAGAGAGAGAGAGAGACTTGGCACCTAATCTTACAGGTATCTGTTATTGCGATAATTTTGCTGAATATATATATATATATATATATATATATATATATATATATATATATATATATATTATCATTGGGAACATGTGTCAAATCTGGGACAAAGAATATGGGTCTGCAGCAAATCTTAGAAGCCATAAAAACGCGTATAGAATTAATGTCATAGCCGAAAACTGTTCTTTCACTTGTCAAGTCTGCGACAGGGCTTGGTAAAGTTGGACCGAGGAGCCATAGGCTTTCCCGCGGGCGCAATTTGCAGGATTGAAGAAATGTCATTCTCCTTTAAAGAAATTGTTTGGTTTCAGTTTGGTTTCTTTGTTTAATGCTATCACCCTACGTTTGCCATCAAATGCCAAAACCTCCTTGTGCAAGCACAATCTTCGTGATATTTAACCGATAGTTAGGGTGACGATGTTGTAATATATATATATATATATATATATATATATATATATATATATATAGTCATCCACAGACAGACTGTTTCGTTCTATCAGAACTCTTCAGTGTGGCTAGACACGCAAGACGCTCGAAGCCGGGATCGAAACCCGTCCAACTTTACGTTAGACTATGTTTTCAGACCACTCGGCCACCAAGCGGACCACGTTGGCTAAGGGAATTTTAAGGTATTTTTATTTTTAGAAACAGCAGCAGCAGCCTTTGTTTATATTTCTTTATACCCTATTGACTACGAGAGTGCTCAATTCTTTCGAAGAGCTTTGCATTACGCTAGCGGCGGCCGGCAATTCCTGCGCCAGAGAGCTCAACCCCCATGGGGGAGACTGACAGAGACACAGAGACAGAGAAGGAAACATAGTCTATTTATATATCTATCTTTCATTAAGCAAAATATTCTCATCTCATCTCTAATGATGATAACTTCAAATATGTTTTTACTGCTAAAATTGTTGGAATGTTTATAAATATGAACGTTTCTCGTCTTAATTTTTGAGATGAGGGTTGACGTGTAATATCCTGTGTGTGATTTTTCGATGCGTTGTTCTCATCTTTATTGTTGTTAGTAATTATACAATCCAGTAGTGTATGCTGTACCGAATTTTTCTCTAAAATTAGAATTGCACCCCATATATTAAAGATGGAAGTCTCATACCTTAGTGCATATATTCATATAAATTAACAATCTTCCGTGATATCATTAAATTGAACAGGTAATAAACAATCCATCGTAGTCTGACTGATTCCGTGGATAATTTGTCGATCTGTGTTTACATTTTGAGTAACAGCTGTTTGAAACGGTGAGTAAGATAGTGTCAGTACAATATTTAATTTGTCTTTCAGTTATACTTTTTTTCATATTAATCTCGCTATTTGTAAGATATGTTAACAGAACACGAGTTTAAGCTGAAAATGTTTGTGTCAGTCAGTTGGAGTTACGTTAAGTGGTTTATATCGATTGTTAAGTATATTATTCCACTGGTTGATCTCTCTGTAGTAAATTTTTGGATTATAGACCTGTCGTATAAGATGAACCTTAAAAAAAGCCGATTTTTACGACACAATTTAGGTTTTCTTTTTCTTTCGTTGAATTTTTTGTCTTTGAAATTGAATATTTACGTGTTTGAATTTTTTAAAGCTCATTTGTGTTCCACATTTTCCCTTCACGCTCCTTTTACCACTTTTTTCTCCCTGAGGTTTCGACGTCTATTTTTCTCTTTGAATATTTACATCATACTTCATTTATCTACTATTTGTGTTTGGTTGCCAAATAATGCTGTCTTTCTTTCATTCATCATTATTTTTCCCTGCTATTGTCATACTTCTTTCATTAATTGTTTCCCCGTGGTGTAGTAGCTAAATTGCTGGACTGCGACCCCGAAGTAAGCGAGTTCGAATTCCAGTCGAAGTGTTACTTTCACTTTCAGACTAATAACTACGGAAAGGTAGGAACAACCTAATCCCTCCATAGCCCAGTCGGCTGGGGGTGTAGCATACACCGATTGCTTCTCTTCACAGGAGTAAGACTCCCAAAAAGACTGTTATGTTTTTTACCCAAAAAAAGCTGACGGTAAAGCTATAGTAATGCTGGAACTTTGGTTAATGCGGAGCACCCCTTTATTGCTATCACTCCCAGGTCCACTCTGGCCTGTAGTGGTAGCACCTGATAAGGTATTCTTTATGGGTCAAATATTACTAAACGTTCTACTTATGGTAAACTGAATAGTTTGACATTGATGTGCTTTAACATTTAAATGTATATAAATGAATGGTTGATGTTTCATTGAATTTTTCGAGATACATAGTAATACTTGGAACAATTTAACATAGTTGATTAAACTGAATATTTTGAAATAGAAATGTTTTTCACCGTTAGATTGAGTGCTTATGCTATGGATTCGGCTTTGAATAACCTAAAATATTTGAAATGCCATAAAACCAAATCAAACTAAAACCAAAATTTTATCGAAATGACTTGATTCGGTATAAAATGACACGAAAACGGATGATATGCCGTAAAATAAAACAATAAAAGGACCGACTAACTTATCCCTCTAGCAATGTGTCAAATATTATGAATGAGAGTGGATAAATGTTTTATGTTAAATTTAATCGTTAGATATGTAGCAGTAATTGAAACAATTAATATTATGGAAACAAATGAGTGATAGGATTTAGTGTTGAATGGTTATGTTTGAAAACATTTCACTGCGTCAGGACATATAAATTCTGAATTCTTTAAAATGTTACCGAAAAATACCTGTTTAAAAATCATATATATATATATATATATATATATATATATATATATATATATATATATATATATATATATATATATGATTTGTTAGTCAATAAACTGCAAGCGCTAATATGCCATGAAAGTGCAGTTTTCTTTCATTATTCTTTCTTTCTTTCTTTCTTTCTTTTTTTCTTTCTTTCTTTTACAATTTATTTCTATTGTAATGTTATCCTTATTTCATTCTTGCATTCTTTCTGTTTTTTTTTCCTTTTGTTTCTATCATTATGGTTTATACTCTCTTTTTTCTTACTTTCTTTCTAGTTAGCCTTCTTTGTCATTTTTTGCTTTCTTTTTTTATTTATTTATTTTCCCTTCCTTATTTTTACTCTTATTCTTTCTTTCTTTCTTTCTTTCTTTCTTTCTTTCTTTCTGTTTATTTCATTACTTTGTTGATTTAATTGTAAAATCAATGCATCTGACTGAAAATGTCTAAATGTAAATGTTTTACTTATTACATTTTTCTATCTTCTGTTATAATTGTTTTCCTGTCTGTTTTCTTCTTCTCTTTTAAATCTCGTTTCTTTATTTTTGTTCCTTTATTGGCTTTCGTTTTTATTCTTAATTTATGTTCTCCTTCTTTCTTTCTTTTTTTTATTTCTTTATATATTTCCGTAAATTTATTATACTCTGTATTCCTTCATTTATTTTACCTAACAAACTTTTTTATTTGCTTTTTTTTAATTGTATTTCTTTCTTTCTTTCTTTCTTTCTTTCTTTCTTTCTTTCTTTCCCTCATTTGTTTTTCTATACTGGCTATTTGCTTCTCATTCAATAATTTATTTCATTTTCCTTTCGTTCTTTATTTGTTTGTTTGTTTCTTCTTTTTTTAAACTCGTTTTCCTTCATGTATTTCTTCATTAATGGCTTTTTATTTATTGTTTTGTCCTGTTTATTCTTTCTTTCGTTAATTACTTCTTTACCTTCCTTTCTTTTTTTTAAATAGACAATGAATCAGTTATTTTTCATCACTGTTTCATTTTTTACCCCCAGTCTTCTTTTCTGTTTTCATTTCCTGTTTGTTTCGCCATTGTTACTTTTATTTCTTAATCGCTTTCTCTCCTTTTTATCTTTATACTCTCATGTTTTTCTTTTACTTTCTTTTTTAAAAGCAAAAAAGTAGAACAAAATATATTGCCAATCCAAATAATCTATGATTTATTTTTTATATTCGTGCTTAGGGAAAACCAACCTAACACATCGTTGTTTGTCTGATTGTTTGTTTACTTTTTACGATCGGAATAAGGCCGAAATAAATCAAACAAAACATGAAATAAAAAAAGGATGACGGAATATCTGCAGGATCTTTATAGTTCTAGATATATCATAAACTACTCATAAACTACACATACATACACATACAAATGTGTTATATATATATATATATATATATATATATATATATATATATATATATATATATATATATATATATATATATATATATATATGTATTTGGAAAGCACAGAAACAGAATTGTCCAGTCCGCTGGGGCTGTCGAATACACCGACTGCTTCTCTGCAGAGGTACAAGACCTTCCCTTCGAGTGTCCAGCTTATGTCACGGAAAAATCTTATGGTTAGTTTCCGGTAATGCTATTGCTTGAGGGAATGCGAAATACCTTTCTTTGACATGGCTCCCAGTTCCACTCTGGTCCGGAGTGGTAACACCTGAAGAGGTCCTATCTATGGGTCAAATAGAATTAAACTGTAATGACGCGAAACTGTATTGTTTGAAATTAAATGCTTTTACAATTGACTGTTTTTAAAGAAAAAAAACAAACTATACTCGATAAACTGAATTGTTTGAAATTTATTTCGGTGTTTAATGACCTGAAAATCGTTGATGCGCCGTAAAAAAAGGGAAGCGAGCAACCAACCTGCCAACTAGAAACTAACTTAACGGCTTTATTTGTATTATCATATTTACGAGAAAGTCAACAACGACCTTGAATTCTGTGCCTACGTTATCCTCACATAGATCTATATATGCTTATTTACCTATATTGCCAACTTCTTATTTATATATGTGGAAAACTATATATATATATATATATATATATATATATATATATACTTTAAGAAAAAAACAAAGAAACCGGTCACATAGGATTATAAATTTATTCCAATCCTGTTACGCATTTTTGAAATTTCCAAAACCACGAAAAAATTAACAGGACTTCTTCAGATCTTTTTGATAAAAAAAAACTAGAATAGACACATGGTAGTGGGAGGGGATAGAAGAGGGGTGAAGAGTTACCTCTTCATTAAGCACACTTCCGTTTTAAATTTAAATTTCGGTTAGCAATGTAGTAAAAATTGTTTTTTTTAAAAAATTTTTTCTTTAATTAATAATTTTTTAATTATATTTAGACCTATATTACAGATTTTTTTATTGAATTAGATTTAAATTTTAAATAATAACTTCACGTAAAGATACAGTAATAGATATATTAAAACTAAAAGCAAAAACAAATATTCAATTTATTTACTATATTTTAACATTTCAAAAATATTTAGAAAGCATTAATCAGTTCCACCTTTTTGCGTAGTACATATGTATTATTTACTTTTTCACAACTTTCTATCTAACAATTTATTTTATTTATTCTCAATATATATATATATATATATATATATATATATATATATATATATATATATATATATATATATATATATATATATACTCAAGGTTCTAGACTGGATGCTCTAAGTCTTCCACATATTTTAGCTTTGTAGCCCCTCTGTAACCCTTGTATTAGATTCCCCTGCACCGGAATTAAGACAGAAATCTTTATTAGGTTTTCTACTTTTGAGAGAAAAGGAAGTGTTTTGCAACAATAAAAAAATATTTAGCCACACCTCTCTTGCCAGTTAGGGCTAGGAACTTTTTGAATGACGCTCATATATGAAAAAAAAAGAAAAGAGAACGAGGAGAAATATCTTTATTTTATCTTATTCATTATCTTTATTGTTTATGGTGTTGTTTAATGGCATATCAATCTAGTGTGTTTTTTAATGCCAAATCCACCCTTCTCAAAGAAAGGTAGTGATACAATTTAACCCAGAGCTTAGAGAATAAAGAAGATCATTCGTTTCACAAGGGTATTTGTCTGAAAGTTAATTTAACAGAGCGACTGGAGTTTGAACACACTTACTACGATTCCGCAGTCCAGCACGCGAACCATAAAACCTCGAGGGTACCCCCTCATTATTCTTAGTGTTTTCAACAGTTTTCGACCATAGTTCAATGTCAGGATAAAAAGCTTTGTGGAAAAATATTTGTCTTCCTTTTTTGGTGTTTAAAAAAAAACCTTGAAATTATGTTTTTTGCTGTTGATACGCTCTGAGAGAAGAGAAGAAAATTCACTAATGTCTTAACATATCGCTAAATTAATTTCTTTTTCTTGATGTCCAATCTCTTCTTCTGACAATTACTTATATGTAGTGAAGACTAGTGGAACTTAAGTTTTTCATTTGTGACGTGCTTGTTAATGTCCCGTCCTCTGAGTCAAATAGAACTATTTATTATTTTACAATATCTGAAACAATTTAACTTATTGCAAAGAAATGATTGTTAAAATGAACATTTATTTACACATTAAACAGTAAAATGGTTTCAAGTATAATGATTTAGCTCTACTTGTTCTATCTGAATGCAGTCAAATAGTTTCAAGCATTGCTACGTATCACTAACATCATCATCATCATCATCATTATCATCATCATCATCATCATCATCATCATCATCATCATCATCATGTCGTGCCGCTAGCACGGATATCCCTGACCCTCTCTCGCCACATTTCCCTATCCTTCATCGCCTCCGGCAGGTCTTCTAGACAACATCCCGTATCCTCATAGAACTGCTGTTTGTATGTTCTAGCTGGTCGTCCTGCTTTTGCCCGGCCATATGTGGGGGTCCATAGGAGTACATCACTTATGAGCTCGTCTCTGCTTCTCCAGCAGTGTCCGGCGTGTCTGGTTCCTCTAACTTGGATAGACTTCGCGATGGGAGGCAGGTGGTGCACACTACTTTAACATCTGTATTTGACCCATAGAGTTGGCCCTAAATGTATTGCCACTCGATGTTAGAGTAGAACTGGCAGTAATGGTTATGAAGGGATTCTGCCCGTTTACAAAATCTCCACGACTGATAGCTCACAATCAGATGGGTTGGTGTTATATCTAGTACCCGTTTTAGGACGTCTTATGAGATGAGGTCAGCTTATTTTAGAACCTTGGCATACTGGGCTGATTAAAAATACACTAATAAACGTAAATAAAAGACACTCATTGAACGTCTCAAACCAAATCAAAAAACTATATAGATATAAATGCAAAATATGTAATTATTTTAAAACGTCTTCATATTGGATTGCTCTGAGTGTGGTAAGAAATTAAACACTGTAATATCCATTCAAACTTTGAAATCTTTCATTAAAAATAATAAGATCCAGGTATTTTTTGGTATCAAATAAAATTAACTTTTAACGAAAATTCGGTAACGATGTGTCTATTTATGGACAATTGTGAAAATTTATAATTGCTTATTATTTTTTAATATCCACTGAAACTATTAGCTTAATTGTATCTACTTAATATGTTTACGTTCCATAATTCATACGCTTGCCCAATGATGTTACGTATATATATATATATATATATATATATATATATATATATATATATATATATATATATATATATATATATATATATATATATATACATTAGGTATGAGTTTATCTATATAGGTATCTCTTTTACCATAATAGCCTTTTATGTACATGGATTTTTGTGTAAAGAATCGTCAAATGCATTGCGGGGCATTTAACGGTGGTCGGCAAATTTTATTAAATATAAAAATAGAAGGAAAGGGTTTTCTATAAGGGAAGAAAAGTCTTTTTTAAACCTTTTATAAACAAAAGAATTCGATCCTAGTACCGTCAAAGCTCAGTAGATAAGTGTATCATTTTTTTTAAAAATAAGTTACTTCAAGTGGGTCTCCAAGAAAAAGTTGGTTTCTTCTCAGAAAATCAGGGTTAACTTTATAAGAGAAAGCAATCGGGTATTAAACAAATACTTAGCAACCTGACAAATGACGGTTGTTTTGACTGTTGGGATGTGGTCGTACCCCCGCTCATTATCCACGTTAGTAGCAAACAGAGTGGATAGAGTTCGAAACAGGAGTATTTAGCAACAGTAGCGTTGAGAGGAGTGGGGACAGTTTCATTGAGAGCATAGTTAGCTTATGACCGTTAGAAAAAAGTGGCTGAAAAACTGACCTAAATCTTCATCTGCCGTCCGTCTACTATAGAAAGGATTGTCTATTTTAAGTTCAAGAGTTAAGTATTACACACTTAGACTTATGTTTGGATGGAGAGAGAATATCTTCAGTAAAAACTGATACATAAATTAGCACCCATAAACATCCAGTATGTATCATTATTTTAAACTGTATTTTTCCTGAAATTAAAAAGGCGTTATCCTTCTAGGGCAGTTATTAAAGACAACGAAATGTCTTAAGCGTTTGGAACCTGTTACTTTATTCTCTTCATTCTACCTCAGAAGGCCATGGGAATAGAAAGAAAATTAGATTGAAAAATAAACAGATATTTTTTTTCTTTTTGCTGCTGACGATTAACACGTCTTATCAGTCAACTGTTTAGAGGCCGTTTATTGCTGCTTAAAAGATGCATTTATAGTCTTAATAGACTCCCATACAAACAAATTTTTCCACCTGAAAAGCCAAACGCCAAAAAATATACAATGTAGTTGTACCAAATATTTTTCTTCATGTTACTCATATTTATTCAACGCTTGTACAATGACATTACGAAACCTATGTCTCTTGCATATAATGAAAGAATTTTAAAAAATGTCATTTTCGAAAACTTTTCTCAAAAGAATAACGTGGATATATTTTTTATTTATTTATTTTTTCTTTTATTGATCACATTCGTAGAAAAATAAAAAGGAGAAAATTGCCATAAGAAGCGTCATATTTGCTGTGATTTTTCCTATTAAATAAGTAATTGTAAGCTGCTGGGTCTTTGTAGTAAATTAACATGCTTTTCATGTTGGGGTTGCTGCCCTCCGTTTTAGAAATTAAAAAAAAAACGTAAATATTCCCAGCAAATAAATTAATGTCTGTCAGATAGGAGCTTATAATTGCTATGACAAGGTTGAGGGGGTAAAGAAAGAAAGAAAGAAAGAAAGAAAGAAAGAAAGAAAGAATGTGTAAAACACTTCAAGTTGGTGGACATAAAGAAAGACAAAAAAAACCCAATAAACTGGAAAATAAGAAAAATTAAGGAGAAAGAAATAAACCAAATAAATTACAAAAAAAATGATTGAATTGGTAAGAACAGAAGTATGTGAAAGAAAGAATTGAAAGGAATATTGCAAATGAAAGAAAGAACGAAAAAAAAAACCAAAATAAAAAAGGGGATTAAAGAAAAAATGCTCGATACAAACAAACAAACAAACAAACAAACAAACAAACGAGAATGAAACAAAAAAAAAGAAAAGAAAAACAGCATAGTATTTTTAAAAAAAGAAAGAAAGAAAGAAAGAAAGAAAGAAAACACTGAATGTAAAAAAGAATGAAAGGAAAATGGAAGGGACGAAGGGGAAATAATCTGAATATTAATGAAACAATGAAGGAAAAAAAAGATAAGGGAAGAAAGCTGGATAAGAGACTTAATATGGAAGACTTTTTTTTGAAATGTTGAGTTTAATAGCTAAATGTAGGACAGAAAGAAAATTGAGTATCAAAATGTGTTAGATTTTTCAATTTAGATTTTAAATGAAGACGATTTCTCTGCTGAGCAACAAAATGATGATTCTTAAAATTCTAGACGAATCCAGTTGATTAAATATACCTCTGATTTTCTATTAACCACTCCCAGACGGACTCGACAAGTCTAGCCGACCAAATACAAAGATAATAATACCAATTAGTCGCTATTGATTCCGCTAGAGTAACATGGCGGCTTAATTTGAAATTAGCCAATTATTTTATGATTTTTGATATGTAGATTATCGAATTTCCCAATTGTGGCAATCAGGAATATATCTATGACTGGCCAAAATGGATTACTGCAGGACATTCTTCAATCTAATGACGACTTGGATAAAAGAGAAATAGAGGTATTTAGTTGATAACGTTCTGACGCAACGGTATCGGTTTTAATTTTCTTTATTGTGTGTTGAAGATTTTGTGCTTGCGTGTGACAATAATGGCCTAAAGAAATATCCTTGGGATTTAATTTTAGCGTGGCTATTTTCATTATCGTGAGCTTCGACGAAGTTTCTGTGATGCAAAACTTCAAAATGATTTAATGTCACTTGATGTCATAAATGAATAAATACTTATTTGGATATGAGAGCGGTAGAACAACAATGTCTGAGGGATTTGTTATAATCAAGTCATTAAGTTTTTTTTTTTTAATTACAGTTGTCTTAAAGGATCATTTTTTGTCACAACTCACTATTTGATAATCAAATGGATAATTCGAGTTCTACAGTAATAGTATTGAAAACTTAAAAACTTAAAACTGCTTGAATGTCACTGAATTCATGCTGATCCTATTAATTGAATTATTTTCCTTGTCAATTTTCTTTAGATAATCAGCTTTTGTTGAAATGCTGACAATCATTGACTGAATTGTTTCTCTCTTATCACAGGTCTTGGATTCAGAACCATCCCAACATCTTGAAAGTTGCTGCGATTAATACATAACTTCTTATTCTCTGTTGTCGGAGAAAGATCAAACACAAACAAAAATTATTCTGGGAGTCACTGAATTGATCAGTACTCAATGAATTAGCTTTTCTTCTGGTATCCTTCAAGTTTAAAAATCCCTTCTTTTTAGAAAATCTCATCCTCTTCTTTTTGTAAATACCGGTAATTGTATTTAAAGAGGTGTAAGTCGAATCCTGCCGAGGTTTCATATTAGTTTTGACCGATTTTTATCGTTAATAGACCATATTCCCCAACCCTCCTCTCTCTCTCTCTCCCTCTCTCTCTCTCTCTCTCTCTCTCTCTCTCTCTCTCTATATATATATATATATATATATATATATATATATATATATATATTTACTGATCGAAAACTTAATTACAAGATAGAACTATACCGATCTTGATATGAATACAAAATGCGATTGGGTTCTTTTAAATGTTCTGCCTCACCTACCTGAAAAAATATTAAAATTTTGGTCTGTCTTAGTAGTCTTTTACTATGTACCAACGATATTACTCGTGCATTTAACATTTTGATTCTTTTAAATGGCAATTTATTCGGTGTTTGTGTGTGTGTGTGTGTGTGTGTGTGTGTGTGTGTGTGTGTGTGTGTGTGTGTGTGTGTGTGTTTACCATAACCTCCGCTCGATTAGGATGTGAAAAAAGGTCAGTTTCTTAATCGGAGTTTAACTGGTTTGAGTTTTGCTGGTTGATATATTTTGGTGAAAAAGCCCACGCTGCGCTACAATTTACTCATACCTGAAAGTAGAATGGTTCGAGACATACCTCACTAAAGAGTATTATAACTATGTGAAATAAAAACACCTCGTACAAATAAGAACCCAAGTTGCCGTGTCCATGTCATACCACCAACCTACCCCGCATATATATATATATATATATATATATATATATATGTGTGTGTGTGTGTGTGTGTGTGTGTGTGTGTGTGTACTGAAAAAGATTTCATATAAGAAACGGAAAAGTAGAGAGTGCTATAGTTATTCAAATGACCGTATAGAAATGGGGTCAGTGGTTGAAGTAAAAGGAGTATTTTTCCAAAGTGTATGACTACCGTATCAGTTCTACTGAACGGCTTTGGACCACATGTACTCAAAAGAAACACTCAAAGAAAAATCTACATGGGAACGACACAAGGAAGTTAGGTCCTGTTTTGAACAAATTCTAGAAGCAACACTATTTAAAACAGCACCCGGGAGGGCATTTACGTTGTATTTCATAAGCTGTCCAAGACGTATAAATTACATTCTCAAATGAAACCCTGAGTCGGGACATGACAATGTTGGCCCACAAACTAAATATTTCATTAAAGAACTCTATGGAAAACATAAGCTGCCATCTGTACGCCTGACAGCAAAAGCGGAGAGGAGCAGATGACAAGAGAGTGACCCAACCAAATCCGTGCTATTGACTCATTTAATGATGTTATATATATATATATATATATATATATATATATATATATATATATAGTTACCAACCCTTCCTCACTGGAAGGACGTGACACTAAGTCAATGTTTTTTTGTTTTTTTTTTACTGGAGTTTAACTGGTTCGAATTCAGAAAGTTCCCCGACTCAGTCTGTTTGCCTAATCAATGCCAGAAAACCTACTATGCGCTACATTTTAGCCACAGTTAAAGGAGGAATTATTGGATTCATAACATTCTAACGATAATTACCGCTATGTGAAGTACAAACAGTCCCTATTACCACATAACCGATATTTGCTATCTATTTTTGCTCTAACTTAGTCGGTCCTCATGACGTTGTTTATTACGACTATAAGAAGAGTTCAGTTTCCCTTTCTTAGCCATGTATAAAACTTCTGATGTGATATTTCGCTTGTTTGTCGGTTGAAATAGCCATTCAACTGTCATTCTCTCTATTTTTGTTATGTAGTTATTGTTATTCTGTTGATCTTTATTTTGTTAGTGTTGTTTCTGGACACAGCAGTTAGTCTTTTTTGATCTTTTATTTAGTCTTCAGTAGTCGTATCGATGTATTGACGTTATATTTTAAGCTAAGAACATCTCTACCTTTTTTCTTTGACTCATATAATCTTTCTATATCATCTCTTGAAATAAAGGTCTCACACATCGCCATTAGTTTTCTGTTCTCTTGTCCATTTGTTGATGTTCTTCCACGTCCACTTCAAGACTAGTCCAGTAAACCTCTCAACAAGGACAGCCTAAATCTTTATCCTTTGATGTGATTTCTCCAAAAAATTTGGTTCCGAATGATTTTCTCTTTCCTCTGTCGTATTCTTTTTTCATTTTCTTCATCACTGCTTGTTTGATGTCGAATGCTTCCAATATTCCTAAATACTTGTAAGTTTCTTATTCTTTGATCGTTCTTTTTTTTTTCCTAATTTGGTAGTTCTATTCCTTCGGTCATTTGCCGTTTTCCGCTTCTCTTTATCAACATAAATAGATATTTCTATATCCAATTCCATCCATTCAGTTCTCGTTGCTTGTGCAAGGGTTTACAATCCTTTATTATTATTATTGTTATTATTATTATTCAAATCAGTTTTAGCTGATAGTCTTTCAGTGGAGTTTGTGAGACAGCAAATGTCCTCACGTCTCCATGACTGTTCTTAGTATTCTGCCTTTTTTCAATAATGCTGTCGTTTGGATGGTCTCCACTCATCCTCCAAGATCCAAGTCCTCTAGTTCCCTTAATAATCCTTTAGTTACTGTTGAAAAATCACCAATCACAATTGACATAAATTTCACTTTAATGTTCCAGAGTTTGTTTTTTTTCAAATCCCAAGCAATATCGAGGTATTTATCCTTCTTTTCATTTAATTTCAGTTTAATTCTTTCAGTTTTATTCAGTCCACAATTTTTCGAGGTCTCTTTTTTTTAGTTGATTACTATGCAGTCTGGCCTTATGGCCGAGATTTGGTGATCCATTTAAATGTCAAAGTCCCATAGGAGTTAAGGTGTGTCATTCCCTAAGACAGCTGCTGGGTTGTGTATATACCATTAGTGCGTATGGTTAAATTTCTTGCACATTTCTCCCTGTGGATCACATTCCACACCCAGTCGTGTCAAGCCTTATACTTCTTTTGTGCTAATTTGCCGCATTTGCTTATGATGTGATTGATCATTTCATCACTATTATAGCAAACATTTGCTATTTTGTTGCTTCATATATTCTCGCTTTGATAGGATTGTTTCCAATGGCGTTGTTTTATGTTGATATTAGGGGAGATTTTCCTTCTTTCTTAAGGTTTCCTTTTCTTAGCCACGTCCAGGTTTTTTCGAGTGGTGTTGTTTATGAGTCGTTGAAATCGTCCATAGAAATGTTTTTCTTCCCACTTCGTTCCTTATTATATTGTGATACTGTTGTTCATTGTGTTGTCTGTCTCATTTCTGATGGCTGTAATCAGCCCTCCTTCATGTTTTACCCAGTAGTCATTGAGTTGTTGTAACGATACGTCAACGCTGTTTTCAATGCTGGCTAGTACTCTTCCTCCTTTCTTTCTTGATACATATAGTCAATCAACATCGTCTCTGTGATATAATGCCTTATGCATGGTCATTAGTTTTCTTGTTCTTTGGTCCATTTGTTTAAGTTCTCTGGTCCACTTCAAAAAGTGTCCCGAATATCTAACGAAGTGTATAAACCAGGTATTTATTCCTTTGATAAGGTTTCTCTTACATAGTTTAGTCTCGAGTAGCTTTTTGGTTCTCTTGAGATATTCTTTCAGAATGTTTTATTTCATCTCTATTTGTATGAATGGTATCTGCCTCCGAGATGCCCAAGTATTTGTAGGTTTCTTTTTCACCGAACTTTCTAATCTTGTCTTGATTTGGTATTTCCATTCCGTCGGTTAGGAGTAATTTGCCACTTTTCAGTTCTAGCATGGAACATTTGCTTATGCTAAATTCCATTCCAATATCCTAACTGTAAATTCTAATTGCGAGTATTCGAGTTGTCAGTTTTTATTTTTTTATTTTTTACAGATAGTTCGATGTCATCCATATACATTACATCATTAATTTTTTCCTGAAATGTTCTAAGTTAGTATCCGACTGAGCATTTTCTAAGTATGTCGTTAAGTGGCATCATGGCAATTATAAGCAGTAACGGTGATAGTGCATCTCCTTGAAATATACCTCTGCTGTGCCCCTGGATCTTTTGCAACATCTTTGTTACCCCTCAGAGAACAGTCCACGGCTTGTTAGCTAGTTGTAAATCTCTCCCTTTATTTGTGCCTTCAATATTTTCCACATCATCGGTAGTCAGTTGATGGGTCTGTAGTTGTTTGGGGCGGTTCCTTTGCTTGGATCCTTTTTTGATAAATGTGGTCTTTCCTTCGGTGATCCATGTAGGTAGGAGTGTTCCATGGAGGCATCTGTTCATTTTTAGTGCTAATCTGTCGTAAATGGAGGTGAGTTTATTGAACCAGAAACCATGTAGTCTATCATGGCTTGGCGTTTTCCAGTTTGATATCTTTTTTAGTATCATTTTGTGTAAATTTATGCGTATTTCTGCTTTCGGGGTTTCTTTGGGCTATTCTAATTATCTTTTCATGTTGTTTATCCATTCTGCCTTTTTATTATGTTTTTGGTTGCCATATTTCAGTCCAAAACCTTTCGGTTTCTTTTGCCTCCGGTTGTTGGTACGTTTTTGTGTTATTTTCTCTCATTTGTTCATAGAATTTTCTTTTGCATTTTCTGGAATCACCAGTTTTTTCCGTACTTTTTTACCCTTTATCGATAGCTTTTCAAACCTTCTTCTTCCGCCTGTACTTCCCGGCTTATTTCCTCAAGTTTCAATGTTATTTTTTCTCGTGTTGCCTTTTCCTTTTTGTTCCTACATATTCCAGCATTTTTACTTCTGTTTTATCATTTCTGCCTGTTTTCGTAGATTGTTTATTTGCGTTTCTAGTCGTATTTCCCATCCTGGTTTGGATTTTTTCTTCGTGCTTTTTGAAGGGATCCCATTTTTTTCACAAACTAACTTCGCCCCTGCACAGATTAGTTCATTCAATTCGGTTATATTAATCGTTGATTTATAAGGTAATATTTGATTTATTTTATTCTTTTCCGTCTTAACAGTTCTCAATTCTATATTTCCTAATGATGGTTAGATAGTCTTTTCATTGCCCATAATTCTCTTTAAATTTTCTAGATTTACCTTTTTTTTTGTGATAGTGTTTGTTTTGGGTTGTTTGGTTTGCAATAATTATTTCTAGTTTTTTCAACAGCCGAAGCTAAATTCCTGTCACTGAAGTGTGAATGACAGCAAGTCTCCTCAGGTCACTAGAACTATGCTCAGTATTCTGACCGATAATAAAAATCCTGTGGTTTCGATGGTCTTGATTTATACCCCGATTTTCTACTTTTCCGATGTCCTGTTCATGACACTGGGGACGGATCCAAGTGCCCCAACTACAATTGATATTACCATTACTTTCATGTTCTACAGCATCTGTAATTTTCTGTCCAGTTCAAGAACGGTTCTCTCTTTTTGTTTCCATAGGTTTTCTCTCTGTGTTCCGTCGGGACAGCAAAAACTAGTATACGGTAGGTTTTCTTTTTTTTTTTTTTTTTGTGGTAGCTTGTTATTTTTCAACAGGTCTTAACTTCTGATCAGGATTAGAGGAATCGTTTATATCTCAGCATCTAAAAGAACTTGATGGGGTTTTTTCTCCAAGACGTCTTCGGGTTTGTATATATAAAATTTGGTTGTATTGTCAAACTTCATGCCCTTACAAAATTCCTGTTTATAACCTTTCTCACCGAGTAAACACTCGATAATGCAGTTCCTTTTGCTAATTGACGGCATTCGCCTATCATCGGACTAAAGTTTTAAGTACTTTTCCCATATAATCTATATTTGCTATTCTGTTCCATATCATCGATTTATAGTTTAATACAAATCGTCTTTTTGGCGTTGTATTAAACTATAAATCGATGATTTATTTTTTCTATTGAGGTGTATTTTTCGTGGCTATGTCTAGGTCTTCGCGTGTACAATTGTGCAAGTTTGTCTCTTAAAACATCTATACTGCCGAGTTTCTTCCTGTTTCTGTTTCTTGTTTTTGTTGCTTTTCTTTCTATTCTCATACTCCTAATGTTGTTATTGCTTGCTGTAAATAGTCTTTCATTGCTATTTTTAATGTATTCCTCTATTATTATTATTATTATTATTATTATTATTATTATTATTATTATCTAACTCCTTTGGAGTTTTTCACATCAGTGTTAGCTGATGGTTTTTCATTGGCGTTTGAGTGACTGCAAGTCTCCTCATGTCTCCAGGACTCATCTCAGGATTCTGGCCTTTCTTAGTAATGCTGTCGCTTGGATAGTCTCTACCCGTCCGCCAGCTTCCAAGTCCTCCAGACCTTTTAATAATCCTTTCATTATTGTGCCTAACGCACCAATCGCAATTTGTACAATCGTTACTTTCATGTTCCACAGCTTTTTCAATTCTCTCGCAAGGTCGAGGTACTTATCCTTCTTTTCATTTTCCTTCAGATTTATTCTATGGTCAGCAAAGTCGACAATTTTGCAGATTCTCTTTTTTTTTTGTTGATTATTATGAGGTCTGGTCTTCTGGCCGGGACAGGTGCCGGGTTGTGCATATACCATTTGTTTGTAGGGTCGAATTCATATTATTATTATTGATATTATTGCTAAATTCCTTACAAATTTGTCTCACCAGCGTTAGCTAATGGTTTTACCCTGTAGTTTGAGTTATAAAAATGTATTCTCTGATCCCCAGGACTCTTCTTAGTATTCTTGCCGACATTAACAATGCCATGGTTTATATGGTTTCGAATTCTTTCTCAAATTTTCTTATCTTTCAGTCTCATTTCCAAGACATTATGGACTGTTGTGAGCGAGCGAAGAAGAATTAGTAACATCCTCATCACCCTGCTCCTGAGTTTTCCTGCTTTCTGCCAAGACCCAAATATCTGTAAATTTTTCGGTTTTTGACGGGCCGATAAAATACACTAACTGCTTCTTTGGAGAGGGTTAAGACTCCCCGCTGATTTCCCTTGATATGACTCTAAACTGCATTTTATAGTGAAGATCCAGTCCTGAAGCTTTAGGGAACGTGGAGAAAGATTTAACTGGCAATGCTCCCTGGTCCACTCTGACCAGGTTAGGAAGTACGTGTTACTATCCCATCTATGGTTTAAAAAGAAATCCACAATCATTTACTTTACTGGAAACCATTTAACTGCGTTCAAACAAATGACTTATTTCAAATTGAATTGCAAGTGATAAATAGCAATACTTGAAAACATTTTGATACGTACAAATGAATAAGATTTGGCTCGTTTGAAAATAATATTGCCGACAATTATTCATTTGCTACTCAAATCTGTTTACCACACACACACACACACATATATGTGTGTGTAAGTGTGTATGTATGTATGTGTGAATGAGTGTGTGTGTGTGTGTGTGTCTCTGTAAGTGTGTGTGTGTGTGTGTGTGTGAGTGTGTGTATTTGTGCGTGAATGTGTTTTTGTGTGTTTATGTGAGCGTGTATGTTTGTGTGCATGTGTTTGTGTGTTTATGTGTTTGTGTGTTTGTGTGCGTGTGTGTGTGTGTGTGTGTGTGTGTGTTTGTCTGAATGAGTGTGTGTGTGTGTGTGTTTGTGTGTGAGAGTGCGTTTGTGTGTGCGTGCGTATGTGTTTTTGTATGTGAGTGCATGTGTTTGTGTGTGTTTGTATGTGTGTGAGTGTATTTGTCTTCATCTTCATTATTATACTCACAAAGTCTTAGCCGATATTTTCTTCGGCCTTCTCCAGATGTTTCATGTAAAACTCGGGAGCCTGCACAAAACTTTGAAATAATGGTAAAATAGTTAAGCACTTGTCTACGCTCCGGTTAATCGATATAGAATAAACTATACATGTCAATTAAATAAGGGGTTCAATTCAAATTTATTTTTAGGCTCCCGTGTTCTAAATGAAATAAATGAAAAAGTCCGAAGGACTCATCGGCCTATATATTGTGATTAAAACAATGAACATGAAGACACATATTCCAAGTGATTAAAAACATCACGTTTTATCTGAGGAATATAGACAAAGTATTTGCCATTAAATAATCTGCATGGGTTGATATGACACGAAATATAACCAACCAACCAACATTTTGGTTTCTTTTATTTTCATTCTGAGATGTGTTTGGATAAAAAAATTCAATAAATTACAAGTTCTTTTCTTGTTAAATAATATACGTATTTAAATGAGAAGGGTTGAGTGATTGATTTGCACAGAAAATTTAATATCTCATTTTCTAAGATAGATTCTAGCTTGTGCATATATAGTAATTTACAAAGCTCTTTGCTTCGATGTGGCACAAGGCCGAATGAATGGGGCGCCCAATGAGACTCGAACTCACTCGTGTAGGTTTGCTAGTCTAGCTTGCTAACCGTTACACCATCAACTACTGGTTAGTTTTCTCAAGATTTAATCTCTAATAAAATTGCCTTAGAATCAAACTTTCCCTCTCAATTATGCTTGGACTGGTATTCCTTTTCTTACCAGTTTACTGCTTGTACTTATTATGTGATATAGACGTGGTTACAATCCTGAAAACACAACAAACTAATCAACAGAAAGCAAATTATTGCTGAATAGAATTATGCTTGTGTTGGTAGAAATAGTAGTGAGAAATAATAACAAAAAAACAACAAAAAAACCACTATCGTCACTAAATAAACTAATGTCACATAGAAATACTAGCAAATACTTACTCGTATGCGAATAAATGAGTTGTATAGTTTTAGTATGGTATGATCAAACTATGTGTCTACAAACCGTACATACGTGTAAACAGGCTTTGGCATTAAATAACCTATAGAGGTTGATATGCCATTAAACCCAATCAACCAACTATCATTATGTGAGTGACCGTTTAACCTCTGTTTCTATATATATAAAAAAAAACTGTACTTCTTGTTCTGTTGCTTGTAACTACTTTTCGCTTTGATATAAGTTGTTCTTATTTTATGCTACTGTTAGAATTAAATCCTTTCTTGGAATTGTCCTTTATTAGCTATGTTTCGTTCCACTCGTGTACATTTCCCCAGTTTTTTGCTTAAAGTATCCAGATAGTTATTTTTCTTCCCATTTTTGTTTTCGATATTTTGCTGTTTTACTGTATTGACATTGCTGTCGCTAGCTGCTGTAATTAGTTAATCTTTGATATTTTTGTCTTTTACATGAGTCCTTCAATAGTGGAATCTAAGCAATCCTCAATGGAGATCTCTTCCTCCATTTTTACTTGACTCATCATCTGCCTATGTCATCTCTCAGGTGCAATGCTTTGTGTATCGTTATCAATTTCATTGTGATTGGGTTCAGTTGCTCGAGTTTTTTTGTTTTAAGAATGGTCCAGGTGGGACTGTCCAGGTGTTTATTTCTTTGATGAGATTCTTGCAGTTGAGTTGGGTTCCGGTGAAACTCCTTCTTCTAAGTTAACATTTTCTTACTTTTTATTTCATTTCTGTTTCTTTGATCGAGTCCGCTTCCATTATACCCAGATAATTGTAATTCTCTTTCTCTCTGTTTTCTGATGCTTATCTGATTAGATAGTTCTATTCCTTCTTCGTTTATCTTTTCCTCCATTTTATTATCAGCATGACATATTTTTTCAACGCCAAATTATATTACAATAGCCTGGGTCTCTAATCTTATTATTAGTATCACGGTTTCTAGTTCTTCCTCGTTTTTTTTCTTTGGAAAATATCTTGCTATCATCCATTTTTATTAAGTGTTTTTTTTTTCTTTTCCTTTGATTTTGTAAAATTTTAACCCCTTGTGCATTTCCTAATTATATAATTGAAAGTTATCGTTGTTATCACAAATCGTTGTAGCGAGAGTTAATTTTTGAATCCCCCTCCCTGTTACGGTTTGTCCCTCCCGGTTAATTCCTCTTTCCAGTTTTTCGTGGTTTTCCTGCTGAACTTCATGACATTGTCCGATATTTTGTACATTCTCAGTTTTCCATAGCTTCTGTAATGACGTTAAAAATACTGTTGGATATTTTGAAGACTTTCTGAAATTTTATTATCCAAGTCTGCGTATCCATATCATTGACCTCCTTGTAATCAATCCATCACATGGCCACATTTTCTCGCCCCGAAAACGTGCTGATCTGTATATAGTAAATCATCTGTGTCACTTGTTCCTTTGTGATATTCTTTCTGTTCTTCTGGAAATAGTCGTGGCATACAAGCGAGTAATATCATTCTTCATTTATTAATGTCGTTATGATTTTCCACATCATACGGAAGCAATTTAGTTGTCCATATTTGCCAGAAATTGTATCATTTAAGGGGTCTTTCTGCATCATGGTATATTTTTCATCCAGAATCAATGAGGATATGTTGGTTAGTTGGTTGGTTGGTTGTGCTTTATGACATATCAACCTTTGTCGGTTATTAAACGCCAAATCCATTTTATATACATTATCAGTTCTATTTCAAACAATTCAGTTTAGCTTGATTGTCCAAACCATTTCTATTTCAAGCTACTCCGGTGGGTTAAATAGTTCTAATTCACACAATTCATTTTTGTTGTATAAGTATAGTTTTGTCCACACGCAGGTAAATGTCAAAACGCCTCTATTTCAAACAATTCACTTTAGTTTAAATGTCAAACACTGTTATATTTCAAGTAATTCCGTTTAGCATAAGTACTCAGTGACCTGGGTTCAATCCCAGGTCGAGTCATACCAAAGACTTTAAAAATGGTACTTGATACCACCTTGCTTAACACTCAGCATTATAAGGTACGGTTCAAGGGTAAAGTGGAGCAATCCTGGGAATGGAGTAGCGCCCTCCCCTACACCTTGGTGTAGTAGCTATCGAAAAGGGAGCCTTCGGGTCACCCTCGACTATGGTCGCTAACTTTACTTTTACTCATCCATAGATAGAACCCTATCAGGTGCTACCACACTGAGCCAGAGGAGACCCGGGAGCGATGGCAATTAAAGGGTACTCCGCATTCACCAAAGCTCCATCTTTACTGGAACCACTGTGATGATATGTTTGTTTCTTCCCGTCGTGAATGGACACGAATATCTTTTAAAGTTAAATAAATGTTTGCCCTTATATCTTGTTTTTTTTCCCACTGCAGTAATTTATTAAGTTTTATTCTTAATGAGTCCAGAAATATTTTGTTGTGTGGACCTTTTTCAAGTCTTTTTAAATTCATTTTTTAGGTTATTTATTTAGTCTGCATTTCCCTTATACTCTTTCATTTCCTTTGAATTCAGTAGTATCTGAAGGGCGAAACGCCAGTAAACCTTTAAAATAAACATCGCTTGGTTGGTAATTCTTTGTCGTACATTAAATTTAACCGCTTCTTTCCAAACTTTGATCATCCTTTTCTGAGTTCCTCTTTGAGAAATACTGCAATTAAAATCACGGTTGATTGCATTTGAATTCTCTCGTAAAGTCCATTACTTTTTCGTTTGTGTCTTCATTATTATTATTATTAGAGTTTTCCACATCAGCGTTAGCTGATGGTCTTTAACTAGAGTTTGAGTGACAACAAGTCTCCTCAAGACTCCAGGACTCTTCTCAGTATTCTGGCCGTTCTCAATAATGTAGTAGTTTGGATGGTCTCCACTCGTCCGCCAACTTCCAAGTCCTCCAGTCCCTTTAGTAATCCTTTAGTTACTGTTCCAAACGCACCAATTACAATTGGTATAATTGTCACCTGCATGTTCCACAGTTTTTTCAATTCCCTAGCAAGGGCGAGGTATTTTTCTTTCTTTTCACATTCTATCAGTGTTATTCTGTGTTCAGCCGGGACAGCAAAGTCGACTATTTTGAAAGTTCTCTTCTTTTTTTGTTGTTGATTATTATTAAGCCTGGTCTTCTGGCCGGGATTAGGTGATCCGTTTGTATGTTAAGGTCCCATAGGAGTTTATGCGTGGCATTTTCTTGGACAGGTAATGGGTTGTGCATATACCATTTGTTAGTATGGTCGAATTTAAATTTCTTACACATTTCCCAGTGAATCGCCTTACCGACCCAGTCGTGTCTCGCCTTATACTCCCGCTGTGCTAATTTGCTGCATTCGCTTATTATGTGATTGATGGTTTCATCTCTGTACCCACATAGCCTGCATTTGCTATTTTGTTGAGTCTTATCAATTCTCGCTTTGGTATGATTGGTTCTTATGGCACTGTCTTGTGCTGCTATTAGGAGAGATTCTGTTTCTCCCTTAAAGTTTCCTTTTCTTAGCCATGTCCAAGTTTTGTCGTGTGAGATATTGTTAATTAGTCGTTTAAACTGCCCATACAGTTGCTTTCCTTCCCATTTTTGTTTCTGAGTTATTGTCATTTTGTGGTTCATCGTGTTCTCAGTTTCGTTTCTGGTGGCTGTAATGAGTCCTCCTTCGTGTTTTTGTATATAGTCTCTGAGTCGTTGTATCGATGCGCCAACGCTGTCTTCAATGCTGGCAAGTCCTCTTCCTCCCTCTTTTCTTGAAACATTTTGTCTGTCAACGTCGTCTCTGGGATGTAATGGCTGATGAATTGTCATTAGTTTATTATTATTATTATTATTATTATTATTATTATTATTATTATTATTATTATTATTTCTTTCCTATAGAGTTTTTCACATCCACTTTTCACTGGAGTGACAGCAAGTCTCCTCAAGTCTCCTCAAGTCTCCAGGACTCTTCTCAGTATTATTGCCATTCTCAACAATGCTGTAGTTTGTGTGATCTCCTCTCGTCCTCTAACTTCATTGTCCTCCAGACCCCGTATCAATCTTTCGGTGACTACCAAGTGCACCAATTATTATTGGCATAATTTTCTTTTTCATGTTTCAAAGTTTTTCAATTTTCCGGCTAGTAATAGTAGTAGTAGTAGTAAAATCAACTGCAGCAGTGGTAGTAGTAGTAGTAATAATAATAGTGATAATAGTAGTAGTGGTTGTTTTCAATGTCGATGTTTCTATTAATGATTGAAATTTTATGTTTCAGGATGTTTAAATTTGTAGTTGAATATCTAAGATTTTTGAATGTCTAGACATTATGTTTATGATGATATTTTTATAACGTTGATTTTTCTTTCCATCTCATACGTTCATTTTTCTATTTCTTCTTACCTAGTTTTCTATCATTATTCTTTTTTATTTAGATATTTGTTAGGATTTTCGACGATTAATTCAACAGCTTTCTGTTCACCCCAACACAACTAATGCCTTCATCTTGAATCTATTAACTTTACCCATACAATCATTTTTGTCCGCCACTATGTTATTTTACTGATTTTTAGAATTGCATGTAGCCTTTCTTTTTCATATACAGTATTTTACTTTTCTTAAAGACATTGCTTTATTTCCTTTGGGGGAGATTTTGTCAATATTGTGCAATTAATTTGTTGCATTCCTCTAAATAAATAAGACCACAATGCATAAAATCAATTAGATTTTTAAGCTTAATATTCTGAAAAAAAAATGAACTGTTTTCCTAAATCTTTTACAACGCTTCGGGGCACTGATAATACTTGCTGCAAAAATATTTACCAAAAGCGAGTAAATAAAATCTGTCACTACTTGATTCATGTGTTCGTCTCTCTTTCTCTCTCTCTCTCTCTCTCTCTCGCTGTCTATGTCTCTGTCTCTATCTATCTCTCTCTTTCAATATTTTTTTGCCTTACTTGTGTTTTTACCTCGTTTCTAAATCTGCATTAATATTATAAATTCTATTTCCACATGGACTATTTTGAAAGCACAGAAAATTGCAATAAAAAATGATAACAATGTCTATTTGTTTTTAATGTTTCAAATAATATAATTTTGCTTGTATCTGTATTTCTGATTGACATATTCTTGTTTGTTTGTACTCTCTACATTGATTTGATTTGGCTTTGTTTGGTGTATTTTTTTGTTTAGAGGCATATCAACATTTTGTGGGTTATTTAATACAAATGCCAATATTGTAGGACAGGAGTTGTGTTATTTAATCCCTAGGTGTACTGATTGAAGGCAGTTCGTAACTTTTCTTTGGATTTTCGACCATTAATTCAAATAGTTTTTGTTCACCACAACACAACTAATGGCTTCATCTTGAATCTATTAACTTACACCACGACTGGATCGGCAAGTTGATCCACTGGGAAATGTGCAGGAAATTTAAATTTGACCAAACCAACAAATTGTATATGCACAACCCAGCACCTGTCCTACAAAACGACACACATTAACTCCAACACGGATCACCTAATCTCGGCCAGAAGACCAGGCCTTATAATAATAAAGAAAAAAAAAGCAGAATTTGCAAAATTGTCGACTTCGCTGTCTCAGCTGACCACAGGATAAAACTAAAAGAATATGAAAAGAAGGATAAGTACCTTGACCTTGCTAGAGAATTGAAAAGCTGTGGAGCAGGAAAGTGACGAAAGTGATCTTGATAGTCATAATTGAGTTTGAAATGAATTACTATGTTTTCATAGGCTATCACGTTAATTACAACGGTACAGGGAATCTATGTATAGATTAAATTTTTTCATGTACTGTAACTGAATTTGGTAAACCATCTTACGTGATGTACGGAAAAAAACTTACTCGTTTCTCGTTAGATGCGCACCAGTAATATTTTAAATTGTATAAAAAATGTGACACTAGACCCCTGGCAGAATTGAAAAACCGTTGATTGTTATTTTACGTTTGAGTAATGGAAAAAGATGAAAATCAAATTTCATGCTTTAGATTCTCACGTGTTTTATGGCGAAGATTAAAAAAGCTGGCACATTTGGTTCCTTGATAGGTTGGTCAAGAATTGTAAACATTGGATGTCATTTGGTGTTATAGATGTATGGTGGCCAAGGGGACATTTGTGAGCCTGACTTTATTGAACAAAAATCACGGGATCAAATGATTCTAGAAAGATTAGAATAACGCATTCATTAGCAGTTAGAAATCGCCAAATAGAGCAGATCGACTTTCATCATTCTGGAACCACGTAGTCGAAACGGGTAACAAAATGAGAGTATTGTTGAAGTGATAAATGAATTACGTGCTCATAAAAATATGTCTCAGTTGTTCTTCTTCACTTCCTAAAAGAAAGAAAACAGTATTGGCCTGCGTGAAAAACGTAAAAAAAACAAAAAACAAAACAAAACAAAACCGAAACACACTCAGTAGTGCCAAGAAGTACCAATAAGAGGGGATAAGCGTCGATCATAGTAATAGGTTTTGTTTTGTCTATGTGTTTAATGACGTATCTCTCTCCATGGGTTATTCCTTACCAAAACAAACTCTTTTGAAATAAATTAATGTTTTTAGTCAAGTTAAAAGCAAGGGGATCAGGGAGCTTATCATATTTACCAACCCCTCCGCTCGGACAGGATATGTCACGAGGTCAATTTTTAAGTGGAGTTTTACATGATTGAATTCAGAGTTTTCCTTCTCCTAGAGAAGTTGCCTCACCAAAACTGAAGAAACCAGTCTGCCCTACTATTTACCCATAGCTGGAGGGAGAATAATTGGATTCATACCTTTCCCAGGGGTATTAGTGCTATGTTAAATGCAATCTGTCTCGTCCAGGATTTGAACTCGTATCACCGTGTCTATTTCCTTCGACGATAAAAATTCCACCACGGGCACCTCCATTATAATAAGGATTAGGGATTTTATAGTTTTATCATAGGGTATCAGTCCGAAATTGAATAGTTGATCGAGTGGAATTTAAACTGGCTATGATGTTACAAATTAGCATATAAGCCATAACGCCACGGGAACTTCCTGCATGGTAATAAAAGCACAAAGTGTAGAAAAGTTACGAGAACGTAACACGAATCATTTTACTCAGTGTAGAAATTATTTAATAAAGTTTTTTCAAAATAGATCTTGAACACTGAAGGCACATGGCCAGGTAGGATTTAAGTGTTAAACCTTACTTATTCAAGCACTTTGTTTTACTTCCTGTCTTGATCTTGACGAACATTTTGAATCAAAATAAATCACAAACCCTTTATCTCTTCACTTGATATATCACTCCCAGTCAGAGTGTAACTCTCTTACATTACCCTAATACCTGCATGTGTCGGGGTTATTGTTCTTTATATGTTCGCATTTAAACTGCCAGAGTTAATGTAATATTGCTGATTATCTCGATATACATATATATATATATATATATATATATATATATATATATATATATATATATATATATAGGGATACAGAGAGTCATAGAGAGAGAGGCACAAATGAATAAAAAAGCCGGACGTGTATATCATCTTGTCTAAATCATTTCATCTCTTTGATCCGAGACAGAAATGAAAAGTTGTCAATCGTCGTTTTCGGATCGGCTGATGGAAATATGTTAACAAACATGTTTTGTCTTTTATATTGCTAGTTCATTACACCAACTTCATGAATTCTGTTTAAACTTACCTAATTGTAAAACCACAGACAATCACAAAAAAACATGACAACAAAAAAAAAAAGTACTAAACAAACAAACAAACGCACATCCTTATTTATTTCTAATATATCATATTACATAGATGCATTTGAATCTGTATTAATATTTGAGATATATTTGATTATCTGTTCTTTCCGTATTTGTTAAATGGTTGGATGTAGAGACTATTAATCGGTATGCATACTTATGAAGCGGGTATTAAGGATTTGTTGGCTCGTTAGTTGAGTAATATTTCCGGTTATATCAAAAGATTGTCACTTGATCCAAGGCGGAATTTAAAAGCAATCGGTTGGCGTTTTACGTTCGGTTAATAAAAAGGAGTTGAGAGATACATTTTATGTTATTGACACCCACATTTAATACGGTAGCTATTCACCACCACCAGAACTACAACAGAAAAATGCGACACAAGTTAATTTTCAGCCGAGTCGCGTGGTTTGAATGATGAGTATCCAGTCTATTTTACCGGTTGCCATATAAAAGCTATAGTGCAAACAATATAAAGGAACTGTTCCAAAACACTGAAATAAATAATGTGATATCATTTCAAAAATCAGTGAAGTTATACACAAAAATCTAAACAAATTTACGATAAGACCAAATACTTCTATAAAACCTTTCTTTACTAGATATATTCTGACACACCTGTTTCCCAACCTGTTTCACATGTTTTTTTTAATGATTCCCTACAAATAAACACCTAATTAAAAAAATCAAATAACCAACTATTTATCTAAAGTTTATCATTAATTCCTGAGAGCTCTCCTTTGGATTTCTTTTCAGACTTATCTTCCTTAACTTGATTCGACATTAAATGACCAATGCGGTTGTATGCCGTAAAACAAAACAAACAAAAAAAAAATTAAAAGCTAAAAATTCTAATTGCCCTAACGTTTTCCATAGTTGGGAGATTAGAAGAAGGGTTAATACCTTTTCCGATGTCATTAGAGTGAAGAATGACCTAAACAACTTTGACCAGAATTTTAACTTGGATCGCTATCTTCATTTCCTCAGATAATTACCGTTATTCTATTCGCCTCCACTAAATTCCTTATAGGGTAGATGAAAAGAACCCCGACCTTTTCGTTCGTAGTTAAGGTCTCCGTTCTCAATTCAGAGAGAAAAAATATTCATTAAGAAAGTAATTTTTAAAAAAAAGTACACCATGGTTTTCAGCACACAACAGGGATCTATATGCTAAACCTCACTCCTTAGTAGGCTTATGTAATATGTTTGAGTAAGTATTAAATATGGGCAATTGATCCCATTTAGAACGCACAATTCGTCGATCGTCGTTTTAAATTCGGGTGATGAAAATAGGTTGACAAACATATTCTATGTTTTGTATTAACGGAATTTTTATGGTCTTTAATAAACGAAGCGGGAGATTCATTCATTTAAGAAATGCATCGATGGATTACAGGTTCTCTTCGAGAGACTTAAAGTTATGTTTTATCCCTCCGCTTCTGAATTCCTATTCTTGACGAGATTGTTTGAGCTTTTTAGAATTTTATAAACATCAGTCGAAAATTTTAAAGGTATCCTTTATGTTTATTACTCAATAGAATTATATGTTGATCGATGATTTGAATACAATTTTTATTCGTAGTTTAAATGTACCATTCAATTGTAATATTTTTGACATTTCGAAATGTAGTATTTTTAGATGACAAAAAGATCGTGAAACAATTAATTATAGCAGGCTTCTTTGGGTTTTTTGGTATATATATATATATATATATATATATATATATATATATATATATATATATATATATATATATATATATAAGGTAGACATAGAGACAGAAAAGTAAGAAGATCATATCGTTCTTTTATTTTTGAAACATGGGCATTGGGTTAACAGTTAGAGTGTTCACCAATTGTCTGGGATTGAACCCCAGGTTGAGTCATACCAAAGAGTCAAAAAATGTTACTTGATGCCGCCTTGCTTAACACTCAGCATTATAAGGTAAGGATCAAGGGTAAAGTGTAGAAATCCAGGAAAAAGAAAAGCGACCTCCCCTACACCCCTTTGTGGTAACTATTGAAAAGGGAGCCTAACTAACCATCGACGAAGGTCACCAGCTTTACTTATTTTTGAAACCATATTATCAAATCAAATTATTAAACACATTATTGCTTTAACTATTACTAGAACTATTACTACAATAATAATAATAATAATAATAATAATAATAATAATAATAATAATAATAATTGTATTAACGGAGTCGGCATAAAAGTTCGAGAAAAAAGGCTGCGAAAACCATAAAATATGTAAAAACAAAAGAACCAAACGCCCGACATGGACAATTCGCACAAAGGATCAGATAGGGATACAGTCAAGACTAATGGATGGCTGGAAAGAGCTGGATTGGAGGTGGAGACAAGCGGGGTGAATAATACCATAATCTACCAACTAGAAATAATCAGGCAAACATGAAATAACGCATTGGAACCCAATATATAGATTCTGTGAATAAAAATTGAATCAATTTCCCACTCAATGTCTGGTTGGCCAATCCTATCGCTAATTGAATTTTGACAAAGAAAAACAGGATAAAATAGGACATTTCATTGATTGAAAAGTATGTAACTACAGTGGAATTGTGAAAATGTAAAAGCAAAATCAGAACGAAAAACAGAAACTAAAGGAGCTTCTATTATCTGGGAGTTTTCCATCCAAACTGACTTAAAATAAAGAGCAACAAGAAAAGATTACAATTAAGGATAATGAAAGAGAAAGACGCGTTCTAACTGATATATTAGCGTCAATAAATAATAACATATCGTCAAATGAGTAAAATAAGATGAGTAAATACAAAGAACTGAAAATACAAATGGAATATATGGGGCACCTTAAAACTACCATCGCTTCAGTAAATGTGGATGGCCGCGTTACGATCAAGAAAAAGACAACTAAACACATTAAAATCAATTCTACATCATATAACGGAAAGCATTGGGAACAACCTTAACTGAGGTTAAAATCCAGAGAGAAATCTTCCAAGGACATGTATCATCACCATTAATATTGGTAATAGCGATGATGCCACTGATTAACATGCTTAGAAAATGAATCATCATCATCATCATGTCGTGCCACCCGCACGGATATCCCTGACCCTCTCTCGCCACTTTTCCCTATCCTTCATCGCTTCCGGCAGGTCTTCTGGACTACATCCCGTATCTTCACATAGCTGCTGTATGTATGTTCGAGCTGGTCGTCCTGCTTTTGCTCGCTCATTAGTGGGGGTCCAAAGGAGTACATCACTTATAAGCTCATCTCTGCTTCTCCAGCAGAGTTCTGCTTGTCTTGTTCGTCTAACTTGGATACTTTTCGTGATGGGCCGCAGGTGGCCGTATAGTAGGTGCTTTGTGGGGTGTTTCCACCTGGACTTGTTTAATATTGCTCGCAACATCCTTGTGTAGTTGCCGTCTTGCTTCTTTTCGAGCCGTTTTGTTAGCGTCCAGGTGGTGCAGCCATTCAGCAGTATCGACACGACCACTGCTTGGAAGAAGCTACGTTTGATTTTATCGGTCAGTTCTGATTTCCATATGACCGATAGCTTATCGAGAGCTGTCCATGCCTTCGTTAGCCGTGTGTCGATGTCTTTCAGTTGATGAGACACTGCTTCCTAGGTAGGTAGGTGAATTTGTCAACCAGTTTCAGAGAGGTTCCGTCTAGTGTGGAAATGTCGCTTGCTTGATTAAAGCACATATATTCAGTTTTGTGTGCATTGACATGGAGGACAATGCCTGCGGAGGCTCGTTCCAAACTATGCAGTAGTGTTTTAGCTTGGTTGGGTGTATTTGCTAGTAAAGCTATGTCATCGGCATAGTCGGCGTCGGTAATTGTTCTTGCGTGGTATCTTCTGCTTCTTTTCTTTGTCAGCTCGAAGCCGTTCTCTCTGATTTTATCGATCGACGTTCTAAGCACGTAGTCTAGACATATTATAAAGATGTGTAGGTTAGTGCGTCCCCTTGTAGAACTCCTGCTACAATGTCGAAGAATTCTGTGTCTCCATGAAAATGAATCATCATCATCATCATAATCATCATATCGCGCTGGTAGCACGGATATCCCTGACCCTCTCTCGCCACTCCTCCCTATCGTTCATCGCCCTAGGTAGGTCTTCAGGACAACATCCCGTATCCTCACATAGCTGCTGAATGTATGTTCGTGCTGGTCGTCCTGCTTTTGCACGGCCATGTGTGGGGGTCCATAAGAGTACATCACTTATGAGCTCGTCCCTGCTTCTCCAGCAGTGTCCTGCATGTCTGGTTCGTCTAACTTTAATAGTTTTCGTGATAGGGGGTAGGTGGCCGTACAGTTGGTGTCTTGTGGCGTGTTGCTGCCAGGACTTGTTTAAGATTGCACGTAGCATTCTTATGTAATTGCCGTCTAGCTTCTTCTCCAGCCGTTTTGTTAGCGTCCATGTAGTGCAGCCATATAGCAGTATCGATGTGACCGCTGCCTGGAAGAAACTGCGTTTCATTTTATCAGTTAGGTCTGATTTCCAAATAATCGATAACCTATTGATAGCTGTCCATGCTTTCGCTAACCTCGTTTCGATGTCCTTTTCGGTTGATTCGACGCTGCTTCTTAGGCAAGTGAATTTGTCTACTAGTTTAAGAGGGGTTCCTTCTAGAGTGGAGATGTCCCCCGTTTGGTTATAGCACATATATTCCGTTTTGTGTTCATTAACATAGAGGCCTGAATAAGCGGATACAAACTTCCAAAAAAATCAACCACGTAATGTACATGGACAACATCAAACTGTTTGCCAAACATGAAAAAGGAATGCGAAATCTAATATATGCAGTGGGGATATACAGTGAAGATATAAGGACGGAATTCGAATTAGAAATATGCCATGCTAAAAGAAAAAAGCGGAAACAATAATGACGGAAAGAATAGAACGACTGAACCAAGCAAAAATCATAACACTCGGAGAAAAGCAACTATACAAATATTTGAAGAGATGAGAAGCTGATATTATCAAGCATGCGAAAATGAGAGGACAAATTAAAAAAAAAATACCCCAGAAGAACAAGATAACTACTCGAAGCAAACTACATAACAGAAATCTCATAAATGAAATAAATACCTTGGCTGTCCTCCTTGTAAGATATACGAGACAATACTTAATTTGGAACAGAGTAAACAGAATTTTTTCATATGGGCATTTTATTGATAGTACACACATGAAACTCTAGTCCCCTTCAAAACAATCTCGTCCGGCTGCAATGCACTTGCTGTACCGTTCCAACAACTTCTGGGAGGCCCCATGAATATCCTCTTGTATGAGCATGTCAATGACCTTCGTCACAGACTCTTTCATCTCCTCAATTGTCTCATAACGACAGCCTCTGAGCTTAGGGAATAACCAAAAGTCACTGGCAGCAAGGTCTGGATTAGCGGGGTGGGGAACTATCCTGATCCCATCTTGGTCAAATAGTCTGTGATAAGGATGGAGTTGTGGACTGGTGCGTTGTCCTGCTGGAAATGCGACTGGCCCGATTTGAAGAGTAGTGGCCTCTTCTTACGGAATCTCTTCCTGAACTCCCTTAAAACCTCAACATAGTAACCCTAACCCTAGCCCTTTGGCTAATCAACTATGTTGTATTGGATTCCTTACTCCTCCCACACCTCTCATCCCTCACAGACTCTCTGCCTTCCTTGAATCTCTTATGCCACTCAATTTATATCATACATCTTCATTGATGCATCGGGATGGGTCATCAGTTCATTTGGGGTTTCAGGTCTTGCAACATCAGAACCCCTCGCCCAAATGACCCAGTTGGCATTGATCTTACTCCAACTCCCATCCGGACAGCTAACCGGCGCATCTACACAAGACAAATGACCACAGAAATGGCTCTATATCTAATTTTTCAACAGCCAACCCGAGCTAAGCTCTTCTGATGACTTCTAAATCTTTCCTTTAAAATCGGGAGGCCACTTTGCTTTTGCTTTCCGGCTGCAATGATTCGTTATTCGGCTCTTTGTTCAATCTGGTATGTAGTTTTTTTTTCTCCTTTTTCTTTTTTTTCTTTTTCTTTTTGAAACTTACAAAAAAATAAATAAATAAAAGCAAAATTTTCTGTACGTAAATATAAAATTACGATTAAAACGAACAAACCCCTATATAAAATTAGAATATACGTTTATTATTTTTTTTAAAAATTATTTTCATTAAACACTGTACATAAATATACAATTATGAACTAAAACAGACACCGTGCATTACTATACGTTAAAATTTCCTTATCGAACGATTTACGAAAGAGAGAAAAAAACAAAAAAACAAAAAAAATAACGAACAAATAGAAAAACCAACACCTGAGTAATACGTTAGAATCTTCATGAAAAATTGTCATTTAAAATGCTATATTTTCAAACTAACTAAAACGTCTTATATATTATTCTATAGAACGAATGGATTTCAAATAAACGCTTAAAACCTAATACAACCACACACCTTCACGCAAAAAATAAAATAGATAAAAAAAATAGATTAAAATATATAACTAAATAAAATCTTACAAACCGTATATATCGTTTAAAATAACTCGTTTTTTTTTTTAAAAAAAAAACACACTAATTTTTTTTCCAACTATCTACAACCGCAACTATCCGTCCTTCGGATCCACAACCAATTGGTTGCTCTTTCGGCAGCACTGGTAATATTTTTCTGGGCCTTTCTTTTTAACGCTCCTGAAATTCCGATGCTTGTTAACACTTTACTCATCGACATTGCGTTAAATCCGCGACATCTCACTTCAACTGCCTGGCATATTGCCTGCCAACCATTCATTCGACATTGTTCTACGAGCGGTTCATATTTGGCAATCTTTCTTACGTCCGTGGACTCCATGTTTTCTTCCCATGGAACCGAAAGTTCCCACATTATCACTTTCTTTGTGGAATTTGAAAACATTACTATATCTGGTCGGAGCTTTGTCTCCACAATATGTGCTGGAAACTTAATCTGCCTTTCCAGGTCCACCAACAATTGCCAATCTGGCGCCGATGATAAGAGCGTTACTTTTTTTTCTGAGGCTTTTTCGAGCTTCTTGCTCTTACACAAATAATCTTATATCTTCTGGAACTAAATCTATTTGACTTTATTACCTCCGATACCACTTCAGCAATAACTTTGAGGACCTGGTCGTTTCGCCAACGATACCGCAATTCACTTAATGCTCTTGCGCATCCTGAGAGCAAATGCTGTAACGTTCCTTTACCCCCGCACAACTGACATGATAGGGTATTACTTTTATCCCATGTGTGAAGGTTTGATGGGCTTGGAATAATATCATAAACTGCCTGGATCTGGAATCTAAGATGGCCAATGTCGGACCTCTACAAGTCTGACCAGGTTATTCGCCAGCGAACAATTTTCCCATCTGGTTCAGACACCCAGTTGAGAAAGTCTTACCATCTTTGCCAGCCTAGTCTCTTCCATGCCATCTCCTACTTCTTTTTGAAAGAGCGCCCTTACTTCTTTCTTTCCCTCTGGCGTTGTCTCTCCTGGGACTCGGATAGTATCCCAGGCCTTTTGTCCTTCTGGCCACTGTACCGACCATAGTCATCTGCTGCAACCTCACTTCCGCAACCTTCAGTTCCCTGGCAGCGCTCCACTTCCTTCCTGTATGGATTTCAATTCCTGCTCCTGATACATTTTGGGATGCTCGATTCATGCAAGATGCTCCAAAAGTTGTCTGAAGCATTCCATACGTTTCTGTGACATTTTTGCCAAGTTTAAAACAGAATTTTATTGCATTCCGTTCTTCTAAAGTGTAATATTGCATTTTTGAAATTCAACTGCTGTGACAATCAGGCTTTAGTAGGGTGTATTCCGATTCCTTCTGTAGCTGTTCATTTGAAACTGAAATCATAAAAATTGGTCAGTCATCTCATAAGATGTATTGCAATAAAATACAGGATTTTCAAGTGTCAACAACAATCTAAAATGGCCACACTAAAGAAGTCTGGAAACTTATCGTATGCCCCTCGCAGATTATACGTAATAAAAAAGGAATGTGACTCTTCATTATAAAGGACTTTTTAGAGTCATCTATGCAAGAACTCCAGTCCTACGATAAAAATAGGAGATAATGACTAATAACAAAAACCACAAACTGCATTCGAAGCATAGGACCAGAGAGAAAAAACAGAAAAAATCCGAGGGAGAAAGGTGAAGAAAACAACTGTATGGAGATTTCAAGTAACGAACGGACGAAATTACACATGAGAAAGCCTAAATATGGATACGAAAGGTAAACCTCATGAGAGAAAATGAATATCTTATAGCAGCTCAAAACAACGCCATAAAAGACAATTATATAAAAGCGAAAATTGAGCATATGCAACATAATACCAAGGGTACGTTATGCAGCAAACTATGAAACGGTTAGTCATAAAACAAACAAAAACAACAAAGTAGCATTTAAAAAAATAAAAACTAGCCCGACTGGATGAAAAATATTCCACTGGGAATTTTGCAAGATATTGAAACTTGACAATGTGTCAAAAATGATATAGAGTGTTTCAATATAAATACCACCGATATGCCTATAACAACTATTAATAAGAATTTTATTTTATTTTTGCTTCAGATTTGAAAATATAATACTCTAATAACTATAAACCCTCGATTAGAAATCCTTAGACAAGAGAGGAAATTTTTCTGAGTCACTATTTTTTTCGAGACAAAATCATTCAAAACTGTTACAAAAGAGATGCAACATATTTATATGAAAATTATTTACTCCTGAGACAAGAAACACAAGAACAGATTCCATGTCTTAAAAGCTGATACAATAACAATTAAAAAAAATATTAAGTTGATGTCTCTAACTCAAAGGATGCATTTTTTACAGGACGCGTGCCAAATGACCGCCACAGCGCTTGTCTCAGTAATAAATCATAATAGTATTCATGGGTTGCATCTATTTTGAGACACCATTAATATGTACAATCAAATATCTGTCCAAGAGAATGAAATGCATGAAATTGTGTTGTTCCAACCAGAGTACGAGGCTGAGTGCTAATAAAGAGAAAAATTTACCTTTCTGGCGAATTGATTGTTTGTTTGTTTATTTGTTTGGGTTTTATAGCATACCAACCTTTATAGGTTATTTAATGCCAAATATATTTTAATACAAATAAACAGTACTATTTTAAACAATTCAGCTTAGCATAAATACACATCTTAAAATTGTCAAAAACATTTCTTATTAAAATCATTCAGTTTAGTCAAACAGTTCTAATTCAAACAATTCAGTTTAGCCTATACAAACAGTTCCATTTAAAACAATTCAGTTTATCTTAAGTAAGCAGCTTAAGTGTCAAAACAGTTCTATTTCATGCAATTCAGTTTAGCAAAATTACACTGTTCAGATCTATTTGACCCATTGATAGGACCATATCAGATGCTACCACTCCGGTCCAGAGTCGTCCTGGAAGCGATGACAATGAAAGAGTATTCCGCATTGCCCAAATCTCCAACATTGCTGGAACCTTCCAATCAGATTTTTTAGTTTCATGATCAGGACATTCGTTGGGGTAGGGTCTTACCGTTCTGTAGAGAAGCAGATGATGTATTCTACGGTTTTAGTCGACTGGCCATCTTCCTAGCGGACCAGAGACTAGAAATAAAAGAAAGTAAACTACAATACCTTTTAAATCATTACCCAAACAAGAATTCAAAGGAAGAAATTAGACCAACCCGATTATAATAGAGTTGAGAACGGTCAGCATAGTCAGAAGAGAAATAGAGACCTAAGGGGGCTTGCTGTCACTAGGACTCCAGTAAACAACCAACAGCTTATACCGATGGGAAAAATTTACAAGGAATGAAATATAGATAATGTATACCCTCGTTAATCAATAGAGCTTAACGCTACATGTATCCATTCAAACACTCATCCTATCCCTTTTAGTTGAATCAATAATAAAATAAGTATTGTGTTTTTTAAATGTATTTGTCTGTTCGTCTCACCTTATCTACTTTCAGAATTTGACCTCTTCCCTGACCCAAGCAGATTATTCAGCTTGTAGTATTATATTTAGACCATTTTACAGTCTGGAGACGTGTTTCAAACAGAGTTCTTTCTAAAATATATGTAGATATGGAACAATAAGCAAGACAATCATGATAGTTAATCAATACTTTCAAAATCTTCTCTAGTAGAATATTAATACTGACTAGAAATAGACGAAAACCCACACTCATCATTATAATAAATTATTCACTAGTTACTCTTAAGACTAAAATGGGAAACATGTACATTTTTTACTGTCTTGATTTATTTTGTTTGTCGGACACCTGTTTACGCTAACTCAATTAGGTTTCTGAGCATCGATGTCCCTATCTTTAAGCGCGGGAGCCTCGCAGATGGTACATTATAAAATAAATAGTTATTTGCGGGAAGAACAGTCGAACCGATAGTGTGATATGATCTGAGAGAACTGCGTTAAATCCTCAGTGGTTCGTAACAAGGCAAATTGTTTCTAAATATATGAACGCAAGATACTAATCTCTTGCTACAATATAAATGGGAGTACTAGAATATCCAGTAAATAAAACATTTCCCAGGAATTATAGCGTGTTTTTCCATTTGCGATTCGAAGACGAGTGATTTTGCGAATATAATTACAACATAACTATATGAAATCAAAATATTCTCCATCTATATGCACTTCGATATGGAATGCAATCCTCGAATACATAAAAACATACAAACATACATATGTAACGTAATGGCTGAGAGATTTCGGTTCATGCCTTTGAGTTTAGTTAGGCTGAGAACCTTTCGTCTCAGCACATGGGTTAGTTAGGTGCAACATTGAGGCAGGTGTTAACGCGGGCGCGTGCGGGCGGATGGAGGTGTCACTCAAAGATGTCACAGTAGTCCGAGACGAAAGAGGGTGACAGGGTGCGGGTGACGTCACGCACCGGAAACGCACGGAGGTTGGTGAGAATCTGAAGAAAGTTAGAAAGTTGGAAACTAGACACCAAACGAGGAGGTTCGACTTTTGAGAGCTCGCCGAAGAAGGCGATTTTGCGCCCTATGTGTGCCGCACGAGATAGGGGCCAGATGAATAAGACAGCATAGCAAGATTGTCTCTCCTCCTTATGTCGAAACCTTTTACTCAAAGTTAATAAAAAGGTTTCGTACCTGAACAAGATGTCGTTACGTGTTTTTTGAATTTCGAGATTCCTATGTTCTATCGCTATGAAGATTATATGTCCATTTCGGACATGGCGTTAATTGTGGCTATGTAATACATACACACAACCATACATAGATGCAAAAATACATACACGCATACATGCAACTTTGCGTTTGAGCTAGCATCGTAGACAATGGAATCTGAAAACAAAGATCTCATACTACAGGCGGCTATTTGCATTTCATTTCCTGCTAATTCCCTTGAATAAGGCATGAATCCATCTCTTCTGCCTCATTAATTGTTAAATTTATTGACATGGTCAGTTCATTACGTCGGGTATTTTAATGTATAAGAAGGAAAACTTTGGATTTTCTCTACCACCAATTATGGGTAGATTATAGAGAGCACTGGTTTCCTGAGAAATGGGTAGGTAATCACTATGGGAGAAAAACAATATAAATTCTCCCACCCCTGTTAGAGATCAATTATAGTACAAACTGGATTCTTACACGACAGTCAAGAATAAAAAAGAAAACTCTGTCATCAACTCCAGCAAATCAGCTATGCTTAAACATGTGTGTAATATAATAGCCGAGGGATTTCGGTTCATGCCTTTGGGTTTAGTTAGGCTGTGAACCTTTCGGCTCAGCACATGGGTTAGTTAGGTGCAACCTTGATGCAGGTGGTAACGTGCACGCGCACAGAGTGGACATATCACTCAGAGATGTCACAATAGCCTGAGATGATGAAACGGGTGACGAAGTGCGGGTGACGTCAAGTACCGGAAGCGCGCGGAGGATTTTGGGGAAATTTGAAGAAAGTTAGAGAGTTGAAACTAGACGCCGAACGAGGAGGTTCGACTTTTGGGGCTCGCTGAAGCGAGACGAATTTGGGTGCCGCGTGAGATAAGGGCTAAAAGAAGCCAGCATGAAAAGATTGTGTCTCCTAATGTCGAAACCTTTAATTCAAAAGTAATAAAAAGGTTTCGTACCTGAACAAGGAAGTCGTTATGTGTTTTCGAATTTCGAGATTCCTATGTTCTATGTATATATGTTACCAACATTCGATGTCCATTTCACCCATTTCGCACATGGTCGTATCTGGCTATGGTACAGTTGGGCAGATTTGGTTCTCTAGCCTCGGTTAGGCAGCAATTAGAAGAAAGGAAAAGGATTGAATTCAAACCAGCTTCATGCGGCAAAAAATTGTACCACATGCTACCTGTTGCAGAAGGGTGATTAATTGTATCAATACGTATAGACATTCATAAATAAATACGAGAGAGAGGCGGAAGATAAATGAACAATGTTGCGAAATGTTGCGAGCAATATCGAACAAGTCCTGGTGGCAACACCCCACAAGGCACCAACTATATGGCCACCTACATCCCAACACGAAAACTATCCAAGTTAGATGAACCAGACACGCAGGACACTGCTGGAGAAGCAGGGCCAAGCTCATAAGTGATGTACTCTTATGGACCCCAACATACGGCCGAGCAAAAGCAGGACCCCCAGCTCGAACACACACTCAACAGCTTTGTGAGGATACGGGATGTAGCCCTGTAGACCTGCCAGAGGCGATGAACGATATTGAGAAGTAGCGAAATAGGGTTATTGATATCTGTGCTGACGGCACGACATGATGATGATGATGATATATATATATATATATATATATATATATATATATATATATAAAGAGCCAGAGCCAGAGAGGGGCAGAGGAAAAGAAAAAGGAAGAGTTGGAGAGATAGTGAGAGATTATGTGTGTAAGGGAAGAATAGATTAGGTTGATCCGTAATTAGCCAATATAATCCTTTGAATAATATTCATTAATCCCTTGACGTGTCTTTGATGTGTTGTACGCGTAGCTTTGCTTGTGAAATCAATCAAATATCGTAAACCCTACCGAAAACTTCAGAATCGAGGAAAACGGCTCCCATATAAACATACAAATATGAGTATTTTAAAACATAATGTTTTGTCTTCTATATTTCTGCTTATTGGATGCTCTTTAATGATGAAAAACCGTGACACTTGATATACACCTGGTGTCTTAATCAACATGTTACAGAAAAAATCAAAAGAAGGTTACTTAAATTGTGTTCACTTAGCGATCATCGTAAATCATGCATTTGGTGGGAAGGTATGTTTATAGTTGGTTACACATTGGAAGATAAAAGACCTTAATTCCAATGGAGATTTTATGTGAGGAATCTGCGGGTTACAAGAAGTAAATAGGAGCCACTAAGCAACCAATCATTATGCTAGAGTAGGAATGCTTTTTTTTTCATCTCTGTATCAATCCTATTACAAATATATATGCTTCACTATTTTGATATCTATCTACCATCTATCTATCTATCAATCTGTCTGTCTATCATCTATTTCACTGAGTTCAATTCTATTTATCCGTCTATCTGTCTAACTGTCCGTCCGACTTTTTCACTCATTTTACATCTATCTATCTATCTACTTCATAATTTTTTTATATCTATATACCTATATTTTTCATCATGTTGATATCTATCTATCTATCTGGTTTTTGCCCAGTCAGCTGGGGCTGTAGAATACACTGACTGCACCTCTGCAGAGGGGTAAGACCCCGCTAACGAGTGTACTGAATATGACACTAAACAATCTGATGGTGAGGTTCCAGCAGTGCTGGAGCTTTGGGGAATGCAGAGTACCCCTTCATTGCCATTGTTCCCAGATACTCTCTGGCCAGGAGTGGTAGCGCCTGATAGGGCCCTATCTATGGGTTAAATAGAACTAACAGCATATTTATGCTAAAATGAATTGAGTAAACTGAATAGCTTAAAGTAGAAACATTTTTGACAATTGAACCGCTCTTACATTTAAACTGCGTGTTTATGCTTAACTGAATTATTTCTAATAGAACTGGTTTTCGACATTAAAACTGTATTTACACTTAAACGAATTATTACATATAGCTGCTTAAATAGTTTGAAATGGAAATGTTTTTGGCAATTAAACTCTGTACTTATATTAAACTGAACTGTTTTCAATAGAACAGATAATTTACATAAAAATGGATTTGGCGTTAAATAACCTATATACGTTGCCATAAAACCAAACCAAACCAAACCTATCTGGTTTATTCCATTCATATCTATCTACCTATTGATCATCTGATCAAGATTTTGTTGATCTCAAAAAGCAGTTTATTAATTATATACGAGGATAGTTAAATAAGTTTCCAGACTTTTTTCGTATGGGCACTTTTATTGATAGTACACACATGGAACTCTAGCCACTTTCGAAGTAATCTCCTCCGGCTGCAATGCACTTGTTATACCGTTCCAACAACCTCTGGAAGGCCCTGTGGAAGTATTCTTGTGTGAGCGTGTCATTGGCCTTTGTCACAGCCTCTTTCATTCTCTAATAACGACAGCCTCTGAGATTTGGGAACAACAAAAAGCCACATGGAGCAAGGTATGGACTATAGGGAGGCTGAAGAACTGTCTTGATTTCCATCTTGCTCAAATAGTCTGTGACCAGGATGGAGTTGTGGACTGGTGCATTGTCCTGGTGGAAATGCCACTGACCCGATTTGAAGAGTGCTGGCCTCTTCCGACGAAATCTCCTCCTGAACTCTCTTAAAACCTCAACAATAACCTAACCGTAACCGTAGCCCTTTGGACAATAAACTCTGGTGTATTAACTTACTTACTCCTCCCACGCCTCTCATCATACCTCAGACTCCCTTGAATCTCTTATGGCACTCAAAAACAAACGATCGATTTCTGCAAGATGGCCCAAAAGCAGTCTAAAGCATTCCATACGTTTCTGTGGCATTTTTTCCAAGTTTAAAATATAATTTTATTGCATATATTTCTTTTTAGGTGTCCTCACGTCCAGATTGCATTTTCGAAATTCACCAGCTGTGACAATCAGGCTTTAGTAGGGTGTGTTCTAATTGCTGCTGTGGCTGTTCATTTGAACCTGAAATCAAAAGAATTGGTCAATCATCTCCTACGATGTATATCACTAACATACTGAATTTTCAAGAGTCTATGACAATATTAAATGCCCGTAAAAAAAATATGTTAACTTATTGGATACAGTACGTTTTAAGAGAAATTTTTAATGTCGTTATTTTTACATTATATATATATATATATATACATGTGTGTGTGTGTGTGTGTGTGTGTGTTTCCATAAAAATGTCTTAATTTTTGTACAAAATATGGTAGAGAAGCAGTAATTTTTGCATTTGTATTTTTGCATTTATTGACCAATCAGCTCTTTTATTTGAGACATCTCCCTTTTTTGTAATTTCTTTGAGATTACAGACGATAACAGTTGAATTGCTTCGCAAATTATAAAATCAAAGAATAAAATAATGTAGGAAATCATTTCTCTCCTAGATTGTTCAAAATACATTTTTCAACCAATTAGAATCATAGATAAATTGATGCAATTTTTTAAAATCTAATTTGAAGCCTATCTAAATCTCATAAATGAAGTGATAGAATAGATAAACACTAGTACGCAGCAGAGATTCGTCTCATTTTCGTCATTGTTTCTATTTTTTAGTGTAAATTAAACATTCTCTTCGTTCAAGATGTATTTAATTTCAACATCGCTTAATTATTTTCTTCGAGTGGAAACATTTCTTTTCAATATCAATGCTACCTCTAACATAACATTCTCGGCTGTTGATTATTGCAGTTTAGTTTTACACATATGTTACCATATGAATATAATTTGCCTCTGCATTCTGACATTGAAACACAATGGTCATGTATACACTCAAAGTGTATTATCTAGTATTAAATCAATACAACGTGCTCCTATTTTTTATTTCTCTCTCTCTCTCTCTCTCTCTATATATATATATATATATATATATATATATATATATATATATATAATTAAAGAAAACACATGGAATGCCTGTGAATGCATTTCAAACGTGGAATGCAAGGTTCGCAATAGTCGACATAAGAGACATCAAAACAACTGTTACAATGAGTGATGATCGCAAAAATTATTAATGCGTATAAGTGTGTTCGCCAATAGCGGAAAGAGGGTGGTTCAATCCCAGGTCGATACATAAAAAAGACTCAGAAAATGCCACCTGGCTCCGCTTTATGGGGACCCATCCAGGGAAAGAAATAGCGCTCTCCCACTACACTTCGGTGTAGTAGTTATTGTAAAGGGAGCTTTTGGGTCGCGCTCGACTACGCTCGCCAAATTTTTATATATATATATATGTATATATGTATATATATATATATATATATATATATAGGAGGTGCTTGAAATGTTGTAGATATCGTTTAAGCCCATTTGAAATAATTGTTTCTAATTATTCTACCTCCAGTCGTAGGAAAGTAGTTGAGCCGACTGGGATCTTTGGCTTGGTCTGACAATCAAGTAGAAGCATCTCTGAATTCAAACTTTTAAAATTTCACTCACAGATCACCCATGTATCACATCCTTCTCCTGCCAATATATATATATATATATATATGGGTATTGGTTAATTTAAAGGTAAAATAGTGCAAGCGTATAATGCCTTCCGGAAATTACATAGATAAAATAGGATTTGCTTTACTAATAGATACCACGTGTTAATAAAAAAAAATGATATATTTGATAACAAGACTTGAAGCAAAGCAAGTGTATTGCACAGTTGGCTGTCCCAACTGCACCAATTATAATTGTTATAAACGTCACTCACATATTCCACATTTGTTCTGTTCCTTTGTAAATTCGTGGAATTTATCCTTCTTTTCACTTTCTCTTAATTTTACTCGGAGATCCGCTGGGAAAGCAAATTACACAATTTTACAATTTTCTTTTTTTGTGTGTGTGTGGTTATTATAAGGTCTGGTCGTGTGGGCGAGATTAAGGGATCCGTTTGTATGTCAAAATTTCAGACGAGTTTGTGTGTGTTCTGAAATAATACCACAAGCTTCAGCTGGAAATTAATGAAGCAATTATGGAATCGTTATCAGATAGGTACTCTGGATTTAGGAATGGTTTCAGAACTAAGCAATCATTACAGCAATCCGAAATCTTCATGTATGATTTTAAAGGCATGTCAACCTGTTTGCGTTTATCTATTGCTCAGAGGTTCGATAATCACATACATTTTAAGCTAATATTTACAATTTCAAAATATTTTTTTGCACACAGTTTAATGACATCAAGTATTATTTTCTAAAAGAAATTCCCACATTGATATTTTTGACTCAAATATGGAACCCAGAAAAGTTATTCCACATCTTTTCTTTGAGTTGTACGGATAGTTCCGGTGAATAACTCGAATGAAAGAACATTCAAAACTCCGTATCGCTCAGAGACTGAAGTCTCACCAAGAAATACGTTTATGAAGAGAAGTCTTTCGTTTCCACAGAAAATAAACCTACTGTATAAAAAGCCCCGCCGTAAGAGCCTTTAGCTTACGTGTACAAAATGTCTACCCTTATAAATTTCTGCATTTTCTCTTATATATATATATATATATATATATGTGTGTGTGTGTGTGTGTGTGCGCGCGCACGCGCGTTTGTGCATGTCTTTGTGTGACGCTATTTATACCAAATTGGTTCCATATAACATACCATTTTAAAAGTTAGAATGTCTTCGACATTTTAAATATCAAGTAATATATTAAAAATCACTTATTGTGTGAAATAAATTCTCCTCTTCTTTACATTTTAATATAGCATTTCATAGAAGAGACTGTTGACTTCTGTCTATGTCACATTCATTCACCGATTTGCGATCAATACACACACACACACACACACACACAAATATATATATATATATATATATATATATATATATATATATATATATATAAACTGAGAACAATCGTCTGGCCGATTTTTGCTGCGTCTGCCAATATCAGTTACATTCAATGGCTTTCAAAAGGAACAGTCGACTTCAGCTTATGTGTTTTTGGCTAGACAAACGAAGAACAAAAAAAGGCGATGTTTTGCAATTCCATTGAGAAATAAGCTTGATAACAATGACTTTTAATTTGTGAAAGCTGCCATTTGTATTTGAGAAAAATATGGCCTTATATCTACGATAAATAACAACATTGGTGACTTCAAGTGATTTGTTAATAAAAATATAGAATGTTTCAGACAGAAAGACAGCTATTGGGAGTCTCTTTGGCGTAATGGCAAAAATGCCTGACTGCAGCTATGAGGAAAGTCAGTTCTAATTCAACTAGTAGTTTTTACTTTCACTTTCAGACTGATAACCTTGTAAACGTCATGGACTCTGTGCATTGTATTAATAGCATCACAACTGTTCTTCTACAAGGATGGCTTTGTCATTTAATAACCTACTAAGGATAAAATCCCGTTGAACAAAGAACTACGCATCACGCAATTATTGTATATATTAATAGAATAAGCCCTAGTTAGTTCGCATGACCGTTACGCTTGGAGAATAATCCTATTATTCGAAACTTGGTTAGCGAGAACCGATTCAGATTTGGCGTCTTATATAAAGCCTTATAAGGCATTATGGCAGAAGTAAGTATATTTTCGTAAGTAACAATAAATTTATTGATATTTAACGCGGTCAGATAAAAGTTGCGCATACATCTTTTTTTAAAAATTCCTCGAGAAATAAAATAATAGTCAATTTTCATGAAAATTTCGATACTTATTCACCTTTAGATAAATATATGTTTATAATACTTTTTTTTCAGAAAATGCATTTTGTGGATATACTTTTTTTATGGGTCGACCCCTGCAAAAAATTCATGGTAGCCATAAAATTTCAAAATCTTTCTATAAAGATAAAAGGATAAATAATTATATCATGAAATTTTTTGAAATTATCTAATTTCTATTTTTTTTTTTTTTTTTTGTACGTGACTTCTGAAATAATAAGCGCTAAAAAGCCAAAATATTATACTTTTAATACATTGTACTTTTTTTAATTAATATTGTGACGGTTACTGTATCTTTGTTCCAAGGTTACATTATCCTCGAAAGACGGGAAGAATCTCCGTCACAGTACCGTACCACTCAAGCTCTAATTTCTCCGTAACTAGTTATATTTTATTGATAGCATTGAAAGCCCATATAACTAGTTAAGTATAAAGCTTGCGTATAGGTTTATTTTTTCGAGATACCGACGGATGAGGATGTGTCAAGGGGCGACGTGATATAGATGACCAGGTGTGGAATTCCGAAACGGACAAACAATATGATGCGTAGTTGTTTTTCTTCTTTTCTTTATATATGTATCTTTCTTACATATTTTATTTTACAGAAAGCACAGTTGTAACAACAGAAAAACAAAAAGCAAAACAAATACAAAAAAAAATATGCAGACATGTGGAGGGCAAGCCGCTTCCAATAGTATTTGACTATGTCCTTCCAATAAGACAAAGTTCAGCTTTTTCTTTTTCTTTTTTTTTCTTTCTCAACTTGTTTTAAAATTGTATCCGTATCTTGTTCCCTTTACAACTAAAGGGAGGGAACTGACTCGTTCTTTCTCACATTCATTTATTTCTTTTTTTTTTCTTCTTCTTTTAGCGAAGAACAAAAGTCTCTCCTCTTCGTCTTTAATATGGATATACGAATTTTAAACAAATATGTTTTCCGCCGAAACTAATGAACAACCTCAAACATGTTTCTTTGGAATAGTCTTGATAGGGACCTTTATTTAGGTTCCGTATATTATTTGTAATAAAATTTTTGACTAACCTTTTCTTTCTCCTTTCCTTTCTCTATTTTTTTTTTTCTTATGTTCGTTAGTTTCTTATAAACAAGTCGCAAGGCACCATTTTTTTTTCTTTTACGTTGAGCCTCAATTTCTTACCCAACGGAGTCGACGGCTTATATTAGGTCATTCTGTGACTAGAATTTCCCCTTTCACCGGACCACGTGAAAAGGCAACCTTTCTCTTCCTTGGCGAAGCTTGGAACTGACTTTTTGGGTTTCGTTCTTTTTGGCGGCAAAACGCCCTCCTTGCTTCGACCAATGGCATGTCTTTTCCTCATCTGGGTCAAGACCTTTGCCCCTTCTCGGCTGGTCCTTCACTGTTGCTAGGGCTCGAAGACCCGCCAATCGCCTGCCCCACTTCCGGTCCTCATAGTAGTCCTTGCTTTCCTGCATTATAACCTTACCGTGGCCGATGGCCGTAACAATATATACTATATTTTGTTGAATTACAAATAAAAGAATTACAAAGTAATTAAGTTTTAAGAGATTTAATTTCTTTATGCCATTAAATAATTTTAATTTTTTAATGGTTAAAAATCTATTTTTAGTATGTGATTTGATAGATGGTGTTTTTATATGAATATTAAAATACATTTATAGTGTAAAAACATTTTGCAAAATGCGTCTCAATTAGTAAAAATATATACTATACACACACGTTAGCATGAGGAAGGAAAGAATAAAGATTCATTTGAAAATATTTTTGATGTGGACCAACTTAGCTCAGAAGATGCTTTAAAATAAGAACGGAAGTTTAAGGAAGGTGTATGATCTTTAGTTTATATTTTTGAATGCCATATCAACATCGGTTGTTTATTTTTTGCCAAATCATTCCTTGTAGAAGGACAACAGAGATACTGTTTACACAAAGCTAAGGGATAAGGAATTTCAAAAGTTTTGCAAGGATATGAGTCCAAAATTAACCTTCATAGCATGATTAGGGTTTGAACACACTTTCTTCGTGACAACACTCCAGCAAATGGAAATAAATCTGACGGCAGGTAAATATGAAAATATGAAAATAAACCAATATACGAGGATCATTAAATAAGTTTCCAGATTTTTTCGTATGGGCACTTTTTTGATAGTACACACATGGAAACCAAGTTCCCTTTCGAAGTAATCACCCCCGGTTGCAATGCACTTGTACCGTTCCAAAAACTTCAGGAAGGCTCCATGGAAGTCCTCTTGTGTGAGCTTATCTATGACCTTCATCACAGCCGCTTTCATCTCCTCAATTGTCTCATAACGACAGCTTCTGAACTAAGGGAATAACCAAAAGTCACAGGGAACTAGGTATGGATTATAGGGATGGGGGGGGAACTGTCTCAATGCCCATCTTGCTCAAATAGTGTATGACAAGGATGGAGTTGTGGACTGGTGCATTGTCCTTGTGGAAATGCCACTGACCCGATTTGACGAGTGCTGGCCTCGTCCTACGGAATCTCTTCCTAAACTACCTTAAAACCTCAACATAGTAACCCAAACCCTAACCCTTTGGCTAATCAAACCTGGTGTATTGACTTCCTTACTCGATTCATGCAAGATAGTCGAAAAGCAGTGGGAAGAATTCCATACTTTTCTGTGGCATTTTTCCCAGTTTAAAACATAATTTTATTGCATATCGTTCTTCCTCACGTCCAGATTGCATTTTTGAAATTCAACAGTAGTGTGTATTCTAATTGCTGCCGTAGCTTTTCATTTGAACCTGAAATCATAAAAATTGGTCAATTATCTCATAAAATGTATAGCAAGAACATACTGAATTTTCAAGAGTCTACAACAATTTTAAATGCCATTACAAAAAAAAAGTCAGGAAACCTATTGAAGGCAACACGTATTCGAATGTTGGAATGTCCAGTCATCTTGGGCTATTGAATACAACGACTGCATCTCTGCAGAGATGTATGTTTCCACCAACGCGTGTCCCAATATGACACTAAACAATCTGATGCTGAGACTCTAGTATTACTAAAGCTTTAAGAAATGTGGAGTACCCCTTCATGGACATCACTCTCACGTCCACTGGAATCTGTGTACTTATTCTAAACTGAAGTACTTGAAATAGAACGGTTTTGACAGTTAATTTTTCTTAAACAAAAATGTATGAAAATAGATTTTAAGCAACAGTGGTTGATATGTCATAAAACTATACCAAACCAAATCAATCAAACGATTGATTTATTTATACATAGATAAAATGTCTAAATTTTAGGTTTTAGTAACTGTGACGTAAAGGATTTTATTCTAAATTGAAATTTTTTAAATCAAATTAAAAATAACTTGTGAGATACAGCTTTAAGAGAAATATCTGATTGTTGCAATAATTTCAGCTAAGCATATCGTTGTGAGGTAATGGTTTATTAGTTAGTCTTTGAAAAAGAAAAAGCAATTGTAAGTTGATAAAATACAAATATAGGGCAAATAGATTGAAATATATCCCAGCCGTCATTATCACTTTCTCCATCAACAATGGCGATTAATATTGACTTAGTATCTCATTTATTTCAGAATCTAATAAACTGTATTATAACGAATTATTTCTCAAAGACAAGCATTTCTTTTACCACCTTTTTTAAAACTATGAATAGATTTCAAACAAAAGCTGATTTCTTTCAAATCGACGAATATATTTTCTAAAGAATGTTTAATTACTATATTAAGAAAAACACGTCAATCATGGGCCCACATTGTTTCTAACTACAACAAATATTATGAAACATATTATTTGTTTTCAGAATAAAACATCCAGGCACTTCAGAAGCCCTTCTTAAGAGATATTGCTATCTAAATACCGCAAATGTTTTGTCTAATTTCTATTTACCAGTGGAAGGCATAAGTTGCTCGAATTAGTTATTTTGTTTATGAGATATGACGTAGGTGACCGTGCAGCGGCGCTTTTGGTGACTACATCTTCAAGAAATTGTTCAAAATCTCATGCAACACCCTTGTGCAACAGATAAGTAAAACAAGAAATAATATTGACTATTTGGATATTTGATTTCACTAACGATAAATACGAAAATCTTCCAAGCTGTAGCTGTGTCAGTACTATCATATGGTTGCACTTTTTAGACTTTTACAAAATGATTAGAGAAAAAAATAACAACAGGAATTATTTTTATGTGATAGGTATACTATATTATACATCTTACAGGAATTTAATGATTATATACAATTAGGGAAATTTCAAAAAATATGAAACATTTATGAGAGTATAGTCACAGTTACAATGAAACATTATCAAATAAAACTAACATAATCAAATAAAACAAAAATAATCAAATAAAACAAACAAAAAAACATTATCAAATAAATCAAACATTATCAAGAAAAACAAACAATATCAGTTAAAACAAACACAATCAAAAACAAAGACTACCAGTCGAAACAAAGATTATAGAAAAAGAAACATTTACGCATTAATAAAATTTTGGCATTAAAATATTCAGACGTCGTTGGCATGCTGTCCATCAAATAAATAAAATCGCTAATAGGAAGTAAATGTAAAAATGTTAAACTACAAATATATATATATATATATATATATATATATATATATATATATATATATATATATCAGTCATCAAAGATTTTTGGGGGGACCAGTACAAATCGCTGTAGTAAAAAAGTGCCTTTTCATTTAAGGGTCCTTGTATCCTACCGATAGGCGTAAGAGGTTTTTTGAAGCTCAAATTGCATGAATCTACTCTCTTATTTGTCTGGTAAAATCTAAATAAATTACCGAAATCCCACTTATTCATACGATTGCTTAAGCAAACATGAATTTTTAATGTTCACCTGTAAAATAATGCCTTCGTAAATGCCTAACACAGCCGGCATCCAGAGTGCCGGATGCAGTTAGTGCCTTTACTTCATATACAGCTTTGAAAGATTGATCACGTTAGAAATTACAGAGGTTATATCTCAGTTATTCATCAAGTATTTCCCATGATTCATCAATAAATTATTAAATTTATTCATCAAAAACGGTCTGTTGATTTATATTATTTTTTATTATGCCCGTTGCGTATTTTTTTTTTCTATCTTCTCACATCAATCTTTTAAAACAAATTTTTCTTTTCACAGAACAAATACACTTTTGATACCATATCTGTATTTAGAACAAATTATTTAAAGTAATTCATTCGACACTTCCTAAACTTTCTGTCTTAAATTATTTTTCTTATAATTTTTCTAAAATCACCTAATTTATTCTTATTTTCTTCACTGTTTTTTTTAATTTTTTCTTTTTATTCGATTAAGCATTTTTTTTTTCCACAAAAAATCATACTAGTAAGAAAATCTAATTTATTAGTTGAGTTAGTTTTTGAAATCTGTAAATTTCCTGTTCGGAGAAGAATATTGAAAAAAATGTGTACCATGATTAGAAATTTAATCATTTTTTTTAAAAATTTTAATTAGATAATCTCTCATTATTCTTTTGAGTAAAGTAGTTAATCCTAATTTCTCTAATCTCTCTTTGTAACTATAATCTTTTAATCTTTTCATCTTGTTTCTCACTCATCATCTTTTCCCTTCATCACACGATTAGTTGGCAATTTACATGTTTCGACACTTTCTGTCTCAGCCTTAGTACAATATTCTATTGGAGATCATATTAAGATTCATGTATTTTAAGAATATATTTGTCGCCCGTGAAATAAAATTCCTAACCTTTCTATTAACAAGATTAACAGTATATTTGACCTGTTAATGAAAACAGTTACAGATATCGTGGTAATTCGATTATTTATTATTTAATAAAATATCAAATCCTACAAAACCATATTTAAACTATATCGAATCATCAAACTTTTATCAAAATTGTTTAAATGTAATTCTGTTTCGAATTACAATGGTTAATTGATTAATAAAGTCAGAAAACCCATAAAACAACTTTTAAACAGTTGTTTTGAGGAAAACAGCTTTAATAAAGCCGAAATAACAGATTCCTTTAAAATTATTTTATTGATCCTTAGGGGAATCATTCTTCTGTTACTAATCAGTAGGTTTTTGTGAGAAGATATTTACCTAATGGAAAAAACTTTTAAACAGGATTTCAGATTCCATTTCTTTCTACTGCAACCGTTATGCTTAGTAAACCTCCTCTGTGTTATAAAGTAATCTCATCATCATCCTCCTTATCATCAAGCACTGGCAGCACGGATTTGCCTGACTCTCTCTCTCTCTCTCTTTCTCTCTCTCTCTCTCCCCATCTGTTCCCATCATCTATCACTCTGGTCAGGTCTTTTAAACTACATCATGTGTCCTCACAGAGCTGTTGTAAATAAGTTCCCACTATTCCGGCAAAACTGACATGTGTATGTGTGGAGGTTCATACAAAAACGTCATTTGTGAGATTTTCTTGCTTCTCCAGCATTGCTCTGCATGTTTTGCTTATTTACATATATGTTTTTTTTTAGATGGCGGACAAGTGGTTATATAGGTACTATCATTGGGTTATTACTTCTAAAATTTTTTTACAATATCTCGAAGCACAAAGTCAGGAAAAAAATTCTTTACTTTTGTTGGATAGATAAGACTTCCATATGATATATAACTCATCGATGGCAGTCTACCTCTTCACTAGATGTACATTAACATCACGATGAGATATTGCTGCCTAGGTATGTGAACTTATCCACAAAATTTTAGGGGCTTGCCTGTTAGAGTAGAGAGGGTTCCTTTTTGCTTTAAGGACGTGTTGTCTGTTTTATAGCGAAGAGCCATCATCAGGAAGCATTGAATATAGGCCAATGCCCCCTGATGCTTGCTCTTTGCTATGCAGCAGGGATTCTGCTCAGGCTGGTTTATTTGGAAGAAGTGCTACAGCATCTACATAGTCTGCGTCTGTTAAAGTCTCTTCTGAATATCCACAGCTTCTTGCCTTTTATTGCGTAAAGCCTTTTTCTTTTTTTCATTTTTTTTTTTAGATCTGTCGTCGTTCGAAGTGCGTAGTCTAAGCAAAATTAAAGAAACGTGCTGTTAAGAAAAAAAAGAAAGAAAAACAGACGAAAGCCCTAGTGTCGTTAAAATATAAGTTGGCGACCGTAGTCCAGGGTAACCTGAAGGCACCCTTTTTAATAGTTACTACACTGTGGTATAAAAGAGGGCGCTACTCCTTTCCCAGGATTGCTCCACTTTAATATTGATTGTACTCTATATTGCTGAGTGTTAAGCAAGGAGGTATCAAGTACCATATTTAAAGTCTTCGGTATGACACGACCTGGGATTGGACCCAGGTCTTCCGGACCATTGGCGAGCACACTACCCACTAGACCAATGAAAAAAATGTAAATGCTCTAAATATTAAAAAATCCTTTTCGTTTTATAACTACATTGATGGACAGAATGTACCAAGTAAAAATATTGGAGGAATTAGTTTTTATTTCTCTGCGATTAATGCCCTTGAAATGACATCGATCTATTTATTCTACGTTCAGTTATAGATGATACTTTTGGAAAACTAAGCTCACTAGAATTGGTTTGGCAACCAGTCGGGGAGAAATAAATAAATTCAAACTAAGAATAGTCGCTTACAAATTGAACTTGCATTCCATCCTATCTGTGACGGCGGAGTAGGGCAAATATATATTTCTTTCTCACATATTTCTTTATTCACTATCAACGATGATCCTAGAAAAAAGGCACCCAAAAAAGCTTTGTCCTAAACTACATAAAGAGACCGGATTACTCCATTATTGCAATAACTCTCACATGATCTGGAGTGTTGGTAAATTATAGGGTCCCATCAAGTATCCAAATAGATCTGTTTCAAAATTATTCGTATCTGATAAGATCATGTGGCCAAAAATGATCAGGAACTCATGAACCTGATTCCTTAAAATCCTGAGGCACACTCGGCTGAGACAGTAGAATACTCGGACTGCATCGCAGCAGAAGAGTATGAGTCCATCAGCGAATCTCATCGATATAACACTAAACAATCTAATGGTAAGGTTCCAATGATGCTGGAGCTTTGGGGAATGCAGAATCCCTTTCATTGCCATCGCTCCCATGTCAACTCTTGTCCGGAGTAGTAGCACTTGATAGGGTCATATGTATTGGTAAAAAAGAACAAAACAGCGTGCTTATGCTAAACTGAATTATTTGAAATAGATCTGTTTTTATAATGAAACTGTGTAGCATTGCTAAACTGAATTGTTTTGTTATAGAACTGTTTCTATGTATAAAAATGGATTTGGAATTAAATAACCTACAATGTTTTATATGCCATAAATTCAAACCAAGCCAAACCAAACCAACATCATTTAATTCGAAGTTAAATGACCTGAAAAGGGTTGATACGATGTAAAGCAAAACAGACAACTAAACCAACCTAAAATCTACACATGAAATAACCCTAGATAGGTGGAAATGGCAGTATATTAATCAATTAATCTCTATTAGCGCAACCATTCGTTAAGATACCTTTGTAAGCAACTTTCGGGTAGATTTTATTTATTTATTTATCACTATGTTAAAGTTTCTACATTCATACCCAATGTAATAAGTCGATCTTAGACTTTAAAATTTTTTTGAATTTAAAATGTCCCAGTTCCCTGCAAAACATGAAACTATATTGTACTTTTTCTTTAAAGATTTATTACTGTTTTGCCTTGTAGCAACAGATGGTGAAATGTTTATAATATCCTTTCAAGTTTACGTGCAACCTTTCTGACTCTTTCTATTTATACTCAGAAAACTATTTATAATGTAAACAAACTTGGAAACATTCTTCAAATAAATGTACATCGATAAAACTTGTGTTGTTTATCTGCAGGGAGAATCGATACAATCACTCTTATGTTGTTAAACAACAGCTCCAAGCGAGATAATGAAAATTTTGAAGAAAATTTTATATTCGTCATGAGAAAAAGAATTTGACAAAACTTTGGTTTTCTGGCAACTGAAAAACACTTGTTAATATCACTTTCACTCACATTTTTAATGATAATTCGAACATCATCATCATCATCATCATCATCATCATCTCTCTCTATATATATATGTATATGTGTGTTGTATCGTTAAGGGAAAAGATACACAGTGAAATAGAGTTAATTACTTATTAACTCAAGTGTTACAGTCCGACTATACGAGCCACTATGCCACAATATGGTTCCTTTTACTCTCTCTCTCTCTCTCTCTCTCTCTCTCTCTCTCTCTCTCACGCACACAATGTATCCCACTGGCCATAGAATTTTGTAAGTCTTTTAGACGGTAACCAGTGTGTGCACAGACCAGCTAAATTTTGGTTTCTGCTGATTCGCTAATTTTGATGTCTCTCCCAGTAGGAATTCATAAGAAAGGAAAATTTTTACCGAATAATTATGTTCGTCTTGAGAAAAAAAAATTCCTGTATTCGGGGAATAGAAAAAAAAAACGTGAGTTAATTTAGTAATGATTTCACTAAATATTAAAATATTTTTATTTTTTGAAGATTAAAATAATCATAATTAAAGACATCATCATCGTCATCAAGGATTTCTTTTATCTCTATTGCCATCGTCATTATCGGTCATCATCATGATAACAAGTAGGTTTTTTTCTGTAATATCTTTTGAAAAAAAAATGATACTTCTAAGCAATCCGTCGGTTAAATTTATCTCTCTCTGTCTCTGCCTATTTGTCTTTATAAATGCGCGCGCACACACACACACACACACACACACATGTACGCACACACACTCACACACATCCAAGGTAAGTAGTCCACGATTCAGACTGTTCAGTAGTAATCCATGGTGAATTGGAATCTTCAGTAGAGTGCTCAATATCAACGCCAATCCAATATACAATTAATTTCAGAATGAAAAGTCACATGAAGAGCAAAAGCACGGAAAAAATTCAAATCAGTGGTTCTATATATATATATATATATATATATATATACGTAGGTTACGTAAAACGTCAATTAAAGATATATATATATATATATATATATATATATATATACATATATATACGTAGGTTACGTAAAACGTCAGTTAAAGATATGATTTGTAGAAATTTCTTCACAAGTGATTTGTGCATAGTACTGACGATTTAAGTTGAATTAGGTTCGCATCTTGCATAATCAGAGGCCATGGGAATGGTGCACTAATATGCCACATATTCTCTGAAAGAAATGTTTTCCTTTTAAATCTATAGTATTTCCGTTCCTTAGACACTCGTCCTGCTAACGCTAGGGAACCCGGCCCAACTTTACGCCTATCTTTGTATATATATATATATATATATATATATATATATATATATATATATATATATATATATATGTGTGTGTGTGTGTGTATGTGTGTGTGTGTGTTAGGTCAAGGGCTTGGGTAGGAGGTTTTGAGAGAGAGAGAGAGAGAGAGAGTTTGTTTTTCTGAACAAATACTCAGAACATTTTTAAGTTTATTATATTTTAAAACTTAACAATATCTTGTTTGTCAGTATATAAATATATATATATATATATATATATATATATATATATATATATATATATATACGTAGAAAGAGAACAGGATATATATATATATATATACATATATATATATATATATATATATATGGATATTTTCTTTTTCGATTAAAAAATCATACAAGCTAACAATGTATACCAATATGAACACAAAAATAATCAACATTCATAGACATCATCATCATCATCATGGCGTGTCAATAGCATGGTTTCTCTTGCCTCCTGCGATGCGTCTTTATCCGTCATCGATCTTGTTTAGTACTCAATATGGTACCTAGTGTCTGCACCAAGTTGATAAATGTTATTTTCTTATAGTCAGCCAACAGTAGTGCACTTATGTATATGAGTTTATAAATGAACGTGTTTTTCTAAATCTTCCTTAATTGTTCATCTATCCCCATGATTTCTCTAGCAATGGGTTAACTATTGTCACTGCAATTATGCTACAAGGATGGTTTTAGTATTAAATAGCACATGGACGTTGGTATACCATTGAACAAAGAAATCAAAACGCCTGTTTCACATTTCTTTCTTGGAGGCTTGTGAGATGGCATGTAAGTAACAGTACTACTGCTGTTTTTTTTTTAAGGTGCTGCTCCTTTTTTTTCAAATCAGCGCATAATATCCTTGTATAGGTGCCACCAAACTTTCTGCCCCATCTTTCTCGTTTTATCCAATTAAAAAGATGAGAGATTCACATGGTCGATAACCGCACAATAGCCGTTCATGTTTTACCTATGTAAAAAGTAAGTTGGCGACCGTAGTCGAGGGTGAACAGAAAGCTCCTTTTTCAATAACTACTACACCGAGGTGTAGGAGAGTGTGCTACTCCTTTCCCTTGATTGCTCCCCTTTACCCTTGATACGAACCTTATATTGTTGAGTGTTAAACCAGGAGGTATCAGTTACCATTTTTAAAGACTTTGGTATGACACGACCTGTGAGTGAACCTCCGTCTCCTCGACCATTGTCGAACTGGGCTAATAACAGCAAAGTATTTTCCTTTAACGATAAGATGAAAACTGTTTTATCTGAATTCAGGAAGAGAATAATGCACCTTTCTATCTGCTCCCTGCTTTATAGTAGAGATTCGACTCGAGCATGTGTATATTACATGAAGTAGTAGATTATCTGCATTGTCTTTATTCGTCAAATTTTCTGTAGGATATAGTCTGCTTCTTGCTTTATTTTAAGCCAAAACATTTTGTAGAAAATTTGGAGAGACTTAACCTGCTAAACTGTGTTTACAAGAAAATTTAGTTACACAAATCGATTATAAAAGGGTTTATATCATTCAAACACTCCCTGCAGAGCTGCTTCAATAACGTCGTCATGTGCTACAGAATAGGCCTTTTATTTGCAGCCTTTTGATCTCATGAGAAATGTGACTTTTTGTTTTATGAGAAATCATTTGGTTGACCATGAAAAGATCAAATACTGTTGCCTGTATTTTTAGATCTTTGTTTTAATGGAATCATTAGAATTGCTGTAAAATGATTCTAAGAGATAATTGTTAGAATTTATTGCAACTTATACTTGATATTATTATATCAAATATTTTTGATCAATTTTATTGCATTCGGCAATCATAAGATCATCAAAAAACTGATATTTTCATTTTGAAAGAACTTCTAACTTATAATCAGACAGCGTCTCGGGTAGGGCAATGGATTGCGAACAAGATCATCAGACCATTCGTAAATAATTTGATTCTCTCTTTGTAGTGCATTCTCTCTGACCTTGTGCAAATTTAAAGAAAGCTGTGTAAATATCCACACTATTAATTCAATCTAATTCTATTAGAATTGTGTATGAATATTGGGGTTAGAAAGAGATGCTTAAAGTCATATAGTTATAAGTAAAATGTTTATAATAATATTAGCTACTTGATACTATTATCATAATTATTTTTGTCTTCGCGAGTTTTAAGTGACAAAAAGTGTCCTCAGGTCTCCAAGAATATTCTGAAAATTCAGAGAGATCTCAACACTATTATACTCTGGACGATCCCGATTTTCCTTCTGTTCCAGTCCCCATTCTAATCCTTCGAAGACCGTTCCAAGAGCCCCGACTACGAGGTGCATACGATAGGTTTCCAGACTTTTTTCATACGGGCATTTACAATTGCCGTAGACTCTTGAAAATTCAGTATGTTATTGCTAACCATGTTATTAGCTGAGCATTTCTTATGATTTCAGATTCAAATGAACAGCTACAGCAGTAATTAGAATACACCCTACTAAAGCCTCATTGTCACAGCGGGTAAATTTCAAAAATGCAATCTGACCCTTTAGAAGAACGATATGCAATAAAATTCTGTTTTAAACGTGAGGAAAATGACACAGAAACGCATGGAATTCTTCTGACTGCATTTGGAGCATTTTGCATGATTTGAGCATCAGTTTTTGAGAGGCATAAGAGATTCAAGGAAAGCAGGGAGTCTGTGATGGATGGTGAGAGGGGTGGGAGGATTAAAGAAGTCAATACACCAGTGTTGATTGGCCAAAGGGCTAGGGTTACGGTTAGAGTTACTATATTGAGGTTTTAAGGGAGTTCAGGAAGAGATTCCATAAGAAGAGGCCAGCATTCTTAAAATCGGGTCAATGGCATTTCCACAAAGACAATACACCAGTTCACAACTCCATCCTTGTCAAAGACTATTTGAGTAGGATGGGCATCAAGACAGTTCCCCACCCTCCCTATAGTCCAGACCTTGGTCACTGTAACTTTTAGCTATTCCCTAAGCTCAGAGGCTGTCGTTATGAGGCAATTGAGGAGATGAAAGAGGCTGTGACGAAGGAATACATCCATGGGGCCTTCCAAAAATTGTTGGAACGGTACAACAAGTGCATTGTAGCCGGAGGAGATTACTTCGAAGGGGAATTGAGTTTCATGTGTGTACTATCAATAAAAGTGCCCACATGAAAAAAGTCTGGAAGCTTATTTAATGATCCTCGTACAATTGTTATGCCCGTCACCTGCATGTTCTAGATTTTTTTGTTTTGTTTTGTTTCTTTTTCTTTTTCTTTTTTTTTTGTTCTCTGTCAAGGCGTAAGTATCTGTTTATTTTTTCGCTTTCTTATATTTTTACTCAGGGGTCCGCATGAACGGCAAAATTAACTTGAAAATATGTAATTTTCTTTTTGTTAATCAGTATAGTGTCTGGTTTAATGACTGCGATTCGGTGATACGTTTGTACATCTTAAGTCCTTGTTGATTTTTTCTATTCCATTCTCTGTGACGGATTCTGGTTTGTGTCATTTCGTGGATGTAAAGCTTTGTGCGTAGTCGTCATATTTCTATTCTCAGTCCCACTTGTCTCTCTACCTTGTTTGTTCATTTTAAGAATGATCCAGAGTATGTTACATAGGGGGCTTCCCAGGTGTTTAAACTTTTAATGAGATTTCTGCCCAAGAGTTTTGTTTCCTGAAGTTTTTATATTCGTCTGGGAGACGTTCTTCTTACTGTTTCTTTTATTTGGACTTGTTTGATGCAATCCGCTTCCAATATTCCTAGGTACGATTCCTTCTCTTTACGTATTTTTAATTATGAGCATGGCACATTTCTATACCGAATTCCATTCCTACATCCTGACTGAATTCTAATCGTCTGTATCAGGGTCTCCTCTTTTTTCACATTTTACAAATAATTTTATGCCATACAAATGCATGAGGTGATCAGTCTTTAATTATGGATTTCTAAATTTGTAAACCCCTCAATATTTCCTTATTTCTTAGATCAGTGGGGTCATTATTATAACGAGTTGTAGTGGCTAGATTGTGTTTTCCTGGAATAATCCTATTTGGATTTTTACATCTGCTTGGTTTTGACCTCCTCCAATCAATCATACCTTCCAGTTTTGCATGGAATTGGTGATGAGGTGCATGTCATTTTGTTAGCTTTTTAAAAATTTTCAGCCATTCTATTATCTTTCTAGTTTTAAATCCATACCATGGCTACACTTTTCTACTTCGTTTGGATTTTTAAGACCAAGCTGGTCAGTCTTTTTTGCTACCCTGTACCATCATTTTTTTCTTCCTGAAATAGTCTGATGAGTACAAAAGAACAATTGATTTCTTCTCTTTTCTGTGAGGTCAGAATTTTCCATATCATAGGTAAACACGTTATCGATCCATAGTCCTTCTTTTGTCCCTCTGGATCAGAATATTTTACTCTTTCATCATTCATTCGGGTATGCTTCATTCTTGTAGGAATTTACTCAGTTAAAAGGCCACTCTGTCATGGTTGGATGTGATTTTTTAAAACCAGAATCCATGCATGCTGTCATGGCCTGGCATTTACCAATTTAGTATTTTTATGGGCGCTGCTCTAAGTGAGTCAAGATGTATGTTCTCCTCGGGGCCTTCTAGATTTTCTAATTCGTTTTTCATGTTATTTATCCAGTCGACATTTGAGCTATTTTCTTTCCTTCTCCATATTTTACTCCCAACTTGCTTTCTTTTATTCATTTTTTTACAGCAGGTTGTTGATTGTTCTTTGTGCATTCTCCGTCAAACTGTTTGTAGAATTCTCTTCTGTTATTTTGTAATGTTATATTTCTGACTCTGTCCCCGTACCTGTTGAGTGTTCTTTTTCTTTTTATTGTTTGATTTATTTCTTCCTGTTGTGTTGTCAGACTTTTCTGTGGTTGCTTTTTGGGTTTTTTTGACTCCTTGCAAGGTTTTTTTGGCATTAGCGTTAGAGGATGGGCTTTGACTTAAATCTGAGTGACAGTCTGTTTGTTGGTTTATTTAATGGTATAACAAACTTCTTGGGTTATTTAATGCCAACTCCATCCCTTATCCAAAGGGTATTTGTCCGAAAGGGAATGTAATAGCAGGACTGGAGTTCGAACTCTTTTACTACAATTCCACAGTCCAGCGCTTTAACCATTTCACCACGCGGACACCGCCCTTGAGTGACAGCGAGTCTTCTCATGTGTCTTGGATTCTTCTGAATATTCTTCATTATACTATGTTTTCCATGGTCTTTATTTCTCTTTGAATTCCTATTTCCTTGGTCTATTTAACCAGGATTTTGGGGATCGTTCCAAGTGCCTCAGTTACAATGGGTATCACCGTCATCGTCATTTATTTATTTATTTTTAAAGGTTCATGTTTTTATTTATATTTTTGTTTTCTTTAATTTTAATTATGAAACAGCAAAATCACCCAAATTTCAATTCCTTTTTTTTTACTTATACTACATCTGGTCTTCGGGCCGGGATAACGTGATTGTTTTGTCTATCCAAATAATATATTATTTCATGCGTCTCATTCTTAAGGAAGCATTCAGCTTTGTTCATTTGGTAGAATGGTCTCATTTTAATCTCTTGCACAATCCGCAGGGGGTTACTTACCTCTATTAAATGTACCTGGTCTTCTACATTTTAGTGCTAGTTTTCTGCATTTGCATATGTTTTAACGACTATTAATATTTGTAAAATTTACGCCCTTCATTGATTTAATGCAGTAAAATTTTACAGCCCATTAAAAAAACTAAAAAAAAAAACTAAGAATGAATGAAAATATATTTTGCATATTTTAATGTTATTGACAGCTACTGATATGAGTAAAATTTACGCCCTTCGGTATTTTAATGCAGTAAAATTTTACAACCCATTAAAAAACTAACAAATATACTAAGAATGAATATAAAGATATTACGCATATTCTAATTCATTTTATTTTATCTGAGTAAAAAAATGTATAGAATCGTTTGAATAATTTGGAAAATAAAACATACGTGATACGTTCAATAAGTTCCCAGACATTTTTGTACAGGTATTAAAAATTGTCGTAGACGCTTGAAAATTCAGTATGTTATTGCTATACATATGAGATGACTGACCAATTTTTATAATTTCAGGTTCAAATAAACAGCTACAGCAGGAATTGGAATACATCCTATTAAAGCCTGATTGTCACAGGTTGTAAATTTCAAAAATGCAATGTCGACGTGAGGACACTTTAGAAGAACGATATGAAATAAATTTCTGTTTTATTCTTGGAAAAAATTCCACAGATACGTATGGAATTCTTCAGACTGCTTTTAGACCATCTTGCATGAATCGGGTATCAGTTTTTGAGTGGCATAAGAGATTCAAGGAAGGCAGGGAGTCTGTGAGGAATGATGAGAAGTGTGGGAGGAGTAAGGAAGTCAATACACCACAGTTGATTGGCCAAAGTATTAGGGTTAAGGTTACTATGTTGAGGTTTTAAGGGAGTTCAGGAAGAAATTCAGCCGGAAGAGCCCAGCACTCTTCAAATCGGGTCAGTGGCATTCCTACCAGGACAATACACCAGTCCACAACTCCATCATTGTCACACTCTATTTGACCAAGATGGGCATCAAGATAGTTCTTCAGCCTACCTATCGTCGAGACATTGCTCCCTGTGACTTTTGGTTATTACCTAAGCACAGAGGCTGTCGTTATGAGACAATTGAGGAGATGAAAGAGGCTGTGACGAAGGTCATTGACACGCTCACACAAGAGGACTTCCATGGGGCCTTGCAGAAGTTGTTGGAACGGTACAACAAGTGCATTGCAGTCGGTGGAGATTACTTCGAAAGGGTCTAGAGTATCATGTGTGTTCTATCAATAAAAGTGCCTACACAAAAAAAGTCTGGAAATTTATTTAATGATCCTTGTATAAATCAAAAATCAAAAAAAAAAAATACATGCGATAATTTATCAACCCCATTTTCCTTTTAACTGTATGCAACTTATCAAAAATATTTACTGAGCAAACCTTTATTTCTATATCGACCCGCTGTTCCCATCACTCCTGCTTTTCATTGTTAAATTTACCTAATTGAACTTTTAATACCATCAGGTATTAAAAAAAATTCGCTTGATTTATGGATTTCTTTGAAGATTTATCGATTGCCTTTTGTATTTTTTTTCTATGTATTAAAATTAAATCAATCAATTTGAAATCAATAATACGAAAGAAACATTCCAAAACGTATGCCAATTAGATTTAGCATTCACACAGCAACACATTTTTGAGTATATAAATCCAATTGCATGTTATTAATATTAATAAGATCAACCGAATTATTTTTTGTAAGTAATTTAGCTTTTAATAAAAACATATTGACATAAATTAGTGTCAGACACTAAATCTTAAGTATTTTAAGATTTCACTCCTAACAAACTTTTAATCCAATATTAATTGGTGGCTTTTTAACAGATGGTCTGAAGGACACTACAAAGTTTTTTAGCTGATCATAACGGTGCTGTAGTCGGACTTGTTTCCTTTTATCTAACGATCAATTAACCCTTTGGTAATTGATCCAAGCGTGCCAACTATTATTAGCACCCCCGACACCTTCATCCTTCACATCATTTTCAGTATTCGTTTTTCATTCAGCTTTCTTTTATTTTAACTCTTTGGTCAGATGGAACGTCAAATCCATGCAAAATGATTTATTTTCATCTTGTTAATTAACACTTGATGTGGTCTTCTGATCGCGCTAGTAAAGATGAACACATACTCAAACACATATACACACACACAAATATATACATATATATATATATATATATATAGAGAGAGAGAGAGAGAGAGAGAGAGAGAGACGGGGGAGAGAAACAGATTGAATAGGTGAAGTAGATAATCTAAATTACTGACAAAAAAGACACTTTACTCTTTTTAAATATTATGTCGAAACATGCGGAGTGAACATGGTTTCAATTCATTTTTTCCTGCGAGATTTGTCAATTTACTTAGGTTAAAGAACGCCGTTAGCACAAATATTTATGGACACCAGAGAAAAAGAGAAGGATACTGTATTTCCGCAAGAGCGTAAGGAAAATTCTGGTCACTGTTTCCAATTTCTTTAATCTTTTTTTGTTATTTATCATTTCCTGTGAAGAAGAATTTATTGATATTAGTTTCAGATAGAAATTCACAGCAAATCAAGTTGAATTGGATTCTCTGTGGTCAGTAATTAATATAAGCTTAACTAAGTGAACAAGATTGCTTTATATATTTATATATATATATATATAGAGAGAGAGAGAGTTTGGTCTTTGTAGTTATTTTCTTAACACTAGGGATAGACCTCTGACTTCACCAGAGAGTGCCCCTTATTTACCCGCGTTTAAGTGTGGTGCGGATTTGACGGACGGTTTGGATTAGAATCATGGTCATCATTTGTTTTATGTTTTGTTTTTTTTTAATTTTTATCATCAGGGTCCACACTTAGATATGACTATCTGTAGTTTCCGGACTGAACTATTTGTTCTGGGTTGGTGATCCCTGGGTTACTTTCCCACAGCAACTGATGAAGTTCACCGTTTACCGAGATTTGCATTCATTACCCTTGCTTAACATTCACCAAGCAGCATCCCTTGGTTTCAATTGCAATATGCTTATATGGCTGGTAATGTTATTTAGTGACAAGTCCGAACAGAATATTTAAGCGATTATAGATTCGAGGAATATATCCTCCCTTTCTCCAACTTTGGTATGACTAAGAACTAAAAACGAATAGCTGTAGCTACTATAGCTGTTAGGGTTAATAAAGTACTGCCTCTCAAACGTATCTCACCTGAATGCGACAAAAGTCCTAGGAAAAATCAGAACGGCTTTCAAAGGAACCATTCCTTAACCATACAGATACAAACAATCCGTTGAGAAATCGAAGGATTACGAATATCGAGAAAACCCTACGGCTCGTAAATTCCTCCTGTGCATTTCATTTGATACACAGATTAAGCAAATACTACTTGGTATTTACGAAGAAACAGTTACCTCTAAAACAAAAGCAGGATAGCAATGTTTCGCACACCTGATAGCAACATAGACTTTTTTGACATTGTCATTGGAGTCCTGAAAATTGATACAATCGCACCATATTCGTTCATATGCTGCCTAGTCTATGTTCTTTGAACGAGAGTCATCAAATAAACGAAAATGGTTACATATAAAAAAAAAAGTACGGAGAAAATATCCCGCGGAAACTACGACACATAAAGGCACCGTAGATTATCTATGGCTTCTCGCAAATAAACCTGCCCAAGTCAAACCCCTAACTGCAGTAGGCATTACACTCTACGTGAACCCGAATAAAATAGTTGATGTGTTTCAACAACAAAAAAATTCTAATATGAGAAACTATCCTTAAAATTATTAGACCAATTTAAAATCCACGGCAGTAACATTTCGTCTACTGAAAGTGATGATAACATACGTCAAGCGAAGGCGTGGACAACTATAGATGAGTTATTGATCGTATGGAAATCTGATATATCCGGTAGAATAAAACAGGATTTTTGTCCAAGTTATAGCTGTGTCCATAATACTATATGGATGCATCAGATAGATGCTAACAAACCATATAAAGAAAAAGGTAAATGAGAACTGTACAAAAATGATGGGTGTTGTCTTGAACATCTCTTAGAAACAGCATCCCAAATAACAACTGCTGTACGGCTACATATCTCCCATCATACAAATCATCCAAGACGAACAAAACGCAGCTGGATAAGCAAGGACGAACTCACAACTAACGTTCGTTTATGCACTGCTACACATAGGCGTGCCAGTTTTAGCCGACCAGCTTAGAGTTCCATATATCAGGTCTAGGCTGATAATGAATTCAGCCCAGAGGATCTGTCAGGAGAATTAGATGACCGGGAGAGTTGATACGAGGAGTTCGTGGAACTGGCTCACAACGTGACTTATTGATGGTGATATGTACATTAATTTTTAATAAGATTTTGTAAAATTTCTAGTGATAATAAGATTACTTTTTCAAGTTTATATGACAATCCTTGCTATTAATACAACTATCTAATATCCCTGTAGGATATAAGCCAAGACTGGTTAACAAGCCGTTCAAATTAACCAATAAACCAATCATATTGTGCCCCTGATATAAAAACAAAAAACAAGACAGGAAAAATCTTAATGGGATAGATTATGTAGTTTTGGTAAAATTTACTAGAATCTAAGACAATCAATGTTCTCATGCAAGTAATTGTAAATGGCTTTCGTTCAATAGGAGGCTCAAAATGTAAGCATTGCCGAGAAAATAGGTTTATTACATTATTATTTTATTATAGAAATGCATTTAAAATACGAAAAAAGTACTCTTTTATCAGTAATTGGTACAACGTAAGCCCTGTGCAGACAATGTATGTAGTCAAGGAAACCTACCAGGAGAGATAAATGATAGGGATGGATGGCAAGAGTGGGTGGGAAAACTTAATGCTGTCAGCTTACAATGATGAGGATGATGACAGTAGTAACGTTTAAGACTTTGTAATGTTAGCATTGATAATATCATTCATTTTTCAGTATTTCTTATCATCGTTGTTATTGCTTCAATTCATTTGTCTCTCCTTCAGTTATTCTTGATATACCACTCCTGCCAAAATCATGATGAAGATATTTCTGTGTGGCAAGGATTCCAAAAATGAATGAAAATAACTGTCAAGGAATTTTTTTCTGTAAACGCAAGCACGCAGAACGCGTGGTTGTCATATTAGAAGTTTGGGATTATTTCCAAAGAAACTTTTTTTTTACCAACCTAAAGATAACCTTATTTAGCACTGGTTGACATTTTACTCTTGAGAAACCGCTAAGCAAACTGGCAGTTACTTATTGTTCAATCTTTCCAGTGCCATCTGCGTTGTCGGATAGCAAACTTTTGAAAGCTTCGTTTTGGCATTTTCTTTTTGGTACTTGTCAAGTTGAATAGTGAAAATCTCGGAAAAGCTGAATATATGATAAAGTGGACAGGTTTGCCTTTAAATAGTTTCCTACAGTCTCCTTTTTTTCATTGAGGGGTTTTTTTCTTTCAGTTATTATGCAGTATATTTTATGGTTGTTAAGATTATTTTAGTTTTTATGTCAAATTTTTTTTTCACCAGATTCGAAGCTCTATTTTATTTCTCTGTTTATTTTCTTGGTTCCGCCATCTTGTCTTTTTACTCCTGCTTGCTATTCTTCTGCGCATGCACCATTCTTTTATTTTTAAAGACAAGTATCATCATCCTATCTCTGTTTCAAATACTTTAACCACCTTTTTTACATTTCCTTTACTTTGAATATCTTTTTTCACCTTTAAATTTTACAAGTATAAAGTTTAGTTAATTTTATTTTTCTGCTCGATTAAGACGTGAAAAGAGATGCATTTCTTGTATTGCTGGTTAACGTAATCAATTTGTATGAGATGCTTAAGCACTTCATTTTGATTTTTTAATATTTTCCTTCTTGTCACGTTGTCTAAAAAGAATGAATTGCTCAGTCTGTTTCTACTGTTAAACCCTCGTTTGGATTGGGGAGAAGATGCCTTTCCTTTCTTTCCGAATAACATTAGTGCGAAATTTATACCAAACTGACTCGTTCGGAATTCGAACTCAGTTAGATGAATGCATTGACTAAGGCGTTTCCTCGGAATTTTGTATTAGTAAACAATAATCTATTATGCAGTCATTATGAATTGTTATTATTAAAAATCTATTATGCAGACATTGTATCGCAGTATAAAAATATCATATTTGCTTTTAATTCTTTAATTTTCTTGTTAATTTGCATTTCTGGAAATCGATGAAAGACCTTTTTTAATAGCTTTCTTTCTTTATCTCTTTCTTTATTTACTTATTTATTCCTTTTTCATGAACGTCGTTATTTTACTAACTTCCATTTTCTTTTTTTTTTTTTTTTTTTGGAGAAAGTTCTTCGTATGTATGACTTCATAAAAGTGTTTTTCACTCGAAGAATTAAATTCAATTCAAATGTCTAAAAGGTTCATTTCTTTCAGAGAATGCCTGCTCTTAATTATTTTATTGTGAGTGGGTCAGGTGTTCATTCCTAAAGTAAAGGCCATACAATTCGATTTATTTTCACTTGATCAATTTGATAACAGAAAAGGGGAATGTAATCAATATTGGTTCCGATTATCATTAGTTTTATATTTATCCGAATAAGGCGCGACCTAAATTGGAACGAAACATTTTATAACAAGATAGGGCGCGAGTAAATTATTAATTTCCTTTTTTTTTTTGTCTTTTTCATGACTTTTACGCGGCGTTGACAGGTACTATTTACCAACCCCTCCGCTCGGGCAGGATATGACACTAGGTCAATTTTTAAGCGGAGTTTAACAGGTTTGAATTCAGAGTTTTCCTTCTCCTAGACTAGTTGCCTAACCAAGGCTGAAGAACCTAGTCTGTCCTACTATTTACCCATAGCTGGAGGGAGAATAATTGGATTCATACCTTTCCCAAGGGTATTAGTGCTATGTGAAATGCAATCAGTCTCGACCAGGATTTGAACTCGTGTCGCCGTGTCCATTTCCTACGCGGCGTTGACAGGTAATACTAATTTATCTTATTCCATATTTCATTCAAATTTTCAATATTTTACTCAGTCTTCTTCATCTCAAATTCTCTTTTTTCCTTTTTACAAATTCGTTGGCTGGTTGGTTGGATTTTGTGGCATAAAAACCTTGTGGGTTTTTTTAATGCCAAATGATTTTTATACAAATATGTAGAGTAAATATGATCCGTAAATGATTAGTTTTTTGATTACATTTAAAGGGGCAAGTGCTCATTTTGAAACAGTTCGCACACAGTTAAAAGTTTTCAAGTATTCCTAAGTATCCACAACTATTCAGTCTTTTTTGTTCAAAGTAGAATAGTCAAACAGTTCTACGTTGCCCATTAATGAGTCTTTGTCAGTTACTATAACTCTGGGTCAGAGTGGGCCAGGGAGTGATATTAATATAGAGGTATTCCACATTCAACAAATTTTCAAGGTGATGAACCTCACCATCAGCTGATTTTATTTTGTATCTAGGACACTCATTGGGGAGCTCTTACCCCTCTGCAGAGATGCAGTCGGCATATTTTACTGCCCAAGTCAACTGGGCGCTTGTTACACTTTTTTTTTATGTTGATATCATTACGCCTTATCTTTTTTTTTTATCCTAGCAACAACACTTCTTTTTTATATCACAATTTGTAAATGGATTCTGTCCTCCGTGTTCACAGCTTAATCTTGCTTCAATTGCGTATATATTTACAACAGAATATCCAGAAATATCTTACATGATATCCCAGTTTATTTAAGGCAAGTCCTCAGATTAATGACTCTAATACATTTTCACAGAATTTTTTAAAAAAAGCTATGCTGTGATATAAATTCCAGCTGCATAATATATCTCCGTATTATAAATCAGCAAAATATCATTGACTAATCATTATCACTGCCAAAAAATTATTTTCTATTATATCCTGGTGAACTGAAAATAAATCACTTATAAAGAGGAAATATCTAATAAATAAATTTAATCTATTGGCGTAGATGATGATTAAATAAACTGTGTCTTAGCAAATGATCTACACAGATTTTTGGTTTTAGTAGTGAATACTTAGATGGAATCGGCAATTTTTGGGATGAGCTGACATCCGAAGAATGGTCACCATTGTGCAACAATTACTCCAAACACTATTCTTTTTTTTTAATTAATTAGTCTTTCCCAAGACAAGTTGTCTTACCAAGGCTTATGTTTTAGTCTATTATTTTACATTTAGTGCGCATCAAAGTCCTTAAGAAATTTATTTGTCATATTTTTAGGATAGATTTTTGTTTGTGCATATACCATCAATCAGTTGGCTCAAGTAATATGTTTGCTTGATCATTTTTTTCTAAATAGTAGAACCTTGAAGGTATTCATTTTTTGTCAATTTTCTGTATTCCCATATGTACTTAGCATTTTCACTAAAGACTGAGTCAAATTGCGTGACAATCCTGAAGAAACATTTACGAGTTAACACAGACTTTTAGAGATTAACTACTTTTCCGGGAACCGGCGTTTAGGGGCGTTTCAAACAGTTCATCAATATCATGTCGCACGGCCAGCACGGATCAACCTGACCCTCTTTCATCCCATCTCTATCGTTAATTGTTCCCAGGAGGTCTTCCAGGCTACATCCTGTATCAGCACGAAACTGTTGTATATATGTTCTAGCTGGTCGTCCAACTTTGCTTGTCCGTGTCAAGGCGTCTACAGGAGAAGATCGCTTATGAGTTTGTCCTTACATTTCCATCAGTGTCCTGCATGACTGGTTCGTCTAATTGGATCGTTTTGGTGATGGATGGTAGGTGCCCGTCGCTGCTGTTTTGTTCCATATCTTGTTCAGTATAGCTTGCAACATTCATGTGTAATTGCAAACAAGATTTTTCTCCCTACGTTTTCATAGCGTCCATATGGTTCATCCAAATAGTAGTATAGACAAGATCGCAGCTTGGAAAAAACGGCATTTTATTTTATCCTTCATGTCTGACATCCATATGACCGATAGCCTATCAATAGCCTATCGATGGCTGCCCATGCCTTTGCTAGTCACGAAATGATATCATTCCCGTTTGATGAGACACTGCTTCCGAGGTAGGTGAACTTGTCCACTAGTTTTAGAGGACCACCATTTAGTGTGGAGATGTTGCCTCTTTAAATAATACACATGTATTCTGTGTTGTCTTCGTTGACATGGAGCCCTATTCCACCTGCTGGTTGTTCCAGGCTATGTAACAGGGATTCAGCTTGGGTGGGTGAATTTTCTCGAGGCGCAATGTCATCAGCGTAGTCCGCGTCCGTAATAGTTTGAACAGGGTATCTTCTGCTTCTTTCTTTTGCCAGCTTAAAACAGTTTTCTTTCATAAAGTCTATAGACGTTCTAACCACGTAGTCTTGGCAGATAATAAACAGCTATGGAGCTAATATATCTTCTTTCAGCACACCTGCAAAAAATATTGAAGTAGTCTGTGTCTATATCTGGTGAACGGACTAACATTTTTGTGTTTTATATAGCATCATTATGGCTGCGACGATGCAACTGCATAGAACCCAAAATATTTGAGAAAATATTTAGGAAGAACCAAAACAGCTTTGGGAGAAATCGATCCATGACATCTCAAATCTGGACTATCCGTCGAATACTAGGTGTTCATGAAAAAAACTCGAGGCAACACTACTATTCGTCAACTTCTCCGAGGCATTTGACTCCATTCATAGAGGGAAGATGGAGAAAATACTTCTTGCCTACTTTTTCCTTTTTCCTCCGTCTTTTAAGTGACAGGTCACCCAGAAGGATATTACTTTCAGCAGTCGGACAATTATCTAAAAATGCCCGGTCTTCTCCAAAAAATCGATGCAAAAACAGAAGATTATCTCAACAAATCTGCATTAACTTATAACATGTTCCGGCAATATTGTCCTGGAATTTAACGCATCATTTAATCAAAAACTGTTTGAGAATATGAGAATATAGAACAACGGACATATAATGAATACAAAACAACGTTTAACTCGTTAAAAAAGATGATCAATTCAAAATGGTTCAAAATAATAAAACTTGGGCCAACTGATAGGTAGTATCTGCACAAACCAAAATTTATCCAAGAAAATGAGAAATTAAAAATTTTCAGGGACACGGAGACAATAATAGATGACTAAGAACAGGCCATAAAACCAGATCTAGTATTAATTAACAAGACTAAAGGCAAGAAGAGATAACTTGTCAAACTTACCGTTTCAGCGAAAAGAGTCAGAAAAAAAAAAGAAACAATAAATATATACTTGTAACTTACAAGGGAACAGAAAATGCTGTGAAACATGTGGGTGGCATAAATACCAACAGTTAGTGGTGTGCATGTTAGTGGTCCCAAAAAGCTTGGGAAAGTAGCCGGAAATTAAAGGAGGGATCGAGGCTATCCATACAATAGAACATTTATGATCAGCTAGATTACTTAGAAAAGTCCAGAAGATTTGAAAAGACCTGCTGTTACTCAGATATCAGTGAAAACCAACTAGTTAGCGTTGGTGTGAAAAACTTATTATTTTACTGTGGGTCTTTCACCCCAACTTTAATTAGTGGCCTTTCACAGTAATATGTGTGACAGCAAGTCTCCTCAGGTCTTTAAGAATCTTCTAAGTATTCTAACCGATTTTAATAATGTGATCTCTATGGTCTCGCTGCTTCCTCTGATCTCTAATTCCCGCAGTCACTTTTCCATGTCTTTGAAAATCGTTCCAAGCGCATCAACTATAATTGGTATCACAGTCACTTTCATGCTCTCCAGGTTTTTCAGCTTTCAAACAAGATACAAGTTTTGGTCGATCTTTTCGCTTTCTTAAATTTTCAGTCCATAGTACACTAGAACGACAAAATTCAGTAGATGACAAGTTATTATTCTTGTAAATTAACAAAAAGAATAACAACCAAAAAAGCAGCAATAATAACAACAACAACAAAGATAATGATGATACCCAGCAGCTGTCCTAGAAAATGACTCGTGTAAACTCCTATGGGACTTTGACGTACAGACGGATCACCTAATCTTGGCAACAAGACCAGACCTTATAATAATCGACAAAAAAAAAAAAAAAGAAAATTTGCAAAATTGTCAACTTTTCTGTTCCGGCTGACCACGGAATAAAACTGAAAGAATATAAAAAGAAAGTTTAAGAATTTTTAAAAAATGTGAAACATGAAGTTGACAACTACACCAATTGTAATTGGTGCTTTTGGTATAGTAACAAAAGGATTACTAAAGGGACTGAAGGACTTGGAAGTTGGCGGGCGAATGGCGACCATCCAAAAGACAACATTATTGAGAACAGCCAGAATACTGAGAAGAGTCCTGGAAACTTGAGGAGACTTGTTGTCACTCAAACTCCAGTGAAAGCGTATCAACTAACGCTGATGTGAAAAACTCTCATAACCCTTACCTCAGCTGAAGCTTATTAAACTAAATCTGAAATTAAGGTTCAAAATAATGTCCGCTAACTTTATTTTCGCCGACAGATGTTAAAAAGTTTCAATGTTTTTTTTACACACACAAACCTGTATGTCTTTTCAATGTTTTTTTAGATTTCCAAATAATTATTAAATCTCATTTAACAAGAAACATGCGGGAAAATGAAAATAACTAAAATCTAAAAATTACTTTGAATCAAATAAACTACGTAGACTTTGATCACCTTACTGATGAGACGTGTCCTTGATGTTTATGTAGTATTACTAAAGAAGAAGCCATAGGATTAATGTGAAAAAGAATGCACTTTCCGTGAGTCTAACAACAGGGTGACCGTATAGCTTAACGGTTATCATCGAAGGAAAACTAATTAAATCGTCAACGAGACTGTTTGCGTTCCTCTTCTGCCTATGGGTAAATAATCAGGCAGACCTGTTTCTATAGTCTGGATTAGCCAAGCCGTCAAGTATAAGGAAAACTCCGAACTCAAACCTTCTTTACTCCTCTACAAAATTGTCGGTGTGTTTCATCGTTCCAGTCGTTGAGTAGTAAGGAAATATATAATTGAAGCTAAAATAATTATCATTTACAAGACCAATTTAATTTCTCGCAAAAATGAATAAAAAAAAGAGAAAGAGGAGAAAACCTAACTGCGACATAAAATTAGCCTGTAAGTGTTGATATGTCGTAAAATCTATTATTATCTGTAGTTTAGATTTAGTGACTATATTTAAGAAATAAGAAGTGTAACAATACTATATGAAAATGAACGTTGAACTCCTTGCGTCTATTTGAGAAATAAGTGTATTAATACAATGAAAAATTGAAAGTAAAATCCTTACGTCTATTTAAGAAATGATAAGTATAGCAATACTATATGAAAAGGAACAGTGAAGTCCTGTACGTATATTTAAGATACGATATATCTTATAATACAACATGGAAATCGACGGTAAATTACTTATGCCTGGTCTGCGTCTACTTTGAGCCCTGAAAAGTTTAAAACCTACGGGTGAATCACTAAATAGAATATGATTTCCATTTTAAAAGAATTTTAATTTGGGGGGCAAAAAATATGTTTTCTTCCATTTATTGACTAATCGACGCTTACGCGGCCGTTTTAATTCTTCTTTCTGATTCACGGACGATAATATTGGATTTTCGGACAAATTTTGAAGGATCAAATCTCAAAATGATGTAATTTTTTTCTCAAAGGAAGCTAAAAATAAGTTTTTCATCATTTAGAATCATAGATTTTTTCCTCTACATTTTTATCTAATTTCGAGCCTATATATATATAAAAAAAAAAACTATAGATACGTAGATATTTTGTAGATTCACAGATCCATTTTGTAAGATTACTCAAAACTTTCGGCAAATTTTTGGAATGAAAATCTTACACTCGTTTTAATCAAGAAAACTTTTAATTTTATTATCACTAACGTATTCTAAATTGAACGAAAACATATATTTATATACACACGCTGATACTGCTACTTTAATATTTTTCTTGCAGTTAAAATAAATTCAGAGGCAAGTGCCTGGATTTTAGCATATAAATATAATTTTTTATTAGTCCTTTTGTTTATCAATAATCATTGATCGTTACAAGTATTCATGTCTAATAGACATTAGGTTCAAAGACATCTATGTGACACAGTTACAAACAGAGTTACTACAACTCCAGGTCAGAATAGACTTGGAACAATGAGAACAAAGTTGCATTCCAAGCAATTAAGATCTCAATCATCCAAAAGAAGTTTCATTTCAAACAATTCAGTTTAGGGTAAGTACGAAGTTTAATGTCAAAACAGTTCTATTTCATGCAATTCAGTTAGTCATGCGTACGCTGTTTAAATGTCAAAACAGTTATATTTCAAGCAGTTCATTTTTGCAGAAATACGCAGTTAATTCTATTTGACCCATGCACAGTAACCTATCAGGTGCTACCATTCTATTTCAGAGATGATCAGGGAGCGACGGCAATGAAGGGGTACTCCACGTTCTCCAAAGCGCTGACATTACTGGAACCTCACCATCAGATTGTTTACTGTCATATCAGGACACTCGTTTGGGGGTTTTACCCATCAGCAAAGATACAGTCAGCCCCAGCTAACTATGCAATCGAACGTTTATTCACGCATTTATATGAAACATTTCTGTTAATATCAGACCTGTATTTTTTTCTCATAAGCATTTCTGTGCGCTTGTCTATTTAGAAAACATTTTTCACTGATTATACGTTTAATATTGTACATTTTTAGAAATATTTTTGTGGGGGATTGGCGTCGTTTTTTCTGACGTTTTCCACGTCACAAAATCATTCTTGTGATTCCGCGCAGCAAACAAAACATTGAGAGTTACTATGGCAACCCTCTAATCCCTGGATGATCAAGTAAACAATTTTCTTTTAAATGATTTTCCTGTGCAAAGAAAATTGTGAAAGAAGCCCCCAAAACTAAGAAGAACGAGAAATAACAAGGAGGGAACAAAACCATAACAATAGAAGAAACATAAGTTTCAGAAAAAAAAATAATGTAACTTGCATATACAGGGTGCGGAAGCAAAATTAGGAATATTCTACGATAATAATAAATGACTCTACTATAAAACAAGATTGATTTTAACTTTAGAAAATAGACAACAAAATAAGAAAGACAGAAAACTCAATATGGTCGCCATTTTTATCTATTATTGCATCAACACGCCTTTGAAACGATTTGCATGCCTTCAAAATAAATTCTACATAAATTCTATTCCAATCCTCCTAAATAGCAGTCTTAAGCTAACCAATATTTAGCTGGTAAGTTGTCTTGCTTTTGTTTTCTAAAACACCCCATATAGCGTAATTAAGGGATGAATATCTGGGCTTGATGGAGGCCATAAAGAAACTCGAATTATATCAGAAATTTATTTTTTGACTTGGTTTAAGGGTTAATCATATCATAGATACTTTTTCGTTTCTTTTCTTGTTCACTAATCTTGAGCTGAATTTTAATGAAGTGTGCTTGAACAACAGAGCTAATTAAGAAATTTTAGATTTACCGTTTTTTTTTCAAGAATTGTAGTCACCAGACTAAAAAAAGTTTTAAAAACGATTCCTATTTTGCTTCTGCACTTTATAGCAATTTGAAATAATGTTGAATTTTTTAATACAACGGAGTTCTACATGAAAAGTTTTTGGTTTGGTTTCTTTGTTTAATGGCATATCAACCTTCTTGGTTTATTTTCATCCCAGATCAATTCTTGGCGAAGACAATTAGCGGTATTATTTAACTCAGAGCTGAGGTAATAAGGGGCTTCATACCATTATAAAATGTTTGAAGTCGTTTTCTACCCTGTCAAAATAAATAACGGTAGACATTACGCCGTGGCAAATTCCCTTCTTGGAAGATATGACAAATCGAACGACAATACAGAAAACAAACTTTGGAGAATGTAGCTCTACTTAACTAACAAATTATTTCAAGTCTCCATTCAAGAAAGATTATAAGATCCAGTTTGTATTAAATCCAGAATGGACAAAATACCAAATATGAAAATTAAATCGACAATCTAAAATCAGATAGTAGTTCTTTCCTACCAGGAAACGTTCCATTAGATAACGTACAAGCTTCAGGCACTTTATTGTTATTACAAATGCTAATTTTCCCTAGAATACAAAGTCTATGGTTAATTACAGTAACCGGCATTTTTTTTTAATGGTTTCTGCCAAGAAAATGAGCCAACGAATCTACATATATAAACACTTATAATTAAAAATGTTTGGACACGTTGTTATACTTCCCATAACTCATATTTCATGCACATTCATTTTTTGTAGATTGCAACGACGAATGTGTGTGTTTGTGTTTTTTTTGGGTTTTTTTTTTTCAGATGTGATGTGGTTTATGTCTTATACCAACGCCGTAATTCACCACATCTGCTTTAACAAAAATAAAATTTGAATATATTTTATTCCCGATTTATGGATGCGTTTTTATAATGCCCGTATCTCTTGTTTCATTCTCATTCTACTACAAAATATACATAAATAACTCAACCAGCATTAACTTTATCAGACATTATGGACTTTTATCCGATAGTCACTGGATCGACATATGTTTATCTGTATTCCAGAATTGTCAGGCAACATTTTACAATTCCACCAGACTGTTTTGGTTTTCTATTATATTCTGGGAATTGCAAGTGAAAATTCAGCAGGATCTTTTAATCCGTTTTTGAATTCCAGCAATGTGCATCAACCTATTTTGAAAAAGATAACTTGATGATTGTAATACTTATGATCCAACGATCTAATGTGTAAAAAAATACTCTATTCTATATTGCAACAGAGAAATAGCCAATGGAAAGTGTGTTTGTTTATAAGTATTTTTCTGTTAGAGTGAACATCTGGAACATCTGGCTCTGTCATTTGTCAATATGCAACACCAGCACATCAAGATTTATTTAATGATATCAAATTATACTTGATGACCCAGTAGTAGATCGACATAGTGGATACGTGAGTTAATATTCATAGATTTCTAGTTTATCTTAGGTTCTTAAAGTAATAAAATAATATCTAATTAGAAAAGTTGACCGAATTGGGCAAGCTTAAAAAACTTATACAAATATGGTATTTGCACAAACCAGTATAAGTTTTAGAAAAGGTTACGCATGTAATCATCCCTGACTTCAAGATACGAACAATTTACTGAATCCCGGACGGTTCATTCCTACGGTTCATTACAAAAAAAAAAAAAAGAAAAAATATTCGTATTCTCCTCAGCATCCTCCAAACGAATGCTGCCTATTAGAATATGATTTAAGAAGTAATATGTGTTAATATTTTTACTTCACCAAATATTTTGTCAAGTACACAGTAAGAAAAACTAATTTGCTTTATTTCCTTAATAGCATATAAACATCCGTTGGTTATTTAACACGAAAATGTTACATGTCGAAGAACATAAATAGTATATTTCGTTTAATCAAGATGTTGTCGAGAAGAAATCTGCTATTTCAAAAATAAACCACGAAATGTTTTTTTTTATTACATTTTATTATTTTTACAGTTGTAATAAAGTAGTCTATTTTTAAGCTTCTGATATTAGATATGGAGATAAACAAGACACGTATAAATCATTGCGAAAATCTAATACCGACAAGTTTGCTGAAATTTTCTGTGATTTTCCGTGGTTTTCCAATAAATGCTACTAGCCAAGTAAGCTGGGGCTGTAGAATCCACTGCATCTCTGCAGAGTGGTAAACTCTCCCAATAACTTTACTAATAAGACATTAAAAAATCTTATGGTGAGGCTCCAGCAATGCGGGGAACCCCTTCATTGGCATTGCTCATAGGTTCACTCTGGCCCGGAGTAGTGGCACCTGATAGTGTCCTACCTATGGGTCAAAGAGTATTCTTTAGAATTCTGAGTTCAAACAAAGGATTCATGCTAAACTGAATTGTTTGATGATTTAACAATCTATAAACAAATGACCAATGTTAAATTAAATTTTTAGGTATACGTAGCAGTACATGGATATATTTAACTTTGCTGACTTTTGCTATTTGAATTGTATTTACTAATACGTATATTCAATATGAATGTAAAAAAAGATTAGGCATTAACTAATAAAAATAGTTGATATGACATAAAACCAAACAAAACCAAACCAAATCAGATAAAACCTTAAAAAAAGTATTACCACACCAGGTTTGCACGGACCTGGGAGTGATAACAATGAAAGTGTTCCAATTAAAAAGAAAACTATCAGAATTGGAGCTTCACCATTAGATCGTTTAGAAGTATATCTAAGACACTCGCAGCGGTGGGAGGAATAACACTTTTACAGTAATGTAGTCAATGTATTGTAAAGCCACAGTCGTCTGGGATAAAGCAGATCTGTTTAAAAATTACTCTTACTTGATAGGACGCTGTAAAATAAAGGCGTATCAAGAAAAAAAAAACAATAAAAAATAACATTAAATAAGAATAATTCCCAACCCCGTTGGCATCAAATAACACAAGACGAATTGACATGCCATTAAAATCAATCATTCAATCCTTGGTTCGTTAAAATACTTATGAAAAATCCTTTCCAGAGAGTAAGGCTGAATATAGCAATAAACAGATTTCTTATGCACATATCTTTTTCTGTCACTGTATTCCTAAACATCTTTTAACATAGATCAAGTTTTCAATTCTTCTGCTGTGTTAACGTAAACAATCTTAACTAATATCAGAGCCTATAGAAATTGCCATTTTGTTACATTCTAGGAAATCTAATTATATAATGAAAACACACTTCTTTTTTTTATCTTTCTTTCAAAAAGAAAAGATTTTACACAGTTTTCTTATTCGTATTGGCATACGCATCACTTCGACTTGTCTTTGGCTTGTGTCGCCGGAGCTCGGAGCCATGAACAATAGAAACTGACAAGTAAATAAAGCCGTAGCAGATGGTAATATTCAAAGAAGCAAAATAGTTCCTTATATCCGGCATTATCCGACTTTCAACAATGGACCAAAAATTGCAAAAGGGAGAAACAGCTAAATAGTATTGTCACAGTAACGATCCGTTTCTGTAGCCAATTCGTGCTACAGCACAATGCATTCTAAATAACTATGCCGAGCAAAAGACTGACAAGAATGGATTGTGGGTTTGTTTTGACCACAGTTTTACCCTGCAGTGAATCACGGGTTGATAGAATCTACCATTGTGTGGCGTTTATTATTATTTCGAAACTCGCTCTCCATCCACAGCTCCCATTTTAGATTTCTGTAATCTTAATTATATCGCGACCTCGTTTTCCCACAAATCTTTGAAACGCAGCTCTTCTTACGACTAAGCTGACCACATCGACGAAACATTTTTCGTTATTTCTTGAGCAACTTATTCACTCTGTTTCAAAAAATAGCAAACATGGAAATATTAGATTAGGAAAAGACAGCATTAAACCTATCTGTGGCGAGAAAAGAGATTTAAGAAATTCTAACCAAATACTGGTGTGCTAAATACAGCTGGTTTGGTTGGTTGGTTGGTTGGTTGGTTATATATATATATATATATATATAATAATTTCCTGTGTGTGGATATATTAATAGAAATGGTTTTCATTAACTGATTTTTTAAAATATTCTAGTAGAAAATACTTTTAATGAAAATACTTTCTACTAATATATTAAAAAATGAAGTTAATGAAAACCATTTTTATTAATATATCTACACACATGAAATTATATATAATTTCACGTATGTATAAGTAGAAAATATTTTCATTAAACCCATGTGTTTTAATATATTGATAAGAATTTTGATTTTTTCATACGTATTAACATATTTGAAAAGGTGTAATTAGGCAGCATCTTTTCATTTACACAGGGTCGATGAAATAAAATCGAATCCTTGTTGTTTTGAAGTTGTTTTTTTTTTTTTTTTCTTTGGCCTTTTTGTTTTTTGTTTTTTTTTGCTTTCTTTTATATCACAATCTTGAAATATGTTGATAGTTTCTACAAAGGAGCTATTTGTGTTATACCGATAAAGTTCGTTTCTTAATAGAACCATTATCAAGGTAATATATATATATACTATTCGTAAATTAAAGTTGTTTAGTATTTAAAGTAAATTATTTCATTTTTGTTTTTAATACTAAAGTGAGGCTTGTTTATATCACGAAGGTGATGTTAAGTGGTAGAGGCAGTTTATTTTACGATATTTCTATTACATGAAATAGAATAAAATTTATTCTAACATTTGTAATATGATTCGATTTTATCTAATCCAACCTGTTTAAATTAAAATATTTACAGACATAATTTTCCTTAATTTTATGTTCACTAATATTTTGGTAGAAATTATTTTCATTAATTTCATTCGTATTGATATATAAGAATTCATATATATTCATATTCATGTATATTGATATTATATCAGAAATGATATTCCTTAACTTTATGTGTATTGATATATTGGTTGAGATAACTTTTCTAAATTTTATATATATATCAATATATTTGTAGAAATAATTCTTCTTAACTTTATGCATATTGATATATTAGAAGAAATAATTCTCCTTAACTTCATGTATATTAATATATTAGCAGAAATATTTTCTCAACTTTAGGTACATTAAAAATTAGTTGAAATGATTTTTATTTAATTCCATGTTTATTTATATTTTGGTTGAAGTAATTTTCCTTAAATTCCTGCATGTGGACATATTAGTCGAAATATTTTTTATTTATTGTTTACCCTCCGTCACATTCGACAAGCACCTTATAAGATAAAACAAACGGGCAAATACCTTAGTAAATCTCCTTTTTAAACAGGCGTTTGAATATAAGTATGGATCATTTATATAAAAGCTTGTGTTTTTTGGCAAAAGTTGGTGTTTGCCATATTCTCTATCAAGCAAAGATTTACACTGTCGGTGAGACAAACAGGCTGATTTTACCCCTACCAGATCGAAGCCCTTGTTCTGCACTGCCCCGTGTAGGATACTATACTGCATCTCCCGTTAAGGTTTCAGTTCTGGATATCTGAATAATGCTGATCGCTCCTTTATTGCCATTACTCCAATGTCCACTCAGATACGAAGTGGTACTATCCGCTGGGACACATCTATGAGTCAACTAGAATTATTTGAATTTTTTGTGTATTAGTAATTTACTCGGCTTTTTGCTTAGATGTGGCACCTGGTCATATGGATGGGTAACCTAATGAGTCTCACTGTCACACATGAAGGTTTTCAGGTCTAGCTGGCTAACTAGTTCATGACCCTTAGAAAATATTCCTTAATACCAAATAACTGTGAATAAATTATTTTTAAGAAAAGTTATTGGGAATTATAATAGTTTAAATAGGATTATCCTTAGCTACTTAAAACTATATAAGTCTGTGCAAACCTAAAGATTATTATTAAATAGAAGTAGTTACTTGAAAGCAGATAATTGTTGATTCATTAATAATATTAGGTAGTAGTTTCAAATCGTTTGCATTAGAAAAATAAGTTCATGATATTATATAAATGTATGCCAATGTTTAAGAAAAAAAGTACATATAAAAATAAAAATGTGATCGTATAATAAACATTTTTACGTAAACACTTGGCATAAAAAAACTCTGGTCGTGTTGATATGCCGAAAAAATCAATTTAAAAAAACAAGCAAAGGAAATATCAAATACATTATTTTGTAAAATATCGTACCCATTCTTTAAAAATTAAGTGTTATGTTAGCACACATTAGGAAGAAATAATTTCAGTGATATTTTTAGTTCCCATTATTTTTCCAGTCCTGTATGTATGTAGTGTGCCTATTTTATATTAGCGATTGATTATGTGTGAAAATACTTCCTTTGTTTCCAGAGTCCCTGGTTTGTTCCTGCATGAAATTTTCTTGGTTTAATTTAATTCAAAGAGAACGTTAAAATTTCATACTGTATTCGAAATAGAATATTTCAAAGGAAATAAAGAATCTGTTCTGCATTTATAGATGTGGACGCTGATGTTTATATTCCTGGTTCTATTTTTTGTTACGTTATCGATTATTCGAAAATCTTATCTCCCAGATGATATAAAACGGGGTTTCTTCCATACTGTGGCTCTATGGATAGTTCTTTAAACGGTATCTGGTGACCGCATAGAGCTGATGTATGGAAGTCTTTATTGGTTGGCTAACACAGGCGTGTCCATCAGGAGTAATTCATAGGACAGCGTCACTTTTTAGTTCATATTTACTTCTCCACCAGCGAGCAGATTGGTTGACGGTTGTTTTAAAAGATGCTGCTTCCAGGATTTCTTCAAAACATGACAGAATATTCTTGCGTTGTTCTCGCCTACCTATTACTCTATTCGTTTTGTTAGCATCCATATGGTGGATCCATAGAGTACTAGGGATACAACTACAACTTGGCAGACCTAGTCAGCTGGGCTTGTGGAATACACCGACTAAAAAGGGAAATACCCCCCCCAATAAACAATCTGAAGGTGAAGCTCCAGTAATACTGAAGCTTTTAGGATTGCTGGGTACACTTTCATTACTATCGATCCTAGGCCCTCTCTGGCCTGAAGTGGTTGCACCTAACAGGGTACTATCTATAGATCAAACAGAACTAAACTGAATTGCTAGAAAGAGAAATGTTTTGGCATATGAACTGCGCACTTATGCTAAACTGAATTGTTTGAAATGGAACTGTTTTTTTATGTTAAATTGAATTGTTTGAAGTTAGACTGTTTTGATGTTTAACTGTCTAACCAAAAACTATACTTATACTAAACTGGATTGTTTAAATTTAAACTGTTTGACTAAACAGAAATGCTTGAAATAGAAATCTTTCTGACCATTATTTTACTGCCGTTGTATGTGAACTGGTCAAATAATTTTCGTGGCTTGCCATTTTCAGTAGAAATGGCGCCTTTTTGCTTAAAATACATGTACTCGTTTTATTTGCATTCCCAGTGAAGCCAATAAATCCTGCTGCATGTTCAAGGTTACGCAGTTGAGATTCTGCTTCGGCTGGTGTATTTACGAGAAGTGCTAAATTGTCTGTATTGACTGCATCTGTCATAGGCTGCTTCTGTCATAGATCCTATTGGATATCGTCTGCTCCGTGACTATTTTATGCGAAAGCATTCACACTTATTAGATTGGTACATAGGCTAGTTTGATTATAAACATATATGACACTGATTATCTCCTTGAAAAAACTACAGTAACACTGTTGAATAAGTCGAGGTCTTCATCAGGTGAGTGGATCGTTGCTTTCGTGTTGTTGTAAAGCAGCATTATTGCTGCAACAGTTTCTTAATATTCAGTACTTGCTCCATCTTTCCTCTGTGCTTGGCATTGAATGCTAAAGAAGAATCTGCGGACAGATTTTTTCTAAGATTTTGGGGTGGATAAGATTGGGAAGCAGGATATTATTAACTTCAGTTACTATAGAGTTTAATGTTATATCTCAGTAGTATGTCACGAGATAGTCCACGGAGACGATATAGGTAAGATTAATACTATCCTCCCATTGAATTAACAGTATCTAGCTGTAAAAAAAAAGTGACCGTTAAGGAAGAATGTAGGTCACAGAGGGGTATCAACAGGTGTTGGTACTTAGTAACCTCAGGTCGCCGGACACCAAGGGGAAGAAGAGAGAAGCCAAATGATTGGCTGGGACCTCAAAACGGAAGTGGGGACCCATTCCCCTCAGCGGAAGTAAATAAGAAGAAAGGCAGTTTTTGAGCAGGGTTCGTAGCGGGCAGACGAACCATAGCTAGTATTCCAGGTTGAAGACAAAAGAATTTCTGAGACATGAGGGACCCCAGGTTCTTCAAGCCAGTGTAAAAAAATAGAACAAAGTCTATTAGCCCGTGAAAGAGGAAAGATTCTCCAGTGGAACCCCGTCGAAAAATAAGATAAGTAACTTTTATACCCAAATTTTGTATACCACTCTCTCTCTCTCTCTCTCTCTCTCTCTCTCTCTCTCTCTCTCTCAATTTGAAGAAAAGCAAAAGTCAAGAAAAGACATTTATATTCGTGGACTGTCCAATTATTATATGTTTTGACACTTTGAAAGTGTATATAACTGTAGTAAAGGAATTCATGTATTTTTATGTTACCACGTGGTCTATGTTGTTACTTCATGCTTTCTTTTCAGCTTCTATTTGCCTTATGTTATCTTGCTTAGAATTGTCCTATTAATTCCTTAAAAACATCACACGGGAAACCAGAGTTGCCGACTACTACAATATAATAGTATTACGACTAAAAAATATAGGCTCATTATCTTCCATTGTCGAGGGAAAGGAAGTTTATCGGCTTGGTGGGTGTGTGATTGTGTGAAATTTGGAACCCCTTGCCAGCGGCGGTCAGTCTGGTCCTAAATTAACCCCTCACGTAATATGCCAGTTCTTATATTCCTGAGAGAAAAACTCTGAACGAGGACTTATTACGTAGGGGATCAAGTGCCAACCTGCCCCGTCTTCACACGTGCGAAAATAAACGTCCCGTTTTGGGATTTTAGTCAATTTGCCGTCACAAGTAGATAAGGTCACTTTTCTTAGGGAAGTGATGTACTTATATTGACCCCCACATATGGACGAGCTAAAGCAGGACGACCAGCTAGAACAAACTTACAGCAGCTATGTGAGGATACGGCATGTAGCCCAGAAGACCTGCCAGAGGCAATGAACGATAGGGAAAAGTGGTGACAAAAGGGTCAGGGATATCCGTGCTACTAGCACGACATTATGATGATGATCTTCGGGAAGTGAAAGTTGCAACCTTTTGTTCATGTCTTTATAATATTGTGTTCATATACTGAGTTGAATAGTCGGAGAAATATGTTATCAAACTTTCTTGCCTTCCAAATTTCAATGGTTATTTCGGCAATACCGGCTACTTTTCAGTTGTTGATTTTTCTAATACAGCGTCAAGTTATTTTGCCGTAAACTGCCCTAGTTGGAAGACTACTTGGACATTAATGTCTTTTGATAGCTTTGTAAGAAATTTCACGAGGATTTCTGAGCAGATTCTGAAATGTTCTTTCCACTTTAGAAGTATTTCTTCTGGGCAAGATGCTTTTAGTTTTGCTCTTGAGGAGCTCTTCCTTTCAGTCAGTTCATTTACTGTATGCCCTGCAACTCGTAGTTGTTTATCTTATCTGGATTTCTAATTTTATCGATTTGACTTTGAATGTATTTTAATTTCATCGATTTGACCTTGAATATGTCCTAATTTATCATTTTGGTATGTGTTGGTGAGTCCTTTCAAGGAATTTGTTATCTCGTTTGTCCTAAGTACTGATAAATCTCATGGAACAGTACATTTGGCTCGTGGTTTAGTTGGGATGCATTCCGATGCTTCTTTGATAGGAGCAGGGAGAAAGTTTTCATATATTTCATTCAGAGAAGGTCTTCAAGATATGTCCTGTACAGTATCGATTTGTTTCTTACAATTACCGCATCCTGATTACATCTCTATTCGCAAGTGAAGACCAGTTTTAACGTCTGATCGTGAATATGCGTTTCTTTTTACTGCGTAGATTTTTACTGCGTAACATTACCGCGAAGATTCTGGAAGCGGAAAGTACTTCTTTGAAAGAAGAATACACCCCAGAGTTCAGAGCGCTAGTGGATATATATATATATATATATATATATATATATATTGCAGAAAAAAACGTTTAAACATTTTTTTTCATAAATATATGCAAAATACGGGCCTCTCGAAAGAAAAGGAAAAACTTAATATGTAATGATTTGCTCATCCTTCTGTGGAAGCCTCATTATTGTCAGTTTATGTTGCATTTAATACACATCTCAGATGAGCCTTGCGATAATTCAATGATCAAATTTTTATATAAAAATCTGAAAATAATGAGCCTGCCTCAAAAGAGTAAGAAAATATGAATTATTTTTAGCTTACATATATATATAAGTAAGTAAATAATATGTAATATATATATATATATATATATATATATATATATATATATATATATGTGTGTGTGTGTGTGTGTGTGTGTGTGTGTGTGTGTGTGTATAAGTAAATAATGAACCAAAATCCCCACAAATTGAGAAAAAAATTGATAACAAGGCAATTAAAGCAGAAAGAAAGATTTATCGAGAAAAAAAAACGACACTAAAGCTTTTTGGATTTAATGCACCATCATCAGCCTGGAATGGATGATATCAGAAACGGTAAATCAACGATGGATGTTTAAAAAGATTCAAAAATAGAGTGAAAACTATACAATAATCGTACAGAGTTCCATGACGTCATTTACTGGCAAAACTCTTTCCCTGGATATAAATTTTACGAAGGGTTTTGTATATTTTGAACATCCATCGTTGATTCAACATTATTAATGTCATACCTCCCAGTCATGATGATAGTTCATTAGAACAAAAGCTTCATAGTGTCGACTTGGGTTCTCAATAAATCTCTTTTTGCTTGGATTGCCTTGTTATCAATTATATATATATATATATATATATATATATATATATATATATATATATATATATATATATATATATATATATATAAACAAATACCAAATACATTCTTACATAACATTTAACATGGATGATTCCTAATGATCTATACATATGAAAACTTATTTGTTGCGTATTTCTCAATAAACGGGAGGTTTTGTCTCGTTTCTTTGAAAAATCCTACATTTTCAAATATTTTTCCACGTGCCAAACACGTTCTGATGACTTTTGAATTTTGAACGCTATGTGCATGTTTATCTATCTTTTCGTTGTATATTTCTCATTTGCTCCTGTCATCTCAGCAATCACCCATCGATATGTGAACTATTTCATATCCAAGTCCTGATGATGGTTATTAAAACCGAAACGCTAACGTCGATTTTACATGATGATATATTCACCTATTTGGATTATATTTTTTCCTGCTACCTTCATATATATATATATATATATATATATATATAATTATGAAGAAATCTGTGTAAAATGAATGAGGAAAGCATGGAAGTCAAAGTATTCTATAAGATTATGTTATCAACAGTCTGATGACGCTGATCTACAGGCAAAGCACGTTACTCTGATTTTCCATGTAGTCATTTTTCCGTTTATATATATATATATATATATATATATATATATATATATGTGTGTGTGTGTGTGTGTGTGTGTGTGCGTGAACCCCTCCGCAAAGTAAGGATGTGACACAAGCTCAATTTGAAAAAAAAATCTAAGCGTTTTGAATTCAGATTTTTCCTTCTTTAAATTGTACGCCATACAAAGTTTAAAGAATCCAGACTGCCCTCTGATTAAATTTTAGCTGGAGGAAGAATACTTAAGTAATTTACTTAGTATTTTTGCTCAGATGTGGCACGAGGCCTATAAATGGGGCAGCCAATGAGACTGAAATGCACTCGGGAATGATTGCTTGTCTAGCTTGCTAAACCAATTGACTGTCCGATGCACCCAAGCCAGATTAGTTTAACTCATCAAGTTACAAGGGTATTTACGTCCTATAAAGTCCAATCTGCCTTGTTCATGATTTGAACTCCAATCACCCTGTCTATCTCTGTTGGGTATCACCCACCTTTTTCCACACAATGAACTAGTCCATCTGCCATATATAGCAGTAGCTACTAATACCAGGGCAGCCTAGAAGGTAATGAGCAGTTTCTTATAGGAATAGTATTAGAGCGTCGGAGACTGGAGATCGCACTAGATCACCTTACTTGCAGCCGTAATAACGGAAGCCAATTCCATTGTTGGCCTATATCTTTATTGTGTATTCACTAAGCCTATGTTCTTGTCTACGAATAGTCTCTCAATTGTATATACTTTTTCCTGAGAATATATCTCTATTTCTTCTCATATCGTGGTTTTTCCTTTATCTAATAGTACAAGCGTTCACTAACCAGAACGAAACAATTTCCACTGATCATATCTATTAAATTTCCACCTCCTTATATATATATATATATGTGTGTGTGTCTACGTTTCTTTTTTTTATACGTATGTCTAAGTGTATTTCACGTCTATTTCATAGGATGGCTATAACCTGATAGACTCATTATAAAGCAAAATATGAGAAAGAATACGCATAGAATAACCCTCACATATCCGAGGCTATCCAAATGCTTTAAAAGCCGCTATCAGTGACCTTTATTCTTTTTTTTTCTTTTCTCTTCTAATGTAATATACAGACTAAATAACCTCCAATTTTTTTTTAATACTCAAAGATTTTCACATTTATTCTTGCTTGCAAGCATAGATGGATTCTCTGACCCAATCTTATTACAGGTTTTTTACCATGTAGCATCAATTTCCAGTGAAAAAATATCATCGACAACCTTTAATTACTTAATTCTCATAGTGAAGTTGAAAGATTAGGAGCTTTTAGCCATCATCATGCGACGGACAATCGAGGGTCATTGAAAATTTGTGAGCCTCACCTTGACTTAAATTCCTCGCCCACATTTGTATAGGCCTCACCTATTCTGAAATAAGGAGAGAAATCTGAAGTATTCTTCTACTTTTAAAAGAATTTATTGCGTGTTCCTCAAACCAAATTTTCGGTTATGGCTCTTCTTTGTCATACAAGGCTTACTCACGCTTTCATACTGAAACAGGAACCACATCCACAGTGTTTGACGTGTCAGACAACTTGCACGGTTAAACACATTCTTATAGAATGCAGAGCTTTCGCTGTCATCAGAAAGCGATTTTTCAAAGTGAGAGAAGTTTAACCGAATTGTTCGAAAACTTCAAAATAGATGACGAATTGTTTAACCGAATTGTTCGAAAATATCAAAATAGATGACGTTCTGTCCTTCTTGCGAGAAACAGGGTCGTACGAAAAAATATGACGAATTAAAACTGATTAATTATGTACAAACAAGTGAAATTGTCCTTATAGAAAATTTTACCTACTAGGTATTCATTGGTAAAAGATATAAATATATAGACAGAATTTGGCGTTAAAAAACCAACAAAGGTTGATACGTCATAAAATCCAACCAACCAACCAACCAACCAACCAATCTTCTTTGTAGGTGAGGCTTAGGACTTTTTAAACAGTTCTTTTATGTGTGGGCATGTAATTCTTTACAGCCATATTTAAGATTATAAACACCTGAAAAGAAAGGCATGAATATTTCTCTCTCATATACGTGTAAATAGATAAGCGGATTGTTTTTTTTTTTGTTTTTTTTTAACTCGAGAAAACAGCAACCCACAAAAAAGCAGCTACACAGCCATTTAAATCCCATCTCGCAACTCATTAAAGTAAGACGAGCAAGTAATGTTGGCCACAGTTAGGTAAGCAAGGAGGAAAATATAAGCGACGTAATCCAACGAATTCCTACACCGTGACCCACCGGTGATTACCGATCAGCAAAGACTTACATAAATCAGCTTGTGTGGGCACTGCATGCAATTTACATTTCTTTCCAAAAGTGATAACCATTATGGCCGTATGAAAGAGAGAGAGAGAGAGAGAGAGAAAGAGAAAGAGAAAGAGAGAGAGAGATTAAAAAGAGAAAGAACAGACAGGCATAAAGAGAAGGCGCTTTGATGATGATGAATATGATGATGAAGTTTAGGAAAACGAAAATTTCCTGTGATTGAAGGATTAGATAAATATATAAAGTATATCTGTGACCCTAGAGACTGAGCCTTGAAAGAGTTAGTGCTAGCAGACGGTCTTTAAAAGGATTGGTGTAAAGCTACTTTAAAGAATACTCGAGGAGGGCCTCGGTGTTGTGGCTAACGAGCTGAATTAGGACATTGTAATAAGCCTGTTTGAATTCTAATCACGTTCTTACGTTAACTTTCGGATTAATATCCTGGTTTGGTGTGGTTTAGCTTGGTTTGTCTTTATGACATATTAATCATTGTTGATTATTTAATGCCAAATCAATCATTTTACATATAAACAGTTCTATTTCAACTAATTCAGTTTTGCATAAGTACATACTTTGAGATATCGAAAATAGTTCTATTTCAAACAATTCAGTTTACCATAAGTACATATTTTAAAATTTTTTAAATATTCCTATATCAAACAATTCAGTTAAGCATAAGTACACAGTTTAAATATCAAAAACAGTTATATCTAAATCAATTCAGTTTAGCACAAGTACACTGTTAAATGTCAAAAATATTTCTATTTCAGACAATTCAATTTATCATAAGCATATTATTTATTCCTGTTTGACCAACAAGTAGGATCCTATCAGGTGCTACCAATCTGTGAACCTTGGAGTGATGGCAATGAAGGGATACTCCACATTCCCCAAAGCTCCAGCATTAATGAAGCTTGTCTATCAAATTGTTTAATGTCATATCTAGGACATTCATTAGGGAGTGTCTCACGCTTCTGCAGAGATGCATTCGGTGTATTCTATAGCTCTTGCCGACTATCCCATAGAAAGGTATGAACCCATTCCCCCGTTCAGTTATGGGTTAAATAATACTACAACTGTTTTTCCTCAAATCTGGATTTAGTATTCAATAATCCACGAAGGTTAGTATGCCATAAAACCAAAAGAAACTAAACATTAAAGACAGGAAAGCTTTTAGTCTATATAATGATTTAGAGCTGTCTTTTTTTTCTTTAGTTCAACGTAAGGGCTACTTCTCTGAACCTCATTTCTTCTAAGTTTAAAGATTGAAATCTAAGATTAATTTCTTTCCTATATCAGAATTAATCTGTGGTTGTTTTATTTCCATTTTTTTCCTCTTTTTCTCGTTTGCTATTGTTTCTTTTCTAGTGGGGCGCTTTTCAGTAATCCTTGGAATAACCAGTTAGTTATTCCATAAATTTTTCATGACATTTGAGCTCGGTGTTAGATGGCAAAGATATCAACTTTCTCGTTTCGCTTAAAACTTTTCTTATCGATATCCGTTCGAAAATAAAAAGTGATGTAAAGATATCGGCCGACTGGAAAAGATTAATCTTCCATTATTATATTCCCCACATTTCAAGTTTATATTTTGGCTCCTCTATGGTAAAAGATGGAAGATTAACGCCTTCGCTGCGGCTAAGTTGGATGCACGGGCCTTTTTTATACCATTTTTAGATTTGTTTGCTTCACTATTAGAACGTGTGAAAGAAGAATTATTAGACTTTATTTTGGTAAATAAAACTAAAATGTTCAACAGGTTTATTGTTATCTGGAACATTCTTCAATTGTTACACACTTGTAATGAATAAAGCAGAAATTTGATGAGAAAGGGATCAATTTTTGAACTAAGCTATACAGTAGAATATTGAGCAAAAGTCTTGGGTTGGTAACTAAACAAAGAAAAATATCGTTTCCATAACTACAAAACTTATTTTGCGAGTCCTCTTACAACCAAGGAAAAGCGAAATTAATGTCTCACAAATGAAATCAAGTTTCTTTGATGACAACGATGTACATTTCATTGCTCTCTCTCTCTCTCTCTCTCTCTCTCTCTCTCTCTCTCTATCTATCTATATATATATATATATATATATATCCCTCTCTCTTATACATAAACACAATTTTCTTCTCTGCACACTATAAGAAATATCTCTTGCGTTCTTCTCCACCTCTCACAGTTGCTGCTCTCGCAGAAAAGCAGAACAAAAAATTATATCTAATAAAATATTTTCCAGTTTCTAAGGTGATGATGGTTCGATCTCAGAAGTTATTCCATATCCGGATAAGAATTTTACATTACATCGGTAGTGAATTCTTGGAAAAGTTTAGTAGTACTGGTAATATATACACTATTCTTTTTAGTGCATTAATAAACCTATCGTATTAATTAAAGTTTGTGTCTTACTTTCACGGCATCCTTCGTCCTTAGTCACTTAGAATGAGAACATTAAAGTCGATGAATGTTCACTGTATTATTTTAGTATACCTACCAACTGTATTTTGAAGGTAAGTCGCGGGATGTAGTGGCAAACATGATGGACTGATATATATTGATAGTATTAGTAGTAGTAGTAGTAGTAGTAGTAGCATATTCTGATCATGAATAGCAAGCACATATATAAACTGTGCATTTATATCGGAAAGCGCCTCAGTCGCGACCCAACTGAGAAAGTAGATTTACTTTGTTTAAGATAAATATTGTATGGAATCGAATTTCTGAAGCTATAATCTCCAACAAAGAAAAGACAGATAACGATAAAGTATCTCGATTTTATTATTTATTGCAAATTTTACTACGGTATCGAGAAATTCTTCTCTGAAAGAAAGTTTTACTCGTTCATGTTTGACCATGTCAATAAAACATTTCCTATTTAGTGAGAGATAATGTCGTAAAGAGTGTACCAGTTGACTGTGGTTCATGCCTTCAGCAAGGACCTAATCCGAATGTAAAGGTGATAGCGTGATTGGAGTTCTAACTCATTTATAACAATGCCACAATCCAGAAGGCTTGTCTCTACGCAATAGGGTTTCCTCCTTATCAATTTGTGGAATGGAAATCATCTTCTTATGCCCAAGTGTCTTATAGGACTTTACACTCCTATAATTTAATTTGGCCCGTATGCCACTTGTTCCCACAACAATGATGGCGGACGCACATAAATAATCAGTCTTGGGAAACCATTGGCTAGGAGAACCACGTGAACTGTGTAAAACTACGTTGAATTAAACGTTTAAATTTCGTCCCGCGTTTTTAGGAGCCGATTCCAAGACACGTATTTTCTATAAATACGTCGTCTTCAAAAACTCTTTCTCTTTTTCCCAATTTCCATTGCAGCGCTGACACGATCTCTCCAGGTGACAGACACTCTTATTCACCAACAGAAGTAAAAAGCCAAAAAAAAAAAATGGATAAGCCTCGCAGACATTCATTTCTTTAAAACACATTGACAACGAGACTTTTTCCAGTCTCGGAGAAACCGACTGTTTCGAACCATAAGAAGAAATAGACATTTTAAATATATAATCCACATTTATAGGATGCTTCTATTATTAAGTTTTTCTGTAGTTTAGTTGTGTTAATTACACACACATACACACATATACACACATGGCTATTTTACTAACACTATAGAATTAGCAATATCTTAATGTATCAATTGATGTTTTGTTATGAGTATAAATTTTTGTTTGTTGCCTTGTTTTGAATGTTCCTTTTGTCCGCGCCGTTTCATATCTTCATTCATTTGTCTCCATGTGCCTATATTCTACTTTTTTTCTAAGCATAAACTAAACACTATATAAAACTTCTATATCAAATTTTGGGGGACTAAGCATAACTATCAAATAGCCTGTCCCCCTACAGTCTTCAACAAATTATTTTTTATTTGTAATCAGGACATCTAGCGAATAGTTTGTTTTTTATTTCATTTGAAATGAATATATTAGAATTATAAGGGGGGTGTTAAATTATATTGGACTACTTGGTTTACTTATTTAAATGTTCATGTGTCACCCCTAGACTGTCCAATCGATTTCACGACAAAGTACTCGCGTCTCATATTAAATGCATTTGTAGGAGTGTTATATATATTCATGTGTTTCTATTATCGTTGTCATATTGTCTGCTTTTATTCTTTCGATGAGGGTAAGGTTTGAATCTCTGTTAAAATCGTGACTGTTTTATTGGAATATAAACATTAAAATGACAGTAACGGTATAAAGAAATTAATATTACTATATATCACTTAAGTTTGGGATATGTTTTAGGTTGATTTTTGGTCGATAATTTTAAAAATGGCATTCATTTTTTCATATCACATCGAAGCTTTGTTATTCAACACACTGATAAAAATCAAATCAAATAATTATTAAAGTTTGGTATCTAAAGATGGACATTTTAATTACAAATGTTTAATCATATTTCAGAATAACTATTACGAATATTCTCTGTATTGCATGCTAATATAATACTGAAAAAATGTGAGTATCATTTTTTGTTTTTGTTTTAATGGTATAGCAACCTGACTGGATGATTTCATGCCAACGCCATCCATGTTGATTTTACTTCATGGCATATCAACCATTGTTAGTATTTTAATGTCAAATCCTATTGATACATGCTTTTAAGAGAATAGTTTGTCGGTAACATTTTAAAACAAGCTAGGGCTTATTTGTTTATACTCAGCTAAATAATTTAACGTATTGTTATTTACAAAAAAATTAACATAATTAATTTGTTTGTACTCAGTAAAATTGTTTCAAGAAGTGTAAATGAATAAATGGTTCTATTTGACCCATCAGTTGAACTCTAATTACCATTCCTGACCAGAGTAAATGACACATCCCGACAAGCTCCAAAACAAAAACCTCATCATGAGTTTAATGTAATATTTAGGACTTTCATTGGGGATGATCTTACCCGGCTAAGAAAGCTTTATAGTAGTCAGCCAAACGGATGAACTCTAGAATACTGCCCCAACTCTTTCTGATTTTATACCGGTCCGGAGGAAGGAAAACTATTGTTTAACAAATCATAACCGACACCTAATCGGGGTAGGATCACGTGTCACGAAATCTTTGTCGTTACTTGTCACAATGCCAGTAGCTCATAATCTGATCGATCCCAATATCTCGTGTCTTTCGCTGTGTTATACCTACTGCATGTGTTCTCAAAATGTATCCTTTGTTGTCGATCAAAGAGGCAGGCACCAGCTCTACTTCATTACATTTCTGTACATTTCGCAAGCTAACACAAACGGAAGTTACTTACCTGTGGAAACCTGAAGAAGGTATAAAACGAGGCCTATATTGCTTGAACTCAAACAGCTGTGTGGGTGGCCTCCTTTGATAGGGCAAACCCACAGATAGAACCGTTTAAATACACAATCAGGCTTCTTTAAAACCATCTTGAATTGATTTCTGAGTTTTTCTTCTCCAACTCCCCTGCTAAAACGCCTTGAAATGTATCTTGAGTAGCATCCTTCATGTTGCAGTGTGGTTTGTTAAATACAGATAAGCAATTATTGTGAGATTAGCAGCATCTTTAATTTTTTTTAAAACTGATTTTTAATATGTAATTTTAACTTTTCACAGCGTTGAGAGTCAAATGTGACGCCAGTTTTTCCTATACATGTTTCGTGTCAAATGTTGCACTCATATCAAAAGTTCTCAGATTCTGACTATTTATTGAATAATCGTGCAAAAATCTTCAGGCAACACTACTGTTTGTGGATTTCATTCAATCCACAAAGAAAATATTGATAATATAACCGGTGGAACGATAAAATTGCCTTCCTCAAGAAAACAACACTACAACTTTATTTTAAAATCTTTATTGAAAAAATTAATTCAGGTAACTTGGTTATGTAGTAGAGCTGATATCTATTCAATGTAGCCGCCTTCAGCCTCAATTACCGCCTCAAAACGAATCCGGAACTGGGAGCATGCTTTTTCTACAAGCGCCGGTGAGAGCTCGGCGAATACTCGGCGGATGGCGGCGATCAGACTGGCTTTGGTTTTGTAGGAGGTCATGTTGGTGATGTTCTCGACGTATGTCCAAACGAAGTAGTCCATCGGGTTCAGGTCAGGGAGGAGTGGGGTCTGTAAGAGAAGGGTACAAAGTCGTAGCAGTCCTTCTGAAGCCAAGTCTGGGGCTCCTTGGACTTGTGGGCCGGCGCCGAGTCCTGCTGCCACACCCATGGTCTGCCACCGGCCACCTGATTGCACCACGGGTCACTACACTCTTCAGCACATCCAGGTACTCATTGGTGTTGACTTTCATGTCGACATCGAAGATGTGAGGTGGCATGATGTGGCCCTCACCTCACTTGAAACCACACCAAAGACTATAACCGTAGCCGGAAATTTTGCTTTCATAACCCTGGGCATGTCCCTGTTATTCGTGACAATCCAGATTTGCATTTTGAGGGTGCTGGCAATGGTCCTGTTTTCATAACTTGGATCGGTATAAAGCATGTGTGGTACAGCGTCGCATCTCCGATTTTGCTCGTTGAACATTGTGTCACTTTCAGACATAATAGAAGGCTGCTATCGCTCTTGGGATTTGAACAACTGGCCAACTAGTTGATGGTCTGCAACAAAAAAAGAAAACCGGTTTTCATTAAACGGAAATTAAATTATGTCGTCTTTTCCGGGGCGATAATTTTATCGTTACACCCTGTACATTAATTATAGTTTCCCCTAAAGAAACTATTACCATTATAATGATGCTCTATAAAAACACAAAACCTTATGATTCGCTCACTACAAATTTATTTAACACTGTCATTAAAGTAAAGCAAGATGATGAATTAGTATCAGTTCTGTCTATAATCTATCTATATTAGAAAATAAAAAAAAATGTCAATCGATTGACTAAAAAAATAGGGTACTGCATACAATAAATAAGACAAGAATCTGACGATACCCTACTGAATGGATCATGGATGCAGATTATAGAGTTGATCAAGTTCTTCAAAAAAATACAACAACGAAAGTGGAACATATATTTCAAAGCCTGAAACAGGGAACAAAAAGTATTAACCTTGATGTGAGCTCGGATAAAACAGTAATAGCAATGAATTTATACTTCTCAGATCATCAGAACTGCAATGTCACCTTAAGGAGCAATTTAGCGTCATACCTCAGTCAACCCTTTTTTCGGTGAGTTTTACTTCTCTTTTGGGGATAACGTTAGCATTATTTAAACCTTAACAGCAGAATAGTGAAGATAATAGAATGAATCACTGATGCTTTATTGCAAAGAAAGACAATAACTCTGTTGTATAAAAATATAATCTGTTTCTTTTCTTTACTAGAAACGTTTTTATGGCTAGAGTGAGACAGATAGTTGAGGATGGCTATGTTTGCACACACATAGCAGTCGGGTTACGAAGTCTGCCACAAAACGTCTTCTGCTTTTCTTTTTTGTTCTCTAGTTTAACGAGACGGGTAAAAGGCCACTCCAAGTCATCGAACTATTTTATTTTCTTCTCGTTTCTCAACTCAAGCGAGTCTCATAAAAGATTTTCTAAAGGTATTGGATCATTAAATTTTCGCCTCGCTTCTCTACTTTCATGAATCTCGTGCTGGGCCATCTCAAGGCATCGAATCATCTTAGTTTCTCTTTGCTTCTCAGCCCGGGGCAGTCTGGTGCAACGCCACAGCTCAGCACCGAGGTGACGTCTAGTAGGTGCCTTCCGCAGTTTTCCCTTCACCGCTCGTCTTTGATGGTTATATAATATTTAGGACACTCACAGAAATTCTCATGCTCACACTTCTAGTCTTGTTATATAGTCATCTACAGCCACACAACGATTAAGACGCAGGAAGGAAAACGCATGATAAAGACGCAGGAAGGACTTCTTTAGAAAAATATTCACCTCTCACTTTATTGCAAGGGTTTGAAAGGGTTGTTTAAGGGTTTGCATGTGAGAGGATGCTGGAGACCGAACGTAAACTTCATATTTTGACCCCACTGTTATGACCGTCACGTTGTGTCTTTCTTGTTCTCTTAGATGCTCAACCAGAGGTCTTGGGATCCACTCCATCGGGGCTTTTCCGAGGGCCCCCTCGGTCGGGTGTGGCCTTCCCTACCACATCTCGTCTCTAACCCTCTGGGAGTCTGCTGGCAACTGCCCCAGGGGTTTTCCGAGTTCCCCCTCGGTCGGGTGTGGCCTTCCCTACATCATCTGGTCTCTACTGTCTGGAAGTCTGCTGGCAACTGCCCTGGGACCCAAACTCAATTGAGTTAAATAATAACTCAACGCCAACACGATCGCCTACTGGATCTTTGAAATCGAATGTTTAATCATCATCAAGCGGAAATAACTGTCATGCAGTTCAGATGTTACTCTCTTCCGGTGCATCACTGTTAGTAGCACAATGGGACCTTCACCTTGTCCCATATCATAAGCCTTAATCTGCCCACGCAATCTCTTTCGATTACTGGCCATTGGAATGTGTCACTTCCTTCCGGTGTATCACCTTGAAATAGCATTTTTGGGCCGGGTCGAAGGTCAAAATATTACAGTCTGTCACCTATGCGTTCTTTTTAGTATACCTCCAACTCAATTTATGCGGCACTTTCACTGGGAACACATGCGTCCTGTTTACTTTAGGAAACGGATCTATTTCCTATTTATGTTTTTTTTGTTCCAGCGTGAAATTCCATTTAGCTTGCAACCCACACAGTTAACATGGTACATCAAAAGGAATCTTCAAATCAATATACAACACTAAGATAATTGTTTTGCAGATGTATCTATTTCTAAGACAAATTTCTGTACGAACTTTCCAATCTCATCAAATTTGGGTGAAATAGTATCTTCACTTCTTTCATTCTTTATCATCTGTCTAGACTAGAGTGCTTAAACCATCTATCAATGAATTCAAAGAAAATGGTTTCAAGCTAACCAAGAAAAAAAAAAAAAGAAGTGAAGGTACCCCGCAAAAACAATAACCGACACCGACTACGTCGATGATATAGCGCTTCTGGCAAATGCACCTGCCCAAGCCGAAACCCTGCTACATAATCTGGAACGAGTCGCTGCAGGCATCGACCTCCGTGCCAATGCACACAAGATGGAATATGTACGTTTTAATCAAACAGGCAACATCTCCACACTAAACGGTAGCTCTCTGAAACTTGTTGACAAGTTCACCTACCTAGGAAGAAGTGTCACATCAACCGAGTCAGACATCGACAAGTGACTAGCAAAGGCATTGACAGATATCTATAGACTATCGGTCCTATGGAAGTCAGACCTGACCGATAGAATGAAGCGCAGTTTCTTTCAAGCAGGTGTCGTGTCGATACTGCTATATGAATGCTACATGGACACTAAAAACGTATCGAGAAAAATCTTCACGGCAATCACACAATAATGCTGCAAGCAATATTGAACTAGTCCTGGAGACTGCACCCCACAAATCAGTAGCTGTACGGCCAACAACCACCCTTCACGAAAACTGTCTAAGTTAGACGAACCAGACTTGTGGGACAATTCTGGAGAAGTAGGGACGAGCTCATAGGTGATGTACTCCTGTGGAACCCTTCACAAGGACGAGCAAAGGCAGGACAACCAGCTCGAAAGTATGTACATCAGCTCTGTGCCGATACAGGATATATCCATGAGGACCTGCCGGAAGGAATGGCCGATAGGGAGGGTTGGCGAAAGAGGGTAAGGGATATCCGTGCTGATAGCGTGACATGATGATGTTCCTATTTACCCAACCCCTCCGCTCGGGCAGGATATGACACAAGGTCAATTTTTTAAGCGGAGTTTAGCAGGTTTGAATTCAGAGTTTTCCTTCTCCTAGACTAGTTGCCTAACCAAGGCTGAAGAACCTGGTCCGTCCTACTATTTACCCATAGCTGGAGGGAGAATAATTGGATTTTTACCTTTCCCAAGGGTATTAGTGCTATGTGAAATGCAATCAGTCTTGTCCAGGAATTGAACTCGTATCGCCGTGTGACGATAACCATTACACCACGGGCACATCCACGTGACATGATGATGATGATGATGATGATACATTCTTCTACAAGGGTCGAATTGTCAAAACATGTCTCAGGAAAGTTGATAGGTTATCAAACAAAGGACTTAAACTTAGTCTTTCATACTACTATAATTTGTTGACTCCAATGAATATGAAAACTTATTTTTCTAGAAAGTTTTTTTCTGGAAATTATTTGCTATACATTCGTTTCGAAATTATGCTAAAACAGTGTTGATTTTTCTGGAGGAAAGTGTGTCGATGCGATCGGCTAAACTAAATGTTTCAACAAATATTCATGCGTGCGAAGGAGAAACCTTAAGAATACATTCATTAAATCTCTTGATTTAAAAAAAAAGTATATACACTGAAGTCGCCTTTATGAAAACTATTAAATGCACATTTATGTGTGAAATTAATTTAAGTTCTTACGAAAAGAAAAGATAACCAAACGAAACTAAAAATCGACGAAGAATAAAAAAAAGTCCAAGAAATATTATAATTTCAGATAATTTCATATAAAAAAAAAACTTTAAATTGGATTAGATAGTACTTGATAAATCATGTTGATGTGAATTTACTTATCGTCGCCTAATAAAATGTCCAAAAGATTAATTTGTTTTAATTTAATTCACTGAACTATTTATTACGCTTGGTTACACATTTTCATTCTGTTTTCTTTTAATGACTTTTTTTCTTTTCTTTTCTTTTTAAGTTTTCTTTATTTCTTTCTTTCCTTTAATTCTTAATTACATTATATTCCTTCCGTTTTATCTCTTGTTTTCCCTTTTGATATTTAGTCTTTCTAATTTTTTTCTTTCTTTCTTACTGTTCCCAACATTTCTTTTATTGCTTTATTTTCTTTCTTTCTTTCTTTCTTTCTTTCTTTCTTTCTTTCTATATTTATTCATTCAATACTTTCCTGCTATATTTTAATCAGTTTTCTTTATTTTCTTTATTATTTCTTTCTTCTTTTTTTTCATTCCCTTTACTTATTTTCCAATCTTTTTTTCTCTTCCCTTTAAGTCTTTCTTTCTGTTATTATTTCTTTTGATTCACCTTTTTGATTTGATTCCGTTATTTTCTCATAAATAATTTGACTAATTTCTATTTCTTCTGACAGCTTTTTGATTATTTCGCTTCATTCTCAACAATTCACTTTCGTTTGTCCCTCCTTTTATTTTCCAATCGAATATATCCTATCGAATACGAATACTTTTTAAGCAGGTCCTTTTTACCTATAGATAAAACAATACCAGTCAATATCATTAGAGGTCAGAGTGGACCCAAGTGTAAAGAACATGAAAGGATATTCGACACTCTTCAGATCTGAAAAAAAATAGAGCACTTCACAAGATATCATTGTCATATCCTGGACACTACTTTTTAGAGAGGGTCTAACTCCCTTACTGTGAATCTAAGGCGTTTTCTAGACCCACCGACAAGGCTTTATAGGGGTGAATGTGAGGCTAAACCGCAAATAATTGTTATCAAGCTTCAAATCTTGTTATTATCCAAAAACAAGTATTTGTACTCACAAAAAATCTCGCAATTTTGTGATATGTTTGCAGTGTCGATATAAAAATTAATTCCAAATATTCTTTGAAAATTTCGACTGATATAAAGAGACTTTAGATTACATGAGCACTGGTGGCGAAATAGAAATTAACTCAGTAGCCAGAGGTCAAATCTTGGACAAGAATCGTTTCCTTTTGCGTGAATAACATTCGTCAGATTATGCATCCATCTATTCTCCCTCAATCTATACGTATAATAGTAGGACGGACTGGATTCTCAATTCTTAGTGTAGCAACCTTAATAGGAAAAAGAAAGCTCTGAATTTAAATCATTTGCACGAAGGGAGCTAAGAACTAATTTTGGACTTGAATCCTCGAGATAAATCACAAAAAAATAATTGTTGAAACTATTTAAAATTGCGGCAAAACAAACTGAATACTTCAGGCTTAAACAGATGTCTACAATAATGTTTTTCAAGGCTGAAAAGAGTAAACCGTGCGAAGTTTACTGGATATTGTTTGAATGTCTTCGAAAAAGCATGTTTTGATAATGAAAAAAAATTGGCTTAACATGGGCTTGCTTGGGCAATCCTGAATCAAAATAGAATCCGTGAAACACTGAATCTCCGGTAAAGATATGTTCTAGGTGCAGCACTCTGTTAAAAAAGACGTGGAGACCGTCTTCTAGGACATGAAAAGACCAATTTCTATTGACTTTCTTGAAAAAGATCCATCTGTAACGAATTTAATCAGTGTCAAGTATTTTGGTAAAATTACGCTTTTTATTGAAAGACCCGAGTAATAATATTCCTTCAACGAGAGTAGACTGTGCTCGAACGTAGAATCAACATTATTATCGTAAATTTTAGACTGGATTTGGAAAACTGCTACATTATAACACTAAAAATAAAATCTTGCTAAGGTATGCAACTTTTATTTCATTAAAGAAACGTAAACGAAAATATTCGAAGGAATGATTTTAATATCGATGCGTAGAAAAACGATGATATTTTTTAAAATTGTATAAAATGTAATTACCGAATTATCAGGATTTTCTTGGAAACACAAGCATTTAAATTCATTTTAACGAACCCTGATATGTACATATGCCTTCGTATGTGTTCCCATTTATATATATATATATATATATATATATATATATATAGAACCAACAAAAAAAAATCATATATATATATATATATATATATATATATATATATATATATATATATATGACTGTGTGTGTGTCTGTGTGTTTGAGTGTTTGTGTATGCGTTCATGTTTACTTCTAAAAACATATTTGCCACGTGTGTCTTCCGATAATGATCTGAAGTTAATCTATGAAAAGTTTCTAGTGTAGTACTTTTCTAATACATTTTAAACGAAAAAATAAACACTTATCTACAAGAGAATAACATAGTAGTTTCAAAACTTCAATTTCATATCGTTTAGTGATGAGGGAAAGGTTATGTCAATATTTAAGTCTAGCAAATGGATTGGCAAAGAAATGAATAGCAGAAACTGAAAAAAAAGGAGATAAAACAATAGATAAAAAAATCTTTTGCGAAATATATTACAAAATTAATTTCTTTGATACAATACTCCATGTGATTATGCATTCCTTCTGCAGAACAATATATCAATAGCCATACAAAATTTAAAAATATGATACGTGCAGAACACACACACACACACACACGCACACACACACACACACACACACACACACACATATATATATATATATATATATATATATATATATAAGTAAAGTTGATGACCATTATTGAGGGAGACCCGAAGGCTTCCTTTTTCAACAAGTACTGCACCGATGTGTTGGGGGTCGCTATTCCTTTCCCTGGATTGCTCCACTTTACCCTTGGTATATTTATATACATATATATTTAATAAATAAATTATTTAACCCAAATAAGAATCATGTGTAAGATGGTTGATTTTTTTTTTGTTTGTCTTCTGTGAAGTGAAAATTACGTAGATGATCAGAACTTTTTTCTAAGGAATTGGAGGTTTCCCTGAATTCCAGGAATTTGTGATAATAATGAAAAAATACATCACAAAATATGAATTACTGAATCCTAATGAGAACTTTAGCTAATTACTATTGTAAATTTGATAAAGAATGATAACGGGTGGAAAAAATAGAATGATTTTATGAGCTATAAAAAATGACCGGTAATAAGATTTGACAAAGTCAAAGATCTTGTCAAGTGGATTAGATTTTACCAGATAACCTTGGTCAAGTATCTTGAACGGAATAAAAGCAATTAATAAGGTCTTACTTAAATTGCCATGCACCTTTGGTTATCTACGTTTGTGTTCAGGACGTCTGTCACAAGAAGATTTATCTGGTGTCTGTGAATCTCAACAAAAATATATTAATTTCCTGATTTTGGCCTCTCTTTTGGTGGCTTGGGTAGAAGTGACCAGTGTGCACGTATATGAAGAGTGCATTCAAAGATGTAGGAGGGACCGGTTTCACCAAGAATGTAGAAGCTATACTGAACGTTGTGTCTGTCGTCTATTTTCACGGCCTCAGAAACTGAACGTAGGGAATTAAACACCACTTGGCGAAACAAATCAGCCCCGTCAGTTAGGACCGTAAAATGCTTCGTCTGCATCTTTTTGGAAAGGGTAAGTAATTGATCATTTCAATACTATATTACCTGACAATTCAATGAACTTTTAACTATAATGATTATGACTGCCAATATATTGCTGGTCGGTTTTTTATAGTCTCCAAAAGGTTTTGATTTGCAATTACAGTTTCGAAAGACATTTTTTAACATAAATGGATTTCTATTCTAAATTGGAAAAGGTGTGTTCTTGTTGAGATCTGGTTATAGTAAATGAACTGGATGAAACTTTGCTGTGAAATGCACTTTGTCGTAAAAAACATAATAAAACAAGTATGACTAAATACGTATTTATTTACTAAATGCCTACATCAATGGAACATATTTTTTCTGTTTTATTTAGGCGACAAATATTTGTATTCTTAATAGCATTGTTGTAAGACGCTAACATTAAAAATATTCTTCATCTATTCAATACGAACATTAACGCACCAAACTGAAGAAAAAAGATCCTAAATTCGGTTAAAAGAAAAAAAAAGTTCCTTACATGCGTATATCCTTCGTTTTTAATAGATAGACTGATATACTTTCTTAGACTGTCTTCCACTCGAACTGAGGAACAAGGCTAGAAACTATGAGTAACGAAAGGATCATCAGAGAATCTAAATATTTGGTGATAGATATATAGTGAAGGCTTACTTAGATTAACTCTTTCGAATCCGGCGCACTTCGTGTAATCTTAATGCATTTGGTGACAACAGTTCAATTCCTTGATGTGTATGTTTGCGTTTCATTTTTTTTATGCAATTAGAAACTGCATTGGTCCATTTGTCCCCACCCAGGTAATGAAGAAATCGAAGAGTAGCCCGTATTATTTAAGATCTAAATGCAACTTATTATGAAGGAAAAACTCGGAAATTAATCAGCATTACTTCGCTTAAAAACTGACTGTGTTGCATCCCGTCCCTGACGTGGAAATCTCATATGGAGTAATATTAGCAAGTTAGGTAAGAAGAGTGTTGTTAGAAAATCCAATGCAACCAATACTTTTTGGTCTTAGGGCGCAACTAAATTAAACCAAGTATATATATATATATATATATATATATATATATATATATATATATATATATATATATATATATATATATATATATATATAGCGCCTGTCGTCTAAGTTATTGCACGTTTAGTAGCTTTTTTTGTTTGTTTTGCTTTGCTTTGTTTATCTTTTTTATTTTTTTTTACATTAGATTATCTGCAGTTCAAACAGAAAAGTTTTTAGATATATTTATTCTCGTTCAACAACAAATTGCAGATAAAAATATATGAAATATTTCATGCAGACAAGATAAATAAAATTATATTATGTGGAGACATATACGAAAACAAAATCTAATATTTTCAGAACTTTTTGCAAATTTTCAAAATAATGTTCACTCCAAAAATAATTTGAATGAACTGAATTTCTGAAAAAGAAAAAAAAACGGGTAGTACTAAAAGGAATTTAAAGTAGACATCTTGAAAATTATGTTGATTTTTTTAGATTATATTTATCCTATATAAACTAAAGTACCTGCCCCTTAAAAATGGCGACAGAACTTACTTTCCATTTTGTCAAACACTATATACATATATATATATAGGAATCACAAAAACCTTTTAAGCTCCCTCCAGATTGAGGGGACGTCGCTGAAATATTTATCCTGAAATCACATTCATTAAAACTAGAAACAAACTCATTCAAGATTCCTGTGCTCTTCCTGCGCATGTGAGGCCAATGCAAATGTAAGAAACGTAACGACTAATACTGTTCAATTCCATTTCAATAACTCTCGTATATATATATATATATATATATACTTAAAGAGAGTGAGAAATTCGAAGAGAAAGGGAGTGAAATAAAGAGATATATTATATTACTTATTCCAAGTTGTTTGCATCACCACTAACTGATGCTCTTTAACCAAAGTCTGAGTGACAGCAAGTTTTCTCGAGTTCACAGGACTACTGTCAGTATACAGGGTAATTTGAATAAAGCTTCAGTTTGGATGGACTAGATTTGTTGTCCGACTTTCAAATGTTCGAGCTCGCTTTCTAAGTTTCTGTGTTCCATTCTAAATATACCAGTTATAATAAGTGTCACAATCATTCTTATATTCACACCTTTCTTAGTTCTCTGCCGAGGCCTCCTATACTGTCTTTCTTTGCGCTTTTTTGGATCCACTGGGTCGGTAAAATCCAATATACAGCAAGTTCTCTGTTTTGTTTTGCTTTTTTATTAATTCCTCACTAGATTAGGTCATCTGGCCGGGGTTACATGACCAGTTTTGTTCTTAAAACCTTTGAGAGGTTTTAAGCATCTATTCTTTTCGATTGCCATTCTGCTATGGATGGAGCGAATTTTTTAAACCTCTATCCATATATGTCCTCATAGAATGGAATTTTGCCATTTTGTACTTTTTTGAGCGTTGCTCTGATTGAATTGAGTTGTACTTTCTCCTTTGGTCCTTCTTCGAGTTCTTCTAACTCTTTTACCATTTGCTTATCTATTCGATTTTTCATATATATTCTGTTCGTTCCTAACTTTTACACCAAAATTGTTTTGTTTCCTTGTCATCCGGTCATTGGTAAGTGATCATGCTTTCTGCCCTACTTGCTATTAGAATTTCTTTCGTTTTTTTGGAATATCCCGTATTATCCATATTATTTTAACTTGTCTCTATTTCTTTTTATTATTACTTCTTCATAATTATTATTGTTGTTATTATTATTAGAGTTATTCCCATCGGCGTTAGCTGATGGTCTTTCACTGGAGTTTGAGTGACACCAAGTCTCCTCAAGTCTCTGGGACTCTTCTCAATATTCTGCCTGTTCTCAATAATGCTGTAGTTTGGAATGTCCCCACTTGTCCGCCAACTTCCAAGTCTTTCAGTCCCTTTAGTAATCCTTTAGTTACTGTACCAAACGCACCAATTACACTTGGTATAATTGTCTCCTGCATGTTCTACAGTTTTTTTTCAACTCTCTAGCAAGGTCGAGGTACTTATCCTTCTTTTCATATTCTTTCAGAATTTTTTTCTGAGGCCAGCCGGGACAGCAAAATCGACAATTTTGTAATTTCTCTTTTTTTTTGTTGATTATTATTATGTTTAGTCTTCTGGCCGTGATTCGGTGATCCGTGTGTATGTTAAAGTTCCTTAAGAGTTCGTGTGTGTTATTTTCTTGGACAGGTGCTGGGTTGTGCAAATACCATTTGTTGGTATGGTCAAAATTAAATTCCTTGCACCTCTCCCAGTGGATCACCTTGCTGACCCAGTCATCTCTAGTTTATATTATTATTATTATTATTATTATTATTATTATTATTATTATTTATTCATTAGAGTTTTTCACATCAGCGTAAGCTGATGGTCTTTCACTGGAGATTGAGTGACAGGAAGTCACCTCAAGTCTCCAGGACTCTTCTCAGTATTCTGGCCATTATTATTATTATTATTATTATTAGTTACTCCGTATGAGTTTTCCACATCAACTAACTTTTAGTAAGATACCCAGGACAGATGTTTTTAGAGGTATGTTTCCGCGGTGGAATATGCAGTCAACGTTTTCTAAGCCACATGAAAAAGTGTGTATTTATTTAGAGGTAACCTAAAGACCGCATAGACAAGGGCGGGTATTTATTTAGAGGTAATCAAAAAGCTTCATGGACAAGGGTGGATATTTATTAAGAGGTTATCTAAAAACAATATAAAAATACAAAGCGTGATAAAAAAATTAAGACTACCGATTTTGAAGCTTTATTCACGAAGACAAATATATATATCATAATCATCATCATCATGTCGTGCTGGTAGCACGGATATCCCTGACGCTCTCTCGCCACCCCCCTATCGTTCATCGCCCTAGGCAGGTCTTCTGGACAGCATCCCGTATCCTCACATAGCTGCTGAATGTATGTTCGTGCTGGTCGTCCTGCTTTTGCACGGCCATGTGTTGGGGTCCATAAGAGTACATCTCTTATGAGTTCGCCCCTGCTTCTCCAGCAGTGTCCTGCATGTCTGGTTCGTCTAACTTGAATAGTTTTCGTGATAGGAGGCAGGTGGCCGTGCAGTTGGTGTCTTGTGGAGTGTTGCCGCCAGGACTTGTTCAAGGTTGCTCGCAGCATTCTTGTGTAATTGCCGTCTAGCTTCTTCTCCAGCCGTTTTGTTAGAGTCCATGTAGTGCACCCATGTAGCAGTATCGATGTGACCGCTGCCTGGAAGAAACTGTGTTTCATTTTATCGGTTCGGTCTGATTTCCATATAATCGTGTCGATGTCCTTTTCGGTTGATGCGACGCTGCTTCCTAGGTAAGTGAATTTGTCTACTAGTTTAAGAGGGGTTCCGTCTAGAGTGGAGATATTCCCTGTTTGATTATAGCACATATATCCCGTTTTGTGTGCATTAATATAGAGGCCTATATATATATATATATATATATATATACTGAATAAAACGGAATTGCCTTAAAAGCATTCCATTTGTCTTTCAAAACCCTTATCCTATCAGTTTTCTTTTTATTAGTCGAAATTCAGCTTTAATACACTTTTTGATATGGTGTGAGGTGTTGTCAACAAATGTCATAACATCATCGGTACATTTCTTCTGGCCAATTTTTATCGTAAGAAAGTATATCAGGCCTATGTAAACAGAAATAGAAAGTCCATTTAGCTGGAACTATTTTTTTATTTACAAAAACAAAATGTAAGGATTAATGACTACAAAGTCTGTAGCGTCACTCTCTTTATCAAATTGGTCTTTCAAAATGTGGTTCAGCTTCCTCTCTTTTCAAATACAAATATAATTGTGACTACCTCAACGCTCATATAAAAAATGATAAGAATCCTAAGTCCCACTGTTCTAGACCGTCGATTTTTCCTCTTGAGAGGAATGTTCAGTATAAGAAAAAAAAGGGAATTTACACCAAACTAAAGCCTGGTATATTAAACAATCACATTTACTAAAAAGCAGGTTGTCGAAAAGTTACAGAATAAGGATTTTCCCAACAAGACGATATATTATGACTAGATTCATTGACAAATTGATTATAACGATGTATCAACCAATATAGGGTTATTTCATGCCAACGCGTTTGAGAATGACGTTCCAATTGAATACATGCCCTGACTGCTTCTCTGTAGAGGGGTAAGACCTCCACGAACAAGTGTCTTGCATATGACACTAAAAAAACCTGATGGGTAGGTTCCAGTTCTTCTGGAGCTTTGGGTAATGCAGAGTACCCCTTCATTGCCATTGCTCCCAGGTTCATTCGGGTTTAAAGTGGTTGCACCTGATAGGGTCCTATTAATGGGTCAAACAAAACTAAACTATTTCCTTATGCTAAACTAAATCGTTTGAAAAAGAACTGTTTTGAAATGCAAACTGCGTACTTATGCTAAACTGAATTACTCTAAATGGAACTGTTTTGACATCTATTTTGTGTAAACTGAATATTTTGAAATAAAACTGTTTTTACATTTAACTCTTTGTATTGCCCAGTCGGCTGGGGCTGTAGAATACACTGAAAGCACCATTGAAAAGCGGGAAGACCACCCCAATAAGTGCCCTGGATAAGACACTATAAAAATCTGATGGTGAGGTTCTAGTAATGTTGGAAGTTCTGGTAATGCCGTGCACCTCTTCATTGCCATCGCTCCTAGGTCCACTCTGCCCGTAATGGTTAGCACCTGATAAGGCTCTATCTATGGGTTAAATAAAACTAAACTGCGTACTTAAGCTAAAATGAATTTTTTTCTTTTTCAAGATATTCAATTTAGTCAAGTAGTTCTATTTCAAACAATGTTTCTGACAATTAATCTGTGTAGTTATATTTAAATTGCGTACCTATGCTAAAAGGAATTGTTTGAAATTGAACTCTCTTCGTATGCAAAGCTGAACTGTTTGAAATAGAACTGTTTTGGACATTGAAACTTTACTTACGCTAAACTGAATTGTTTAATATAGAACTGTTTTGACATGTGTGTTTAAAGAAAACCGATACTTATTCTAAACTGAATTACATGAATTAGAACTGTTTTTGACAATTAAACTGTGTACGCATGTTAAACTGAGTTGATTGAAAAAGAACTGGTTATTTGTTTAAAAATGGATTTGGCATTAAATAACCAACAAGGTTTGATATTCTATAAAACCCAAACAACCAACCATACATCCAGTCGAACACGAATATTTTAAAACATATCATCTCGATTAATAGATCTGATTCAACCGCTTTCGTTTATATTTTTGTCCTTGTGTAGTTGCAAGTAAAGTGTACATTTGTCCTCAGATATTTATCAGATGTAGTTTAGAGTCATACGCAGGACATCATTTTCTCAAGTGAATTTTTCACATGCGCAAATAATATTCCCGTTATAAGTCTCCACAAGCCATCATCACTTTATTAGAACAGTTCAGAAAAGAGACTTAGTTTCTTAGAGTAACAAAGGCAGCCCTAATCCAGGTATATAAAAATAGGTGTATAGTCTCTAATTTTGTAATTTCTTATCCTTTTAGATCTAATTTTATGTAGAAAACATTGTCCAAAGATAACGGTAAATATTTCGCAAATGTAAACAATATGTAGCCGATATAAACTCATTCAATATTATACTCCAATAATTTTCAACTTGTTTCAATGCAGTATTAAAGGAAACATTAAAGTCTAGACATTAATGATCCAGCGGGAAACGCAAATTAGACTTTGCAATCACGATTAGAGATATTCCAAAATAAACATTGATAGTTTGTTTTCATAGTGAAAAAAACACGAACTGTAGATAATAGAAAATTAAAATTGAGCAGTCTCAATGGTGTTGGTATAAAGTACATGAATTTAAATTGTTTTTGTGTGAAAATTGAAAGAAATAGGAAAGCTAAAAAATTGAAGAATGAAAAAAGACACAGGAAAATAAAAAGAAGAGACAGATTAGGCGGGAAAAGGAAAATAATATGACGATAGATTTTCGAGTATACAAAGAATAAAAGACTATACCAAGGATAGATTATTTTTACAGATATGTGTTTAAAAGCTTAAATGAATTTCTATTAAAAAAGTGATAGAAATTAGAAAAAATTAAGGTACAATGACATGCTAAGAAGGGTATATATTTCAATTCCTTAGCAGATGTATAAATCAATGTTATATTGGCTTTCTGTGTAAAGTATAAAATAACATTCAGAATTAAAGTTAGGGTGGTAACTTTATGGCTTGGTTTCTTTGTTTTAATGGCATATCAAACTCCGTGTGTTATTTAAAGCCAAACCCATCCTTGTACATGAATAGCAGCTATATTATTTAACCACTGGCAGGGACGATTTTAGACATGCAGGTGTGCATATATAATATATAGGGATAGGGAGAGACGGGACAGACAGATGGAGGGAAAGGAAAACAAAAATAAATAGATAGCATCCAAATCGCTGTAATTCCATGCTTTTGAAATATTTAGGCGTTTTAACAAGATGTTCACGCTGAAACACATTTTAATGAGACAGTATAAACTATACATAAAAATTATTCAGCTACAAAGAGAAGTGTGAGAAATAAAGAAATAAGAATACATTTAACAATCAAGTGTTTTATATCGTATATATATATATATATATATATATATATATATATATATATATATATATATATGTACATATATATATATATATATGTATGCATGTATGTATGAATGTATGTATATATATATATATATATATATATATATATATATATATATATATATACATACATATATATATATATATATATATATATAAATAGAGAGAAAGAGAGAGTGAAAAGGAAAGAGAGATTGATATTGGAGTGCGTGTAATCACTCTTGTGTATATATATATATATATATATATATATATATATATATATATATATATATATATATATATATATATATAAACACTCTTCCCCGCCATACCAAATGCTCTATGTGTTGGGCGTGTATTTTATTTCAAGGATAGCAGCTGGCTGGTGCTGTAGAATACACTGTCTGAATATCCACCGATCAGATAACCCCCCTCCTAAATAATGTTAAGAAATTACACTAAACCATTTGATGGTAAGGCCCTGGTCCCGAAGCTTAGTAGAAAGTCGATTACACCTCCATTGCCATTAATGCCCGGTCAATATGAACCAAGATTGTCGTACTTGTTATGGTCCAATTCATTGCTTTAATAGAACTATAATTGAAATTATTTAACTTAATGCAAAAAATACACACACTAGGGCGTTTCAAATATTACGTACAAATGATTCGCTGAGAAATCATTTATATAATATATAAGTTAAAATAGGATTTGGTATTCAATAACCCAGATAATTTGATTTTCAATAAAACATAGCGAATAGAATCATTTGTTTAAACGCATATAAATGTTCCTAGATGATTACATACTAAGCCCTCTTTGAAGAAACAAAAATTGGTAGTATTCAACACATAGTTGGGGGTGATCGGGGGCTTCACGCTTCACGTAATTATATGAGTCAGAAAATTAGCGTAGGATTACGATTCGAATTCCATCTCAATGACTAGTGTTTCAAATTTATTTATATATATATATATATATATATATATATATATATATATGTTTATATATATATATATATATATATATATATATATATATATATATATATATATATATATATATATATAAGTAAAGTTGGTGACCGAATTTGAAGGCGACCAGACGACTCCGTTTTCAATAGCTATACTACCGAGGTGAAGAGTAGCACACTATTCCATGCCCCTGATTGCTCCACTTGACCCTTGATTCGTACCTTATAATGCTGAGTGTAAAACAATGTGGCATCAAGTACACTTATTGAGTCTTTGGTATGATTCAACCTAGGATTGAACCCTCGTCTTCTGGACCATTGGCAAGCACTTTGCACATTAAGCTTATGGCCTGGTATGTATAAAATAAAATATATAAGAAAGCCAAAAGAATTAACTTTATATATATATATATATATATATATATATATATATATGTGTGTGTGTGTGTGTGTGTGTGTGTGTGTGTGTGTGTGTGTGTGTGTGTGTGTGTGTGAATATCTTACAAAATAGTCTCAGCAAATTATGGGGTATATCTGCTTCGTAGAAGTAAGTAACAATCATGTAAATCTTCAATATATATCCGGTCCTTACTTGACAATAGTTATGTTACAATCACCTACTATAACTGTTTGAAATAATTTTCATACTCTTCACAAAACATCTGAAAGACATACACCGAATGAAGAATAAACTCTTTTTACAGCCATCATAGAAGCAACTGGTAAATACGTACCAATCAAACCAAGAGACAACAATGAAGTTCCATGGGAGTTAATTGCAGATTGAAAAAACTGAGAAATCTTAATAAAGTACTCTTACTTAATTAACAAAACGACAAATGCCAACTCACAGAAACGTAAGGGAAGCCAAACAGAACTAGTTAAAATATATCAAAAAAGAACATCTCGAATATTTTGATAATCAATAAAATAAGTAATAAGGAAGATGGACGATCGCGATTAGCAGGACAGAGGATAATTAAAGTTCGCGGAATGAAAAACAAATGAAAGGCAAAAATAAATCTACTAACATAGAAGAAATAACTCAGAAACGGAAATAACATTTCAGTTACCGAGTTTGGAATCCATAGAACTACAGAAGCGTAACTCTTACTGCCATAACAGACAAATTTTATGACATCCTCATACCCAATCGTATGAAACTTGAAATCGAGAAAATTCTTCGGAAACGGTTTTCGGAAAAGTCGCACCCCAACTTCTACATTTTTGATTATCCATCCAATCATCGATGGAGTAAGTTAAAAAAAAATTCCTGGCAACACTTTTTTTTCTTTTGTAAATTTCTCCATGTAATTTCATTCCGTAAACAGTAGAAATATAAAGCAACTATCACTAATTGATTGTCTCTGCAAAGAAACTGTTAAGGCTTTAAGAATACTTTACAAAAACACGAAAGTAGTCGTTCACTCACCATAGTGACACTGACATTCATGTGAGGTTCTTCTAAGTAGACTTTTTTGATCCATATAGGCTTACTATAAGCTAAGATTACGTACTACGAACTTTAATAAATTCAATAAAAATGGTTTCAGATAAAAAACATAGAAAACGATATCCCGCAAAAGCTATGAGAAATGCTGTTGCTCTTGCATCTTCTTTCTGAGATATGTGTCCAGGCCGAATCCCAGCTTCTAACCAGGAGCAAACAGCAAGTGTCATTAGCGTTTATATAGCCAAAAATAAAACAGAGTTCATGAGTAGTTAATGAGAAACAACCCTCTCCAATTTAAAAGGAAAGCATTTGAAATAAGCAGATCATTTCCCATATGACAGCAAAATCTCATCTACTGAAAGTAATGCTAATATTCCCATTGTGAGGACATAAACTGTTAGAGACAGATCGTTTATCCTGGGAAAATACTTATCTCTCTGATAAAATAAAACCTATCTAAACATTATTCTATGTCTGTAGAACTGGAACTCCAACGAAAAGCTTAGAGAAAAATTGAGATGATAACAAACAAGACTGTAAAGTCCCATTTTCAATAAATCCAGCCAACAGCACCTCACAAAAATAAGGTGGGGGCCACTTACCTCCAATCTCACAAATCATCCAAGTAAGACGAACAAGACATGCTGGAGACTGCTGTAGAAGTAAACTCGAACTCAAAAGCGACGTTCTGTAAAGAACTCCTACACATGGACATATCTGTGTTTACTAGTATAAAGACTCATACATCAGCTCTGTTGTTTGGACACTGTTTTATGTCAAGATGACCAGCTAAGAGCGATTCATGATAAGGAGAGAGAGAGAGAGAGAGAGAGAGAGAGAAGAGTCGTGTTCCAGTACAACTTCATTATGACGATTATATATATATACATATATATATACCATCATCATCGACTTGTCCTGCCATCGGCACGGCTATCCTTGACCCTATCTCGCCACCTCTCCTTATCGTTCAATGCTTCCGTAAGGTCCTCAGGGCTACGCCACGTATCCTCACAGATCTGCTGTATGTAGGTTGAAACTGGTCGCCCTTTTCTTGCTCGGCCATATGAAGGGGTCAATAGTAGTTCATCTCTTATAAGCTCGTCCCTACTTCTCCAGCAGTGTCCTTCATGTCTGGTTCGTCTCATTTGGATATTTTTGGTGATGGGTGGTAGGTGGCCGTACAGATATATATACATATATATATATATATATATATATATATATATATATATATATAATCAAGAAATAAATTGTCCTCTTTCATAAAGAGTGTCATAAAAACGATAGTCATCTGAGGTTCAACAATCCTTAACAGTTTATTTACATTTGATCCACTTTTCTTAATTCCCATGTGTTTTTTTTTCTTTTCACTTTCATTGGGGGATTCTGTAAGAAACGGTTGATGAATAAGTGGAGTAGTCTTGTATTTATTTACATATTAATATCAGTTTTGATATTAATATGTAAATAAATACAAGACTACTCCTCTTTATCTAACACGAAACAATGGTATTTTGTCGTCCATTGGTCATTTAGATTAAAAAGTATGGAAATATCTCTCTTCTAGCGTTAGTTTTTTCTTTTGTAACGTGTCGTGTTTTAGAGATCTAATCCATGCGATGTGAGCATTTTTTCTCCCTGGATAAACGCTTTTTAACTTTACTGTATATGCAGAAGACTGAAAATAAAACTGCAGCACATAGAAAAAATATGGTAATTTTCTCAAGGATAAACTATGTGCATATAATTGAGTGGTGGAACTTCTGATTTTTTTCTAATTTCAATTTAAAGCATCTTCTGATGGAATTAAATCTACACCAGTAAACTGTATCTTACGTATGCAGAACCAGAAAACTGTGCAAGCACCTATGAGGGAAATACTGAGTATGATCAAAAATATTATGGCTTTGGGTACATTTTATTTTAATTTCAAAATGAACAATGAAAAAGTTAATAGTTTTATCTTTACAATGATTATGAGATCAACTGTCTTGCCATTTAAATTTGAAAGGCGCCAGTTTCAACTTAATCATGAAAATGAACACATCTTAAAAGCAATCTATGAAGAAGGCTGGAGTGAATTTTGCTGAGTTTTATCGGTTGAGTTGAATTGAAATGAATAGTATTCTTATTTGATTAAAGAGCTGCAAATAATGAAATTCGTCAATCTGATGCTGTCATTATGAAATAAAGACGAAATATCATTTTGGAAGAGGTTGTCAGAGTTTCGGCTGATCCACTTTTCTAATTATTCAATAATCTTGTCAGATTTAACAATTCTACCGTTTCTCTCTCTCTCTCTCTCTCTCTCTCTCTCTCTCTCTCTCTCTCAGTATATATATATATATATATATATATCAGGGTTTTTAGATATGATAAATGGTAAACACACACGCGCACGCGCGCGCAAAAACACACGCACAGATACATACATAGAAAGAGAGAGAGAGAGAGAGAGAGAGAGAGAGAGAGAGACAAATGCATATATATATATATATATATATATATATAGAGAGAGAGAGAGAGAGAGACTAACATTCGATATACTAAATTAATAAAAGAAAATTATGATAGTTTAAATAACTAAAATTAGTTTTTGTAAATTGAGACAGAATTTGATTATTATTTATTTATATTCTATATATATTTTTCTTTGTAGTCTCAATAAAAGTAGAATAGAAACTTTATCTATAGTGTTTGAAATAGAAAAAAACATCGCGTACGACAACTCCCTTTTTCTGGGATTAAGTTTTTTTAATTTTCAGTAATAAGTTAATTAGGGGTAAGCGTATCATATATTTAAGGATAAGTAAACATTCTATAAATGAAAAATAATAACATATGTAATATCTCCAACTTTTATTAATTCTTATTTTGTTTTAAAAAATGACAAAATATATAAAAAGATATTTTAATAAAAAAAAATCAAAATAAGTTTTTTTCTAATCCCATTCTCACCGGAAGCAGTAGGAAAACATCTCAATAAAAATTTGAATTTTCTCATCTGAGGAACGGTTGTATTAAAAAAAAAAATTAAATAAATATAAAAGCCTGGTATACATTTATGATGTTACTTAGAAAATAAATTATTTTCTTTTTTTTGTAAAAGGATATATATATATATATATATATATATATATATATATATATATATATATATATTTCAATCATACATCCAAGGTAGGTCTTCGTTGATGCACTATCTTCATCTCCGATTTCGGGTTTTATGCATCATATCGGCTCTGACAGAAACCCCGACATGACTCTGGAAGAGCCACGCCACCTCCCTGATCGTGACGTGCTACGCTCATGCCTCTACCAAAGAAATAATAAGGCCGGACTTCGGCCGTTTTCATAGACATCTGTCATTCAGTAACAGCCAATGAAAGACAGGACATTCCACACTCCTCTACTATATATAATACCATCTTTTTCTCGTGCGGCTTGTAAATATATATATAAATATATATTTATATATATATATATATGAACTTCCCCCGGTTGGGGTTGAATACGCGCGACGGAATTGCTTGTTGCCACTCGCGTAATTCCAAGCGATTTTAATGAATTAAAAACATGTTTCTGAATCTCCTGCCCCGGTTAACGCGAAAGTAAACCAAAGGGACACTGGTACATATACGTTAAATTGCCTCACTTAATTTGAGACTGCTAATGATTGTGAGGTTATGCTATACGGCTGACGTTAAGTTAGCCGGACTTCGATCCGAGCTTGAAGAATCACGCGTGTCTAGACACACTGTTGAACTGTCATACAACGAAACCGTCTGTCTGCAGATGACACACATATATATATATATATATATATATATATATAAGAGAGAGAGAGAGAGAGAGAGAGAGAGAGAGAGAGAGAGATTAATTTCGTTCTTTGATGCATTTAAATGAAAACTTAGCGAATTCCAAATTCCACTTGATATTTCAATTAATTCTTTTTTTTTTCTTTTATTTTCTTTTTTTAGCTTTTTATTCATTTCAGGAATACCGAAACAAAATACACAATAATAAAACTACATATAAAACAATTTTATTAAAATTACGTCAACTGCTCAAAAAGTTTCATGATTTTCCTCTTAAAGAGTTTGTCATTTTGCAATCAAATTCTGAAATCTTTCGTGTTCTTTGGTTGTCATCATCATCTTATGCAAGTGTCATTTTTATCTAACTATATTCTAAATAAAAAAATAAAAGCATTTTATAATAGAACTGTTTATAAAACGAATTTATTGAAATTACGTCAAATACTCAAAAGTTGCACAATTTTCACTTTAAGAGTTTGTCATTTTTCAATCAAATTCTAAAATTCTTGGAATTCTTGGATGTTCATCATTATCATAGGCAAACATTAAATTAATTGCGATGATCTGAACCATTTGAGAATGAACTTGGATTATTTTGATGATGATGATGAAATAAAAATGTAGAGATGTTCGTCGCTTTTAAAGCCACATGCGTCCCAAAACCACAGTCTTATCGAATGGCTAACTAACACTATGCGTTTGCTTTTCATAGATATATTGATCGATAGATAGGATTAGTTATTATAAATTTGTTGCTAGATAAGGACAGACATCAATATATATATATATATATATATATATATATATATATATATATATATGTATGTATATTTAGGCAGCATTTCTTCGTTAATGCAAATTTCATTAAACATAATAGACATTGGGGTGTTGCAAAAAACCAACGTTATATATAAATTTAAATGTCCCCTAGGAGATTGTATCTCTGATAATAATAATATATATGTTGGTTTAACCTCAACTACCCTGTCGAGGAGACTTACAATGCACCTTTCTGACACAAGTTCAATAGCTCAGCATTTGAAAAAAACATTCATGCCCAACAACACAACTACGAAAAATTCTCACCGACAACACAACAATACTCGAACATCAAAATAATAAACAAAAACTTCAGATTCTCGAAGCACTATATATTAGAAACCTGCAACCAGCACTTAATAGAATTAATTTTCAAACCAGTGCTAACGTACTTAAATGTCTTTAGCTACTGGCACTATTTACAGAATTACATTTAAAATCAAGCGCCATAATCTCCAACAGCAAAGACGTCCTTACACAGTAGTAATTTGCTAAAACAAAAGTTACATCACTTTTGTAACAGATTCTCCCCTGGTGATGGCCCAAAGTCGGGCAGAAAGTACTAGGGATACATACAACTATGGACAATACCTAAATCAATTCCCCCCGAATACGATAAAAGTAATACGGGAATTCGAACGGATCCAAAAGAGAATATGTGGGCATAAAATATCTATTATGTTTAATGAAATTTGCATATATATATATATAGTTACAAAAATTAATTCTTGAGTCAGGAAGTATTCTACTGCTGTTTCGACTAAACGGCTCCTCAGGGTATCTAATTCCGACAGGGAATCTAATTAATTAGTAAGTTAGTGTATATATATATATATTGCATGATATTGAGCGAGATGCATGTGGAAAGAAAAAGTAACTTATAGACGTAAATATATATATATATATATATATATATATTGTAATTTGCTTGAAGCATTGCATAAATTAATTCGTTTAATTGCATTAATTTATAGGGCTACTGCAATGCGAAATAATTATTTGAGTCGTCGGTGACTTTTTTAAAATGAAGTAGCTGTTATATGCTCTAGTTTTGCAGGGCACTGTAAACATGGTGTCACGTGAAGCGTTAGGATGTTTTGTTGGCTATTGTAACCATAGTGCCACGTTTGGCGTTTAAACGTCTTGCTGAATAGACGTTACTTCAGATGTCCAAATCAATTATATTTTACTTTATTTTTTTTAATCTTTTTATTTTCACTGTATCTATTTTTTTTCATTTTAATTCTTTGATTGTCTTAACTTCTCCGCATGTGCAGGATTTGACCTAAGGTCATTTTTTATGTGAATTTTGACATGTTTGAACGTTTTCCATAACAAGGTAAAAGAGCCCTGTTTGCCCTACGATTTACACATTGCTGGAATCAGAAAAATGGGATTCATACCTTTCCCAAGAGTATTAGAGTTATGTGAAATACAAATAATTACATCCAGGATTTGAACTTGAATCACCGACTCCGTTTACAACTTTATTGATCAGTGATATAATAAGAAATGGCAGAAGCCATACCAGTATTATCAAGAACCATAGTGAATTTGAAAATCATGGGTATGACACAACATCCTTTAGGTATTGTGCCAAAAGCACCAATCACAATTTGTACAATCGTCACTTTCATGATCCACAGATTTTTCAATTATATACCTAGGCCAAGGTACTTATCCTTCTTTTCACATCCTTTCAGTTTTATTCTGTGGTCAGCCGGGAGCAAAGTCGACAATTTTACATATTCTCTTCTTTTTGTTAATTATTATAAGGCCTGGTCTTCTGGCTTAGATTAGATAATCCGTTTGTATGTCAAAGTCCCATAAGAGTGCATGTGTGTCATTTTCTATGATAGGTGCTTGGTTGTGCATATATCATTTTTTGATGTGGTCAAATTTAAATTTCTCATACATTTTCGAGTGGATCACCTTGCCGAATCAGTCGTTTCTAGTCTTAGATTTCTTCTGTGCTAATTTGCTGCATTCACTTATTATGTGATTGGTCATTTCGTCTCTGTCACCACATAGCCTGCATTTGCTATTTTATTGAATCTTATCTATTCTCGCTTTGATATGATTGCTTCTTATGGCCTAGTTTTGTGCTGTAATTAGGAGATATTCTGTTTCTCTCTTAAAGTTTCCTTGTCTTAATCAGGTTCGGGTTTTCTGGTTTGATATAGCGTTTATTAGTCGTTTAAAGCGACCGCAGAGTTGTTTTTCTTCCCATTTTTGTTTCCTATTTATTGTCATTCTTTCGTCTATCGTGTTTTCAGTATCGTTTCTAATAGCTGTAATCAGTCCTCGTTCGTGCTATTCTATATAGTCTTCGAGTCGGTGCATCTATGCGTCTACGCTGTCTTCAATACTCGCAAGTCCTCTTCCTCCCTCTTTTCTAAATATATATAGTCTATGTCGTCTCTGGGATGCAATGCCTTATGCATGGTCATTAGTATTATTGTTCTTTGGTCTATTTGTTTAAATTCATCTCTAGTCCACCTGAGAAGGGGTCGGGAATGTCTAACGAGGGGGTAAAGCCCAAGTATTTATTCCCTTGATGAGGTTTTTGCAAGCGAGTTTTGTCTCGAGTAGATTTCTAGTTCTCCTGAGATATCCTTTATGAATTTTGTCTTTCATTTCCACTTGCTTGATGGAGTCAGCCTCCAAGATACCCAAATATTTGTGGGTTTCGTTTTCTCCGTGCGTTCTAATCTTGTCTTTATTCGGTAGTTCCTTTCAGTCATTCATGTGTTGTTTGCCACTTTTCATTACTAGCATGGCGCATTTTTTTCTCTGCCAAATCCTATTCCTGTGTCCCGACTGTATATTCTAACGGCGTGTATGAGAGTTTCCAGGTCTTTTTCATTTTTTGCAAATAGTTTGTTGTGATCCATGTACATTAGATGATTGATCTTTTCTTTTTACCCGGCTGTGCATTTGCTGAATATGTGGTTATTATGATTATTATTATTATTATTATTATTTTACTCCTTGAGAATCTTTCACGTGAGCGTTAGCAGATGATTGATATAATGTCACTTCGAGTCTCGCTGGCTCTTCTAAGAACTCTGGGCAATCTCAATAGTTTAGTAGTTTTGATGGTCTCCTTTCGTCCCGTTGTTTTCCAAATCCTGCAATCCTTTTAATAATCCTTAAGTAACAGTACCAAGTGCACCAATTGTAATTGATATAATTGTCACCTTAATATTCCACAGATTTTTCTATTCCCTAACAATTCTTCTTTTTACTTTCTTCATTTTACACTGCGTTCAGCCGGGACAGCAAAGTCAACAATTTGGCAAGTTCTCTTTTTTTTTGTTGATAATTATAATATCCGGTCGTCTGTAACTTTAAACCCCATAGGAATTTATGTCTCATTCTCCAGGAGAGCTACTGGGTTGTGCATCTACCAATTGTTCGTATGGTCAAATTTCAGTTTTTTGCACATCTCACAGCGGATCATATTGCTCACGCAGTCCTGCCTCGTCATATACTCTTTCTGTGCTAATTTGCTGCATTTGCTTATTATATGATTGTTAGTTTCGTCTATCACCACATGACCACATTTACCGTTATGTTACGTCTTATCAATTCTTGCTGTGATATGATTCGTTTTTTATGAAGTTGTTTTTTTATTGCTATTAGGAGAGATTCCTGTCATTTTTCAAGTTTCCCCCTTCTTAGCCGCGTCCATTTTTTTTTTTTTATTGATGATGTTGCTTATTTGTCGCTTAAAACATCCATAGAGTTGTTTTTATTCCAGTTTTAACTAATACTTTCTCATTGAAATGAGAGTCACAATAAGTCTCCTCGGGTGTTCAGGAAATTTCTAAGAACACCTGCTTGTTTTAAAAGTTCTATGGACTGGATAGTTTTCGTTTGCTTCTTTTACATGATTTTGTGAATATTCCAAAGTCACCAGCAATAATTAGTGTAATAGACATCTGAAATAGTTATCTACAGGGACATCAACATGTCATGTCTTAAATTTTAGTAAAATTGGGGCGAGAAAGATTAGAGATAACTTGGTATCCATATGCAAAGCCGATCTACTCCACGTAATTTTATAACTTTTTTACACGTTATAGGAAAAAAACACCCGAGATAGGCGTGAATACTTTTTTGTAAACAACTCTTCTTTTTTTCCTTTACAGGAGAACCCCTGTAATACTTCGTTTCAGACAACTATTTTTTTCAAAAACCTCTCACTATACAGCGCAGAGGAATAAGAAAAAAGATGGCTGCTCATTAAGAACAAGGTGGTAACCCATTATGCAATTACTTTAATTGTTATAGGGTCATTGTCGCTGAAAAGCCGAGATATATATACTAAACATAACATTTCGAGCATAATTAAAGGTATAATCAATGATAACAAATAAAACAAAAGAAAACAAAATAGCAAAAAAGCCAAACAGTAGATACGTGAATAGGGAATTTACGTAATACCCGACATAAATCTACGAAAGAAAATGCACCGACAAAATTTCCAGAAACATCAAAACAAACGCAGACGAAAGTGGCGTATAATTGGGGAAAAAAAAAACAATAAAAAACGCTATATAAATTTGATATATAAATTTGATAGAAAGAACTATATATATATATATATATATAATTATAAAATTAACTTAAATCGCGAGTTGGAAAACTTCTACTAAAGTTTCACCTTATCGGATCATCAGGAAGCCTAACTCCAATTCTTGGAGTTAGGCTTCCTGATGATCTGATGAGGGGAAACTTTAGTAGAAGCTTTCCAACTCGCGATTCAAGTTAATTTTATAATTTTATAATTGGTTCCACTTGTGTTAAGCACTTTTTTAATTGTAGCATTGCTGGATTCGTGGAAGGTTTTTAGTTTTCTTTTGACCAACTGACTGCGTATCCCTAGATTTTTTTCAAGGGGTCGGACGAGGTTGGCCTTTTCTTTCTTTTTTCCCTAGGCAGTGATTCGAGATACTTTTATCTCATGTTCTTGGCGGTTTTTTTTTTTCGTTTTTATTTGTTTTTGTTTTTTCTGGTACCGTGAATGCTGGTAGATATTAGATTAGTAAATATATATATATAGAGAGAGAGAGGGGGGAGGGAAAGAGAAAGATACGTGAACAGGCTGATATAGATAGTTTCATATGAAGATTTACAGATAGCTAGATAGATAGATAGAGTGACAAGCAAATAGATAGATAAATCGATAGATATTGACCAGATGTAAGTACTAAATATTGTTCATTATTTTCAAAAAGTTCTTGTTTCTCCTCATAAAATTGCCGTTTTGATTCCTCGAGAAAATTTGTGTGAATCACTGAAAACACTTCACCCAGTAGTACAACCCAGAAATATGAGTCAGTGATTTAAACACACTAACTCGAGGGTTCTATATTCCGACTCTCTATATATCTTAATTCGGACAAAGAAACCACTTTAATGCAAATATCTCGTTCAAATATACTACGTCCGGGTTTTTACAATATGTCCCCATTCTCACCAAATTAGTAATATGATGATATGGAATACTAAAAAAGCATCAGAATATTAAGTGGCTTGTTCCATATGGGAATATTTTATAACGTTTATCTCTTAATGGCCCAGTCATCTACAGTGAATGAATAAATTTGTAAAAACGTAAAAGGTAAATGATAATGGGTAAATGGTATCAGATAACAGGTAAAAGGTAAAATGAAAAAGATAAACTATTAGAGCTAATTGGAGATATGAATTACCCTGTGGGCGTAGCGGATAATGTGCTACACTGCGACATCGTTGTAGGTGAGTTAGTTATGACACTACCTCGATAAAATAACATTGATTCCGAAAAATACCTTCAAGTAAGGTCTGAAGTAGGTTTTCCACATAAGGGTTTAATAATATAACTAATGTCTCCCTAAAAGACTGCTTTGGCATATAATACCAAACATAGGCATATACGCCATTACACAAAGTGCAGAATCAGTAAATATTGCACAATATATGATTTGAAGGTAGATAATGAATACTTTATATATATATATATATATATATATATATATATATATATATGCCGCTTGCATAATGCAAAGTTCTTCGAAAGAATTGAGCACTCTGGCAGCCAATAGGGTATAAAAATGTAAACAAACGGCTGCTGCTGTTGCTACATAAATACCTTAAAAATTTCCTTAGCCAACGTGGTACTCTTGTTGGCCGAGCGGAATTAGACTAACGTAAAGTTGGATGGGTTTCGATCCCGGCTTCGAGTGTCCTACGTGTTTAACCACACTGAAGAGTTTGGATAGAACGAAACAGTCTGTCTGTGGATGACAATATATACATATATACATATATATATATATAAGTGTGTGTGTATGTGTATGTGTAGTTGGGCAGCAGTCTTTCATTTAAGCATGATTGATTAAATAATATGGTTACAGATTGGAATTGGCGGATGAATTTACCAGCCGGCATCTCAGTTGTTTACAACTCTGCGTTTACGTAATTTTGTAATTTTAAAAACACCCCCGAAAAATAATTTAAAAACTCCTTAAAAATAATCTTTATACATGAAAAAATGTTCTTTATTATTTAATCAAACATGTTTAATATATATATATATATATATGTGTGTGTGTGTGTGTGTGTGTGTGTGTGTGTGTGTGTGTGTGTGTTTGTGTGTTTTACCAAAGTTTAACCGTGCTGAATTCTGAGCTTTATTTTTCCTAGACCTGTTGCCATAGCATGTTAAAGATCCCATTCTGCCCTACTATTTACCTATAATGAAGAGAGGATAGTTGATTACAAAGCATTCTCCAGGTTATTAACTCTATGTAAAAGCAAACGGCTCTGTGTCACTTTCTAATAGGAAGCATGCTTAACACATGAAAAAAGTCACTATAAAGAATACACTTCTGAAACTCACAGTTGGTCATCAATGTCTCGAGTCAAATTCCAGTGTACAGCTTACACAGACAATCAGTCTCAGAGTAAATCTAAATTTCGAAATTGTCACTGCTTATCAGCCATTTTATTGTAATTGCGGGATTCATCTTTTCCAGAATGTAACCTTCAAATTGTTAAAATATCAAACGGAGAATTGTTTGACATTTTCCAAACATCCAACTGAAAGTAATATGCAATATCTATAATCTAAGTGTTCGAAGGTAAAATATCTATGACAGGTGACAATGGCTCACACAAATCCGTGCTAAGCGCTGCGAATTCGCTAGTAGATAAAAACAAAAATCAATAAAACTTACTGAAACAGTAATAGTAAAAATATAATTTAACTTTATGCACACTACGCATAATCTATTTCACCCTATTCATTTGAATTGTGAAAATAATATTTTTTCTTAATAACTTCACTTGAGTTCTCATGACCCTAGAACACATGCAAAACATGCTATCGAACTTTTTCAAACTGTTTTCTTTAATATTAGTTGAATCTTAATAACAATGATATTATTAAAGGAAAAAAAAAGCTGATTTTTGGGGGGATCGAAATAATGCACATTTTCAGCCATAGAAAGAGCGTTGATTCCCTTGTTTCCAAAGGATGAATTACGTTAGAATTTTTAGCATATCTTCACCATTCTCACTCTAATTAATAAAATACAAATGTACAAACAATCATCATCGTCATCATCATTAGCACCTGCAGCATTATTAATCATGCTGACATAGACAGATTTCCTAGACTCTCTCTCTCTCTCTCTCTCTCTCTCTCTCTCTCTCTCTCTCTCTGTCAGCCATCTCTTTTAGTAGATCATCTTGACTGCATTCAATATTCGCTGAGAGGTAATGTATAAACGTCTTTCCAATGCTGCAAATGTTATATATTGCTGCTTGACAGTCGGTTATTGAGGATTTCGCAAACAGGAAGTTTCAGATGTGTAAACAAGAGAAAAGCGGAAGTAAATCCTATTGGTTAATAGCCAAAAGGAGAGCAGAAGGAACTCATAGGTGTGATGAATATTATATATACACGCATACCTACAGGCTGGTCGTCAGTCAAGAGTGTCAGCCAGGAGAAGCGGGCAGTCAGAGCAGAAGCCGATAGAGTATGGCCCTGAGTTGGGGCAAAGTGGCTTTGCAGTGAGAAATGGGTTAAGTTGATATGGTGTCAATATAACAATCCTTCGTCAGTCTTAGTCTCTCCGTATTTCGCTCACACACTTTCGAGTAATAAAATGAGATATATATTTTATAAAAAAGTGTTATTGTCCTTCATTCATTCCTTCATTCCTATACGACACTAATATTGAGGTGTCTATGTGAAGGATTCCTCGGAAAAATATTGCCTATGATTTTGTCCCTACTTTTCCAGTAATGCCAGTTATGTCGTTGATAATTTGCCCCTTATCCTCCCAGGTATGGTTTCAATTGTAGCATGGAGGTTCTTTTACAAGGATCGTTTCGACATTTAACTCATGAAGGTTGATATGCTATAGAAAAAAGAAAGAAACTCATGGAAAATGTATGAGATGAGAGGCAAGTGTCCCTACAACTGTGGTTTAGTAGTGTTATGCTTCCACAATTTTTTTACAAAATATTCTTCTATAGTTCCCACCTTGCTTTTTATCAGATCATTTTATTCTATCATATAAGGTGTAACACGACATTAGTACTGATATGGATAAGCATAGAAGATATCCCGTTTTATTCTATCGGATATAACAAAAGAAAAATGGCGATAACGAACCAGAGTTTTTACTTTAATTCCTAAGCACTAAATTTCCAAAAAAAAAAAAAGACAAATCCCTCGACTTAAACCACCCACAATAACTTAAAATCACAGCTAGATTTTTGATTCATAAAGAAGAAAGGGTTAAACAGCTCTCTGAAATGCGAGGCATTCTCCTGTTTTGAAAAAGTATCTTCCCGTCATAGAATCGTCTTGGAAAAGATTTGCCTGAACCTACGCAGAAACAATGTGAAATCTAAAGCCACATAAACAGCAAAAAAAAAAAAAAAAAGAGTCTAATCCAAATTGATATAGTTATATTAATGAAAATTAGCTCACAGGCATCTTGAATTATTCATTACACTTCTTTCCTTCGTCAGACGTGGATTATTTATAGCAAATGAATATGATCATTTACGATGAATATACATCATACTTCTTTCTTTTGAAAGGAGTAGAGTTATCAATAAATTCACTTGTATTTTTATGACGCTAGACGACGAGGAAAACATATGAACCAGCTTTTGCAAATTGTTATCTTTCTCATGTTTATAGCAGTGGCATCAGAGGAGCGTTGCCGTTATTGAATGGAATAAAGCTGCTTTCTGGATCGATGGTTGCATAATTCTTTAGACGAAGCATGCAGGTGTTTTCTGTTGAAAGGTAATGAGTAAGATTAAGAATCTGGACTACAATTAGCGCGCCATGTTGAAGGTAAGACTCGTATTAAATAAAGAACATTGATACTGAAGCGAAGAAATGATGTGTCAGGGAAAATTTGAGTCATAGAGATAAGGCATCATCCATTTGTTTAAAGAGATTTTAGGCAATCCAAAAACGACTATACATCTGTACTCCACAGGAGGATAAAAGCGTCATATTGAAATAAATCGTTCATCATGAAAATCGTTATGAACAGTAGTTGTTCACTTTCCGATATATATATATATATATATATATATATATATATATATATATATGATTCTGAAATGGCATTAACACTAATTTGGCCAAATCTTTCTTCTACCGTCAGTTAAATCATTTTCTACCCTAAATTCCCTTCCTACTTGTGCTACATCGTGCGCTTGATATAAATCTATGCAAACCATGTCATTTCAAATTTCGTTCTTTTGAAGATAGGCTTATCTGAGGCCGAAAATAATTTGAAAAATATGGCTCTGTTTGAAATATCTCTACCAAGATGTCAAACGATTCATACAAAGACCAGTACGGATCAGCTACAAAAAAAAATCAGAAACGAAATGTCTGCCCAATTTAATCAAACTTGTGTAAAAGAGAACATTATATATATATATATATATATATATATATATATATATATATATATATATAGTCAGCCTAGATTACGTCTAATGAACGACAAAAGACCCAATGAAAGAAGGTTGCGCATAGAAAAGACGAGAACCTGATGATATTCCGCAGAAGATATCACAGACCTGCATTTTCCTGGAAGCTTTAAGCTTTTCTCATGAATACACCAGCCCAAGTCGAATATTTACTTTATAACCAGGAAAATACAGCAGAACGTTTCAACGCAGATTAAACAGAGTTTATGCTTTTTATCATAGGGTGATCTTCCCAGTAAGTGACAAGCCTGTGAAAGAAGTAGACTATTTCACATACCTTTGTAGCAGTAATATCTCGTCGAATGAAAACAATATTAACAAACTCTTAGGAATGGCATAGGCTGCTGTTGACAGTCTTTTGATCATATGGAAATATAATATCTCTGATAAAATAAAATATGAACTCTTCCAAGCTGTAGCTATGTTAGAAAATTGTATGGCTGCGTGACATGGTCTTAAACTAAGCACTTTAAGAAAAATATTAGTTAGATCTTCATAGGAATACTACATGCTGTTTTGAACAAGTTATGAAAGCAGCACTCCACAGGTACCTCCCATGACCCAAAATAATCATGTAAGGCGAACAGGATATGCTGGACATTGCTGGAAAAACCAGAAACGGACTCATAAAGGAAGATCTACAGGAGACCCTTATCTAAGAATGTATGAGTATTGGCCGAACAGCAATGATTAATATTCACCAGCTCTGCGCGGACACGGGACGTGCCAAAGACGAAGGCTGATTTGAAGAGATGGATAGAGATTTAAGTGACTCCGTGCTAGAACAATGACTTTATTATATATATATATATATATATATATATATATATATATATATATAGGGTGTTTGGCTGGTTTTATGGCATATCAACAGTTGTATACCATTGCAGAACAGAAAAAATAGACCCCACCGTTATAAAAGTTGAAGAACGCAAGAAACTCTGTCTAACTACCAAAAGGTTTATTTACAACTACCATGCGTGGGTAGTCGCCGGGAGAAAGAAAGAGAGTATGGAAACTGAAACAACTGCGTTAACTAGCAACAAGTAAGCAACATATGTGGATGAGAAAACAAAGAGTAGACTCAGACTGAGAATTTTAGTCCTGGTTCTAACATTAAAACACGCCGTTTGACCAACATTTACCATAGCAATGATGATGACGTCGGCGACGACAATAATATGCTATCCCCCTTCTCTTTCTCTCTCTATCTCTCTCTCTCGGTCCCTCTCCCTCTTTCCAAGACAGCTGTCAGAATGTGCTAAGATTTTTGAGCACGGTGTTTGAGTTGCTCTTGCTATTGGCTACAGCCAAAAGCGGATTCCTCTAACATTACTGTTATTATGAGGGTCTAGTGCTCGGCACAGATAGAGCGTGTTCAACATTATAGCCGATTTTATGGGATGTTCTATGAATCTGACGGTGGCCGGACAAAGACCATCCGTTCAAAACAGCATCGTTGTATTATTCCCAAATATATTTAGGGCTACTTAGTTATGGAAACTTGAATAGATACGTAATCTAATTGAGATCAGACTAAGTATGTTTGCTTGAAATTAATGGATGATTTTTAACCCATTTTGAATAACATTGACCGATTTATTGGTCGTGCCGGGCACGAGTAGCACTAGTCCCATCTCCGCCCCTGATATATATATATATATATATATATATATATATATATATATATATATATATATATATATATATATATATATATATATAAAGTGTTAGCTCATTTTGAAGATAACATTTTTCAACACGCCTGGATCATTTATTTGTTGTGACATTTTAATGGTTTCACGTATATGACAGTAACAATTTGGGATTATATTTTTTTACTTGCATATATTGTTTGTTGGGAATTTGATTTTTAAATGAGTTAGAACTAAACCGTTTGCAAACTAACATTGCTCGCGTTTCTACAAAGTTAAATTGTTACAAGTATAAATAACATTAATAATTTTATGTATCATTAGTATTTTTTTCGGAGAGTTAAATGGTGAGTGGATTGCTATTCAAATCTAATTATTCCGTTTGACACTATTTATTCATTTGTACACATTCAAATGGTACCATCTATTGCAACGTTAAAGCAGTCGTTCAGTTTAGCCACACAGAGTTTCAATTATTGCTATTTAACGCTAATAATTCTTGTGAACATTACTCATGCGTTTGCACACAAATAAATGGTTTTAAGTATTGCTATGTATCACTAACAATTAACTTACACATCAGTCATTTGTTTACCTTTTGTTTAAATGATCAAACGGTTCAATTTCTTATTATTCAATTTAGTGTAAGCCTTTTTTGGCTCAGAGTTTAAGAGTTAAGCAGCTCTTTTAAACTCCAAGATAAAGTGGACTTGGGAGCAATGGCAGTGAACGGGTACTTCATATTTCCTAAACCTCCATTATTAGGGCCTCCCCATTAGATTGTTTGATGTTATATTTTGGACACTCGTTGGGTGGTTTTATCCCACTTCAGAAATGGGGTCCATATATTCTACAGCCCCAACGACTGGGCACTGTGTGTCTGCATGTGTGTATTAGTTTGTGTTCGATATAAAGAAGGGGAAGGCAAAATAGATTTAAAAAATGTCTACCACTGACAAGATGTCCTTTGATTTAAATTCGTTTATTCGGTTTTAGACTGTTTTTTCCGCTTTAGGCCATGATCTTGCTTCATTTTTGTTGAATATGTCTTTTAGTATCCTTTATTCAGTGAGTATAAATTCTCCCAGGAGAGGGCATTTTTTTTAAATCTAGAATACTTCCATTGAAGTTTTTTTTTTATTAACAGCTGCTCTTAATTTAAGGGTTAAATCTAGCAATAAAAAAAGAAAGCTTCTGAGAAAAACATGAAATGTAATTTTATAAATTATTTATCATCTTTGTTGATTATCTAATACCATAGGCATCCTAATAAACGGAGAGCACTGATACCAAAAACCCACAGGATGAAATATGTTGGCGACCGTAGTTGAGAGGGACCCGAAGGCTCCCTTCTCAATAGCTACTACACCGAGGTGTTGGAAAGGGCACTGCTCTTTTTCCCTGGATTGCTCCCTTTTACACTTGATCCATAACTTATACTGCTGTGAGTTATGAAAGGAGGCATCAAGTAATGTTTTTGAGTCTTTGGTATAGCTCGATCTGGGATTGAATCCCGGTCTCCTGCGACCCTGGCGAACACTCAAATACAAGAGAAAATTGTCTGAAAATTCACGTAATAGGTTGACGGTTGTTCGAGATAGCTTGCATCGAGCCTGTAGTGGGGCACATAACCAAGTACCCGACAGGAACACTCCATGGGGCTATGTGTCCATATGTTTATCAGTGTGTATGTGTGTATGCGCGCGCGTGTGTGTATGTGTGTGTGTGTGTGTGTGCTTATTCTAAAACAAACTTGTCACACTTATGAATTTGCATATCCTAAAATGATTGACACGTTTATGCCAAACAAATATTTGCCCAGACGGATGTGGCTGTAGAATACACTGACTGCACCTCTGCAGAGGGGTATGACCCCCCTAACGAATGTCCTGGATATGACACTAAACAATCTGACGGTGAGGTTCCAGCAGTGTAGATTACCCCTTCATTGCCATCGCTCCCAGGTCCACTCTGGTCCGGAGTGGTAGCACCTGATAGGGCCCTATCTATGGGTTAAATAGAACTAACAGCATACCTATGCTAAAATGAATTGTTTCAGTAAACTGAAAAGCTTGAAATAGAAATGTTTTTAACAATTAAACCGTAATTACATTTAAACTGTGTGCCTATGCATAACTGATTTATTTGAAATAGAACTGTATTTCGACATTAAAACTGTATTTACACTTAACTTAATTGTTACATATAACTGCTTGAATAGTTTGAAATAGAAATGTTTTTGACAATTATAGTGTGTACTTATGGTAAACTGAATTGTTTTCAAAAGAACAGATTATTTACATAAAAATGGATTTGGCGTTAAATAACCTACAAAGGTTGATATGCCATAAAACCCAACAAACCAAACCAAAAAAATATACTTGCTTTGACCTTCCCAAATCAAAAATCCCGCAAATTTGAACTCAAAATCTATTTAGAAATCAATTTATTATTAAAATAATTTACTAAAATCCTAAATCATTTTACAAAATTTAGGGTCGCATCATACCAAAGACTCACCATATGGTACGTGATCCCTCCTTGCTTTACATACAACATAATAATGTACAGATCAAAGATTAGTTCAACAATACAAGGAAACGAGTCACGCCCTCCCCTATATCTCTGTGTAGTAGCCATTGATAAGAGAACCTTTGACTTGGCTAACTCTTTATATATATATATATATATATATATATATATATATATATATATATATATATACATATATTATACCTACTTAACTGGTAAAGAGTGGCGTTGTATATTTTTAGTTCATTGACAACATCTTACAAAAGGATTAGTAAATATATCGCCGTTTAAGTCTTCATGTTCTCTTGTATATACACTTTTATCAACCAATTAAAAAAACCTAACATAATAATAAGATGAAAAATAAAATCTTACAGGTTTTTTTTTTTACTCCCTTAACAGCACAATGAGGAAAATATAGGAAAAATGACAAAATATTTAAAAATACAAGCAACAAGACAATTTATTAACGAATTAATCCTAATGGATGTAAAATGAAATATTGAGCGGTTATCTATTCATCCTTTGGCAATATTATGGAATTAGTCTGATGCTGATCTCTTAAGTGAAAGCAACAATAGATTCTGAGTGGATATCTTGTCCAGAATATGTACGACATTAAAGGATTTTCATTAATAACGGCTTCTGGTCATAAGGAAAACAGTGGATGCCTTTCATGTGAAAGATAAAGGAAAATGCCGAAAACCCAATGCAGATAAAACTCTAAATTCATGCAATCATAAGGAAGCAATTTTGGCATCAAATCGACAACTGTAATGTCACAGAACCCCTTTCTTAACATTTAAAGGAATTGCTTTCGTCTAATCATTTTCGAAGTTGGGGACAGGTGTCACTATTAGATAATAGCATAGAGGGTTCGGATACAACTCTCCTCGTTTATATTTCGCTATGACTTAAGATTGTCGGTTAGATATTAAAAAATGAATAAATATCAAAACCAATCAGAATATTGGCTAAAATTTGCTAAGGAATGTGGATGCTCTTAGTTAGGGTGCTAGGTTGTTTGATTGTTTTACAGCACATTTGTTGTGTTATTTACTGTTAAATCAGTTCTTTCTCAAGCAATTCTGTCGTTTCAAGTAACTATTTCTAATCAATAATAATAATAATAATAAGTAACGATTGTCCCAAATGTGATTGGTAATGTGCGTTAGGCACAGTACCTAAAAGATTATTAAAGGGCGTGGAGGACTTGGAAGTTGGCGGACGGGTAGAGACTATCCAAACGACAGCATTGCTGAGGACGGTCAGAATCCTGAGACGAGTCCTCGAGACTTGAGGAGACTTGCTGTCACTCAAACTCCAGTGAAAAACCATCAGCTAATACTGATGTGAATAACTCATGATAATAATAATGATAATAATGTGGACTTGCTGTCCCGGCTGACCACCGAATAAAAATGAAGGAAAGTGAGAAGAAAGATAAATACGTCATCTTGCTTGGGAATTGAAAAAACGATGTAACAAGATGGTGACAATTATACCAGTCATGATTGGTGCTTTTCGTACAGTCACCAAATAATTATTAAAGAGACTGTAGGTCTTGGAGTTTGGAGGACGAGTGGAGACCACCCAAACTGCAACATTATTGAGAAGGGCTAAAAGACTGAGAAGAGTCCTGGAGACCTGAGGAGACTTGCTCTCACTCACACTCAAGTGGAAGACCATCAGCTAAAACTCATGTAAAAAAATCTCAAGGAGCAAATAATAATAATATCACCCAAGTATAATCTATCATACGATAAATAAAGAAAAAAATAAGAAAATAATTTTATAGTAGAAGTATATTAAGAACAGAATTGAATGTTAAAATAAAGTTATTGCAATAAACTCTGGACAATACTGACAAACTCATATAGTTTTGATTTGACAAACTGGACGACGGCAGGTCTCGAAAAAATAAGTATGATAATGTTTGGAAACTAATAATTCATCACCCGAGAGCAGATATAGAACGTTATGAGAAAAATGTGGAAGGTTATTTATCCAAGTAAAATTGAGCAGCAAAATAACCACTTTAAGATGAAAGAAATACTTAGACGACAGTTTGGATGTTACAGTTATGAAACACACACCGTAAATCAAGGAAAATATTCAATCAGTAAAGAAAGTAATACATTTTCTCATGGAATCCCCTTTGCATCGAGAGAAATAGACATAAAAAGTAAAGCAATAGATGCAGCACAGAAATAAGAAAAAGCAAAAATATAAGGACTAAATCAATAAAAGAACGTCTGAAAAAAAAGCCCGACGCGAACTATGTGCACAAATGATTACCAATACCGATATACTCAAAACTAATCGATTCCACAAAAGTGCTTGACTGAAGGCGGAGACAGAGGGGTTAATAATAGGAGTACTGGACCAGAGACAATCAACTAGAAACGATCACAGATAAAAAGCAGATCAAACCTAAAATGTAGTTTGTGCGGACAAAAACTCACTCTGTAGAACACTTAGTGACTGGTTGTTCAGTCCGAGTACCAATAGAATATTAAGAAAGGACTTTACAATAATTGGAAGGTTTGTCAATACTATGGAACACTGTATTGATAAAAATTGTATAAACACAAACCAGAACGTATAAAAGGACAAAAAAGGAATTATCTTTGTCATTCAAAGTGATAGAAAATGAATAGTAATAGATCAGATATGATAATTAAGGACTATTAAAGAAATATTTACTTTTGACATAACAATATGAGGTAATAACAGATGTAAAAAACTTATGGAGAGTATGATGCATTATATATATATATATATATATATATATATATGATTGATGACGTACACAAAGATATTACCTATTTATATGTTACGAAACAGTAAAGTTGCTTCAAAACCATTCATTTATCTATGATTTCGTATGGACCCCCACACATGGCCGTGCAAAAGCAGGACAACCAACACGAGCATACATTCAGCAACTATGTGAGGATACGGGATGTTGTCCAGAAGAACTGCCTGAGGCGATGAACGATAGGGAAAAGTGGCGAGAGAGGGTCAGGGATATCCGTGCTACCAGCACGACATGATGATGATGATGAAATAAATGTATATTGTAAAATATTCATTGCTGGATTAAAGCAGTGAAGCATATAGTAACTCGATTTTTGGTTATGCACTGAATATTTCATCGGAGCCAAGGATCCGATTTGGAAGAAAATAATAATATATGGCTCATTCACCCAGATATACATATATATATATATATATATATATATGTGTGTGTGTGTGTGTGTGTGTGTGTGTGTGTGTATTCATCAGTTGCATATCCGGACGAAAAAGCTATTCTATCAAGCTATTCTGTCAAGTCTATCGTTTTCTAAACAATAAAAATTCCCCTCGGAGAAGTTATTTATCCTTGACTTTTGTTGGGTTCCACGTACTAACAAAACTAACAAATAATAATGACTAACGTCTAATTGTAACGTAGATTTTTTATTTTCGTGTTTTAAATGTTGGTTTCGATAAACCATGCTGATATTAGTTGTCTAAATTTCTGAGACGAAGCTTGATGATTTATATCATTAATGGTTTTTGGACTATTGTCTTCATCGTTATTGTTATTTCCACAACGTTTCAGCCGATATGTCCTCCGGCTTTCTTCAGTTGTTTGTCAATCACGGAAACCTTCACGGAACTTCGAACTACATCCTTTATTGAATCCATGGAGGTCACCTGTTCTGATTCTAAGCTTCTGAGGTGACAATCATCTGGAGGTTGCAGGGTTCAATCCTGATTTCAGGCGAGTAACAATACAGGAATACTAAACACTTGTACCCAGTTTATGGCTAACGGAATTAGAACAGGCGATCCCCATGGATTCAAAAAAGGAAGTAGTTCGAAGTCCAGTTAAGGTTCCCGTGCTCAACAAAAACCTGAAAAAGGCCGGAGGACCTATAGGCCGAAACATTGTGGAAATAGCAGTAAAGATGAAGAAAATAATACGAAAACACTTATTCTGGACATTATTGATAATGTTAAAGAGAGAAAAATAATAAGGTGCTTAATTCTTTCAAGATCTTGAAAATCAGACTTAAAAAAGAAAATAAATACTTTTAATATCGAGCCTTTCGGCTATGGCTGTAGATTACACCGACTGTAGTTCTGCAAAAGGATAAGACTCTCCCAACGAGTTTCCTGATATGACATGAAATAATCAGAGGGTAAACCTCCAGAAATGCAGAAATTTTAGGGAATGCAGAGTACCGCTTCATTGCTACTGCCATTGATAGGGTCTTATCTATGGGCCAAACAGAACTGCTTGACATTTAAAATCAGTGTAATAAATAACTTATGCCGACTTGAATAGTTAGAAACACAACTGTGTGATAATTTAAGTGTGTAAACTAATGACTGATGTTTAATTGATTTGTTAGTGATACATAATTATTTAAACTATTTAAATGTCTGCAAAACAATGAGTAATGCTGTATAGAACAATTATAGTTAAATACCTATTATTGAAATTGTGTGCAAACAATAGATTAATATTGAATAGAATTGTCAGTAGTAATTAACAATACTTGAAACCTTTTATATGGGTGTAAAGAAATGAACACAGGCTCATTCAAAAATGATATCAACAAAATGTTAACAAATCAGTTATATTCAATATATATCTATGAACTGAATTTGACATAAAATAACGAACAATAGTTGATATGCCATAAAACCCACCCAAACTAAGCCTTTTAATATCATGACGCATATGGATAGAATTTTGGCTGAAAAATAAAAATAGTTCCTAGCACCTCGTTTCTCAAAGAATATATTTTTGTTTCAATAGCTAAATCTAAACAACCTTGTTAGATGTAGCTGTAGTATACGCTTACTGTAGATCTGTAGAAGGGTAGGACCATATATCACTGAGTTTCTTGATTGGAAACTCAACCATCTTATAGTGAAGTTCCGGTCCTCAAGCTCTGGCGAATATGGAGTAGAGGTGCGTTGTCATTAACCTTTGGTCCACTCTGACTCTAAACGGTAGTACCTGTTAGGGTCTCAGGGAGGGGTCAAGTAGAACGTTTTAATCATTTAATTGTGTGCAAATTACTGATGTTAAATGAAATAATAGACAATACTGAAAATATTTAACTGCCTGAGAACATTACTACGATTGTTAGAAAGCTACATCTGAAACCATTTAACCGTGTGCAAGCAAATACTCTCTGGTTTGTTTAGATTGCTACTTACAAAATATTAGTTTATAGATCATTTACGTCTAATATATATTCTTTGTAGGGAGTGTTTGGCATTTAATAACGTAACCAAACGAAACAAACTAATCCCAAATCTTGACAGTTATTTCTTTTTTTCCTTTATTACCATATTTTTTTTTTTTATTATTATGAATCTGTTTATTGCAAAATTTATAATGTGACATCGAGATGAAAAAATTCTAGTCCCATTTAAGTCATTTGCGTCCATGAATAAGCGTATATAAGGAATGTGATCTTTTCTGCAGACTCAGACATAGAGCGGTTGGCATCAAAGTTTCTAGAGTTGAAAGAGACAGACCCTTAATCTAAGTCAACAATTATTTTTAGTAAACTACAACAGATAACAAGAAAATGTAATTTAGATTTTTGTACAAAAATGTTTTTTCGAAAGTATGTACAATGTAAACCTCTTCAGATATAAACACTTCATAACTTGTATTTAGAAAAATATATAGCTAAAAGTTTAAAATCATATCTTCTGAATTATACGCATTGTAATTTATTTTAACCATTTGAGTTTGAGTAATGTTGATTGTCTACATGTACAAAATATCACTCATAATTAAGTAAATCATAAAAAATGCCTAATCTTTGGAAGTAATTAAAACTTTCACCAAAGAAGAACTCGACTCGGTTCTCAGAAGAATCAAAAATAGGAAAGCAGCAGGGCTAGACGAGATCCCCACAGAAGTGTGGAACACTAGACAATTCGACGATATACTGCTCCGGCAATGCAACGCAGTCTATAGTCAAAATAGGATAGAAAGATGGACGAAGGGATGTATCCTTCCATTCCCTAAAAAAGACGACCTCGGACTAGCCAAGAACTACCGAGGGATAACACATACATCCATAGCAGCCAAAATCTACAATGCCCTACTACGAAACCGCATAGAACCCAAAATAGACAACATCCTTAGGAAAAACCAAAACAGCTTCCGGAGAAATAGATCCACAACCTCACAAATACTGACCATCCGTAGAATCCTGGAAGGCGTTCGGGCAAAAAACTTACAGGCGACATTACTATTTGTCGACTTTACCAAGGCCTTCGATTCCATACACAGAGGGAAGATGGAGCAAATCCTACTAGCATACGGCCTACCAAAAGAAACCGTAGCAGCGATAATGATTCTCTACAGAAACACCAAAGTGAAAGTACTTTCACCAGATGGAGACACGGAATACTTCGACATTGTTGCAGGAGTACTACAAGGAGACACACTAGCCCCGTACCTCTTTATCATCTGTCTAGACTATGTGCTTAGGACTTCGATCGACAAAATCAGAGAAAATGGCTTCGAGCTGACTAAGAGAAGAAGCAAAAGGTACCCCGCAAAAACAATCGCGGACGCCGACTACGGTGATGACTTGGCGTTACTAGCGAATACGCCTAATCAAGCAGAGACACTACTGCATAGTCTGGAACGAGCCGCAGCTGGCATTGGCCTCCATGTCAATGCGCACAAAACTGAATATATGTGTTACAACCAAACGGGTAACATTGCCACACTAGACGGAGCCTCTCTGAAACTAGTAGACAAATTCACCTACCTAGGAAGTAGCGTCTCATCAACCGAAAAAGACATCGACACACGACTGACGAAGGCATGGACAGCTATCGATAGGCTCTCGATCATATGGAAGTCGGACCTAACTGATGAAATGAAACGCAGTTTCTTCCAGGCAGCGGTTGTGTCGATACTGCTATATGGATACACCACATGGACGCTAACGAAGGGGCTGGAGAGGAAACTAGACGGAAATTACACAAGAATGTTGAGAGCAGTATTAAACAAGTCCTGGCGACAACACCCCACGAGACTCCAACAATACGGACACTTGCCCCCCCATCACGAAAACTATACAAGTCAGACGAACCAGACACGCGGGACACTGCTGGAGAAGCAAGGACGAGCTCATAAGCGATGTACTCCTGTGGACCCCCACATAAGGATGTGCAAAAGTAGGACGACCAGCACGAACTTACATACAGCAACTATGTGAGGACACAGGATGTAAACCTGAAGACCTGCCGGAGGCGATGAATGATAGGGAGAAATGGCGAGAGAGGGTCAGGGATATCCGCGCTGGCGGCGTGACATGATGATGATGATGATGATGATATTAAAAAAAAAGTATTAGATTTGATTTTTTACCAACATCTACAATATTGCCAAATTACTCATGAAAATATGCATATGTGAGGATCAACAAATAAGTTTACACTGTAGATATAATTATGCAAGACTTTTTACGAGTTTTTACAATTTCACTTTGCTTTCTATACGGTTGAATTTGATAATTAAGATACGGTAATATCCATTTTGGGTTTAAGAGATTTTGGTGGGTTTCGAGTATCTAATTAGAAAAAAAAAATTCATCTAAAATGTTTTTAGACGTTACATTTTATATATGTATATATATACGAGGTGCATGCGATAACTTTCCAGACATTTTTTGTTAAAGACACTTTTATTGATAGTACACACATTAAACTCTAGTCCACTTCGAAGTTATCTCCTCCTGCTGCAATACACTTGTTCTACCGTTCCAGAAAATTCTGGAAGGCCCCATGGAAGTCCTCTTGTGCGAGCATGCCAATGACCTTCGTCACAGCATCTTTCATCGCCTCAATTGTCTCATAACGACAGCCTCTGAGCTTAGGGAATAACCAAAAGTCACAGGGAACAAGGTCTCTAGGGAGGGTGAGGAACTGTCTTGATGATGCTCATCTTGGTCAAATAGTCTGTGACATGGATGGCGTTTTGGACTGGTGCATTGTCCTGCAGGAAATGCCACTGACCCGATTTGAAGAGTGGTGACTTCTTCCGACGGATTCTTTTCCTGAACTCCCTTAAATCCTCAACATAGTAACCCTAACCCTAACCCTCTGGCCAATTAACTCTGGTGTATTGACTTCCTTAGTCGTCTCACACCTCTCATCATCACTCACAGAATCCCTGCCTTCCTTGAATTTCTTATGCCACTTAGAAACTGATGCTCGATTCATGCAACATGGTAGAAAAAAGTCTGAAGCATTCCATACGTTTCTGTTGCATTTTTTCCAAGTTTAAAACTGAATATTATGGAATATCGTTCTTCAAAAGTCTCAGATTGCATTTTTGAAATTCACCTGCTTGGACAATCGGGCTTTAGTAGGGTTTATTCCAATTCCTGCTGTAGCAGTTCATTTGAACATGAAATCATAAAAATTGGTCAGTCATCTCATAAGCTGTATAACAATAACATACTGAATTTTCAAGAGTCTACAACAATTTCAAATATACATACGAAAAAAATCTTGAAACTTAACTTATGCACCTCGTATATATATATATATATATATATATATATATATATTGGAAAAGTTGATGAATCAAATATCTAGATTCCATATCGGAGGAAGTATTAGTGGTGTGATTATCCTAGTTGGAAAAAGGCCGGGCAACACGAACTTAATCCGGACAAGGCTGTTTGTATTTCCCGTTGTGCTAATACACTTGAGAAGTATAGGAATCTAGCTTAGCTTCCTCAAGCTATGGCTATATAGTCGGGATAATTGGGCTCTTTAGCCTTGGTATGGAAACCAATCTATAAAAGGGAAAACTAAATCTAAAACTGTTAAACTTTACATAAAAAATGACCTTGTATCTTACTCTACTCCCGCAGAAGTTTTGTATATATATATATATATATATATATATACGTAAATGGAATGAAGTTTTTTTGGTCTGCGTTTGGATGGGGGTCTATGCTACCAGCTGCCTTTTCCAGACTATGCAGCAAGAATTCGGCCTGACAGGTGTATTTTGCCAGAAGCGCAATATCATCAGCGTAGTCTGTGTCCGTAATAATTTGTTGGTTGTAACTTCTGTTTCTTTCCTTTGTCAAAGTAAAGCCATTTTTTCATTAAATCTATCAAATTTCAAAGCACGTAGTCTAGGCAGATGGTAAATAGGTATGGGGCTAATGTATCCTCTTGCGGCACACCTGTAGTTGATGCCCCCATCCGATGATTGATTTTTTTTTTACTTTAGTCTTTATATATAACATAATTTTTGCTGCAACAGTTTCTTTGGGTGTTTGTTGGCCAGAACTATTTGCTCCAACTTCCCTCAGTGTATGGAGTCAGATGCCTTGGGGAGGTCTACAAATAATAGTGTTGACTTGATGTTTTTTTGGCACTAACACATAAAATTCGTCAGATTGTCAAAATTTGCGATGTTGTGGATCGATATCTCCGAAAGCTATTTCGGTTTTTCTCAAGAATATTTTCAGTTTCAGGTTCAATGTGTTTGAGTAGCAGAACTTTGTAAACCTTGACCGCTATGGAAAAGTTTATGTGCTTTAATGAAAACGCGAGAAATCCACAATAAATGGTGGATCTCTGAAACTAGTGGACAAGTTCACCTACCCCGGGGACAGTGTCTCCTCTACCAAAATTACATGAACTCGCAACTAGCAAAGGCATTGACAGTTATCGATGGTCTATCAGTCATATGGAAGTAAAACCTATTCAATAAATAAAATGCACTTATTACAAACAGCTGTCGTGTCAATAGTTCTCTATAGATGCATCAGATGGACGCTCACTAAGTGTTTGGAGAAAAAGTCTGACAGCAATTTCACAAGAATGCTATGGACTTTATTGAAAAAATCCTGGTGGCAACATCCCAAAGATGGCAGCTGTACGGCCACCAATAACCCATCTCGAAAACCATAAAAATTGGACGAAGAAGATATGCGGGACACTATTTGAGAAGTAAGGACAAACTTATAAGTGAATCCTTTCTCATGGACTATCAACAACTGCTCTGTAAGGTTACAGATTGTAACCTGGAAGACCAGTCGGGATCGATGGACGATATAGACTAGTGACGAGAGAGGGTCAGGGAAATCTGTGCTAGTGGCACGTCATGATGATGAGATATACATATTTATCAACCCCTCTTCTCGAGCAGCATATGACATAAGGTCAACTTTTAAGCTGAGTTTAACAGGTTTGAATTAAGAGTTTTCCTTCTCCGAGACTAGTTGCCTCACTAAGGCTGATAAACCTTGTATGCCCTACTATTTACCCATAGCTGGAAGGAGAATAATTGGATTCATACATTTTCCAAGGGTATGAGTGCTGCGTGAAATGCAATCAGTCTCGTCCAGGATTTGAACTCGTGTCCATTTCCTAGGACGATAACCATTACACTACGGGCACCTCCATGAGATATACATGAGTCATTCTGTAAGTTTGGTGAATATCACCTAAGGATTTAGTTATATAAGTAGATTTTACGGTGGCATCTTTTCAAGGAAATCAACCCTGATAAGTCATTCCTTGTTCAAGAAGAATTTCAACATTGAATTTTTACTGACCATTGCGAGCAGGTCTATTTCTTTACCGGAAAGTCAGTATATTTCCATTCAATCCATTGTCTTTTCAACTTAGGGTCGTAGTGGCAAAGACATGTTTGAACTAATTGTTAAGAAAAACTTTTTTCTGTACATTTAACATGGTTTGCACCTCTCACGCATTAAACATTTCAGTACAGTGCTTTATTTTGCAGCATTTTGAATAGCCTCAAAACGAATATTCCTGCAAGATTATTGTTTTCAATTAATCAATCCCATACACTAATACAAAATGTATAGTTAAAGCAAATTTCTCTAAAAAAAATATTTTATTCTTTTGAAATAACACACCTCATATTTTCGTATATATATATATATATATATATATATATATATATGACCCTCGTAAACATAGAGAAATATCATTTCTTATACTAGTGATTTTGCAACTTATTGACTGTGCATTTTGATAATGTGCGTGAGAATCCTACATTTATAGGTGTACGTGAATTCAAAGTAACATCAGTTGATTTTCAAGATTAACATCTCTAATGATCCTTATTGTTCCCATACGAAATAATAGGCTCTTTTCCTTTTTATATAGTTTCGTTTTGACATAATGTCAGTAAAAGAATTCCTACTCAGTTCCTGGTCAACTCAACTATGTCAAGATTTTCCGAGTATTTCATTTATGTTTCTCTTTCTTTTTCACCCTTCTCTCTATTCCCTTTTGCTTCTTCTACTGTCTTTTTCCTCTCCGTATGTCTACTTCTTAGTAACCTTACATCGGTAAATTTGATACTGATTTTTTAATGTTCGTCATGATATCTATCAGTTTTCCGAGACGATCGATCCATGCCCGACACAGGACCATGGCAAGATTATGTTGAAGAGAGTCATGTATGCTGCAGGTCTCGATTCTTCATGCCACATAAATCTTAGTTCTCAAAGTGATTCAGATTTTGATGCTGACCCTTGTATTTACGCAAAATTTCTGCTACGAGTTGTATGTGACGCAAGCCAATTTTAGCCCAATTAGGACCTTTTGAATTTGATTTTTTTTTACTTGACAATTGGTTATGTCAAGACTAAAAAGACAAATCGGACCGAATATTTTTCCTGAATGGCCAAATAGGATTTATGCCTTTCCCAATGTCATAAACACAAAGTGAAATATAAAACGCCTTGTGTAGGATTTGAACTCGAGTTACCGTGTCCACTACTCTACGATTGTCATGCTGAAAAAAGTTTTTAGTTTTTGTTATGGTTGTTGTTTTGATAGAAATTATATTCCAAATATCGAAAAAAAACTAACTACGAATTTACTGCTTTAAAAATTGCTAAAATTAGAATTATGGTAAATATTTCCCTAAAAGAAATTTGTGTAATTTCTTTTTAACCATAATATATCGTTGCGAATCAAGAGAAAATTTTAGTATTGGGGTTTCTAAAAGGTGCATGGTTCCCCTTGTTTACTAATAGGTATTTAACTCTTTTGTGACAGGTGTCTGAGATATGAATGCTTCCTTAGAGAGAGAGGGTTAACATTTCAATATACAATTGAACTCAGAGACAAAAAGAGAAATTAAGACAGAGATAGTGAGAAAGAAAGGGATAAATAGAGAGAGAGAGAGAGAGAGAGAGAGAGAGAGAGAGAGAAAGACTAAAGCTGTAGATGTTAACTTTTTCGTTATCGTGACACCCACCGAAATTCTGAAATTCCATACATCAACCCAATGCCTAGCGAATAAAGAAATTGAACTTGATTTTTCAGGTGGTCTAAAGGGTAGATTGTTCGCCAATGGCCCGGGAAACCGGCGCTCAATCTCAGGCCGATCATACCCAAGACTCAAAAAATAGTACTTGGTGCATCATTGCTTAACACTCAGCATTATACGGTACGGTTCAAGGGTAAATGGAGCCCCTACTACTCGGTGTAGTAGCTATTGAAAAAGGAGCTTTCGTGTCACCCTTGACAATGGTTGCAAACTATTTGATTACCAATTATTATTATGATTATTAAACTGAAATACTTAAAAAATAACAGAAAATGTCCACTCAAAGTCATTATGAAACAATGAACGGCTAAAGTAAAACGATAAAAAGTTATTATTTGTGGACATCTACTTGGATTCCCAAAAAAACTAAATCTGGGTGTCCCTTGGGAGTGAAGGCACCCCAGATTAAGAACCACTGATTTAGAACGTACAACATCTTAGAGTCAGAACTCCATCCCTACTAAAAAAAAGCCTTAATTCATCAAAATACACATGTTAATCTCCATTGGTGCAACAGTTAAAATAACGGACTGTGGCCTGGATGTAAGTGAGTTCGAGCTATTAAGTTTAACATCTGACTGATATCCTTTCTAAAGGTATGCACCCCACTTATCCCACTGTTAGTTAAACAGCATCTCTGGTATTCTTCTAAAAGGATGGGTATGTCATTAAATAATCGAATGGCAATATGACATGAGAAAACTAAACCAACATACTTTAATACTTTTTTTTTATATATTCTCTCGCAAAATTCGTGTATATATTTCAAATATCCATTACTTGTATCGTGATATGACAATTGCTCGTGGACATTAAAGGGATAAAATTTTATCTGAGTATTGTCTATAAATTGCTACGTCCTAACCATTTCTCCTAAAAGATTAGTTTTCTTTCAAACTTAAAATTATCCCCATTAATATCATAATGAGCATTAAGGCTAAATTCTTGGTTTGCTCTCTGTCTGTCTGAATGTCTGTCTGACTCTCTCTCTCTCTCTCTCTCTCTCTCTCTCTCTCTCTCTCTCTCTCTCTTTCAATGGGTCAAACTTCTTAGTACTCCTCTTGATGGCGTCTAAAGTTGGCATAGATAAATGTAAGATTATGCAGGTCGACCAGCAGTGGTGCGTCCATGTGGAGGATTAGATAGGACACTGTCGATTGAGTTTGTCATTACTTCACCGGCAGTATCAATACTGACATTAAATGATGAAAATCCTCGAAGTATATTAACAGATATATATAACTGTATGTCTCTGAAACGATGCTCTCTTAGTCATATCACGAGAGACAAACTCCGAGAAAAAATAACCAAAAAATAACAAAACTTTCAAAATCAATCATATATATATATATATATATATATATATATATATATATATATATATATATATATATATAAAGAAAATTTGGAATTTAATAACCTACAATGGTTGATATGCCATAAAACTAACCCAACAAAATCATATATATTTACTCGATATGTACAAAGATGATTCGGCATTAAATAACCGACAATGATTGATATGCCATAAAACCCAACCAAATAAAACCTAAATGTTAGGAAATAATAATGGAATTAAAAATAACATGAATAAATAACAACCGGTAGAATCTAAGATATGAATTAAGAAAAATGAATTAAGAAAAAATACAGGATTGCGGAAACAAAGTGGTAATTCCAAATTTCTGCACATAGATTCTTGGCGATGAAAAGCTTTGATTTCACACAAACTTTATACTCTGTTGAAAACTTGACTTTGTGTCACATCTTTTCCATAATGCAGGGATTGGATAACTATATATATAACATTTCACTTGCCGTAATGGTTTGGTTTATTTAATTAATGGCATACCAACTTTCGGAGGTTACTTAATGATATACCCATGATTTTAGAAGAATAGCACTTGCACTGTTTAACCTACGACTGCGGAATACGGGGGTATATACCTAATAGCCCGACTGAAGCACGAGCTTCCTTACTTTACTACACCACGGGATGTTAACACGAGAATTTCGGTTAATTAAGCCTAATTTTATTTTGTTGCTTTGCGGACTGGGATTTTTTACACTTAAGATGTCTTGCCTTCCAGTTCAGTGGTTGTTAAAAACTATGACAATTAGGGTTTTCTTCTTTCCCCGAAGTTATTAGTCTGAAATTACATGTAATAGCGCGACTGGAGTTTGAACACACTTACTTCGACGCCATAGTTCAGCGAGTAAGCCATTACGCTACGAGCGTTCCCACTAAGCTTGATTGTGTGGAATTATAACCGTCATAGATCTGTAACCGATATTTATGTAGAAAATTGTGATATTTCGTAAATATTTTGGGGTAGGGGGCATTGAAAAGATATTGACTCAAATTTCCTGGCTTTATAGTTGGAGCGTCTACCATTCGTGCCAAGAGGAGTATCATTTTTCAATAGCATACGAGGCCAAAAGGCCCCAGTTTTCTGCTTAGGCACCTTAGGGTTGGGTCGAGCTGTATTGATAACATTCTATAGCACTAGACTTCCCGGTCCAATACAGGCTATAATCAGGTATCCGAGCCAGACTCACATGACATATTGTGTGAGCCCATATCCAGCCGCTGGATCATCTGGCTTACATTGCACTAAGCGAGCCGATGACCAGCAGAGTCGGTCGGGGCTTGAGATTTGGCTCGTGCCAGACATCCGCTTCCTTAATCCCCACTATAAACTGACTTCCTGTCATTGAATTTGGGTCAAATTCCGTCTGGTGGGAGGCAGCGATAAATATAAACAAATCTCGACCAAATTATGCCCTTGTTATTGTATCCACTGACGCTAGCCGATGGCACACATCTTTAAACATAGTCCGTAGTGAAGGAAAAATTCGATTCGCCAGGAAATCGTTTATTCCTATAATCAAAGATTAGGTGAGAGCTGCAGGATTTCAAAGTATATTGCTGACATCGGCTTTTGCTTCTGTTTCTTTGATTTAATAGTGTTTCAAAATTCGTCGTCTATTTAATGCCAACGCCATCCTTATACAAGAATTGTAGTGATGATATTTAAACTAATGCTCAAAATCACTTAGTTCGATGTCGCGGTCCAGCATGTTACTTACTGTACCATGGCGAAGTCCCCTGCAAGAGTGGATAAAATAAATTGGAGAAAATATCGAGGAAAATGACAACTATTTCCACTTTGGTTGTTGTTTAGTTGTTTGGTTTTACAGCGTATCAACCCTTTTCGCGCCATTTAAAGCCGAATCAAATTTCAAACAAGTCATTTTAGTATAAGAATAGTTTTTATTTACAAACGGCTGATTGCCAAAAGAGTTCAGTTTAAGGTCAAACAGTTCTATTTCAAGCAATTCAGTTTAGCATGAGTATATACTTTTAAAGTTATAAGAGTCCAATTTCAAGCAATTCCCCTAAGAAAAAGGTTCAGACAGTTCAGTTTCAAACAGTTCCTTTTAGCATGAATAAAAATGTTCAATGAGAAAAACAGTTCTTTTACAAACAAATAAATTTAGTATAAAAACACAGTTTTGTTCTATTTGACCCATAGATAGGAACCTTTTAGGTGCTACCACTCTGGACTAGAGTTGACCTGGGAGTGATAACAATTCTACTCCCACAATCTTCATCATTACTGGAACCCAGATTGTTTAGTGTCATTACCAGGACACTCATTGGGTAAGTATAACCCCTGTGCACACAAGCATTCGGTGTATTCTACAGCCCCAGCCGACGGGTAAAATTGAGCTTACTTTAGCGTAAAATTAAATTTAGAATTTTATCCATGTTGCTGCTTTTTTATTTTTCATTTGGGTGATGTTTCTTTTGGCTCCTTTCATAACTTCAGGGTTCGGCTTCAAATGAGTATCATTCGTGGGGGAAATTATTTGAATATCATAATCTTTAAAAGAAAGGCATGACTATGCCAAAACACAATAGCACCTCTGCTTAACTTTCTTTATAGTAAAATTAAGGTTTAAATAGTATCTACGCTGTAGTTTTCTTTCTTTTTATGGAGTTAATTCAGCAGGATCCTTTAAATTTCTATTGAGACTTTTTTATTACACTTATCTTGTTTTATTACTAATATGCCTTCACTCACAATCATGGATATAAGACTTAATATGGCGAACTGAACGAGAACTAATCTGATTTTGAACCATCTTAAAGAATAACATTCCCCTATGCAAAACAAAAGATTTTAAAATGTTTTACGGAAAGAGATTAAAAATACGCATAAAGAAATATCTGTTCTTAAAATTACTTTCTCTTTTTTTCCTTCAAGTGAATCAAAAGAAATCTATTCTCCATAGTGATATCCGCTTGAGAAAATATATTAGATTGCCGTAAGAAGCAGTATTGAGGGTTGGAGATATTCGACATAAAAGAATTTCACTAAACATTGAATTCGACGGTGCAATATACATTAGTACTAAAAAAGCAAACTATTTTGTTTGATGCATCAATTAAATGTTTTGATCTTAGGCCTATAATTCGATTCAACTTCGAAATGCCTCTTTCACTCGTTCTCATATATATATATATATATATATATATATATATATATATATATATATATATATATATATATATATATATATAAACCTATTTCATTATTGTACACAGATCACTATTCGTGATAGAATATAAAAATGTTAAATTATATATATATATATATATGTGCGTGTATGTGTGTGTGTGTGTGTGTGTGTGTGTTATATCTGTATCTTGGAGAGTGAAAATAAAAAGAATTAGATCTTTTATCTTCATCTGTTTTTAAATTTTTTCATGTGGTGAGTTCAAAAAATTCTAAATAAAGCAGGTTTTCATTTCTAAACAACGTAGAAAAATGCTCTGCCCTTTATGCACTCCTAGCAGTTGGCCCAAATAGTCGTAATTCCCAAGTTTAGGAATAGTGTCACAATGCACCATCGTATTTTTGTTTGGATTCATTAGCATACTGAGATTCATTTTCGACTTCAGGAAAAAATGACGAATGAAACTAGGATAACTTTTTATTTATACCAAGTGCGGCATCTTATATAGTTTTTTTTTTTACATGTCCTGAAAAAGTGAATGCGCATATACGTCTGACAATATAAGAGTGGAGTCATGAAGGCATAGTGGTTTACGTGCGGTATAATGACATCGGAGTAAGCGAGTTCAAACTACAGTTGCTCTATTATATTCTCTTTCGGGTGAGTAACCTTGGAAAACATACGAACGTCTTTACCTCTGCGGCCAACGTTCTTCTACAAAAATTGGCTTTCATATTAAATAACCCATGAATGTAAACATGAAACAAAACAAAGAAACCAAAATAAACCTTATACACACACACACACACACACACATATATATGTGTGTGTGTGTGCATGTTTTTGTATATATATATATATATATATATATATATAATTATGTGTGTATATAAATACGTGTGCATAAAACTTAATAAAACTGTCTCTGTATATCTTTAAGAAAGTATGTATATCTTTAAGAAAGTATGTATATGCGCGGGTATAATGTATGAGAAATTTTATGTCGGCGAGTATTTCTTTGCAAATTTTTAAATTGTATTTGTATATAATTGCCTGTCTCTGTAAATCTTTACCTTACTATATCTTGCTATTTGTCGTTCTTTCTCTCTACCTCGCCACACACATTATGTTTACGATTGTATGTGCGTTTTCGTCTCATTTAAAGGTGTTCAGACTCTCTATAAATTATATAATATCAACATTTGATTCATTTCTAAATGTTTGATTAAATCCTAAATATGTTTTCCATGCTGCATTGGATTACAATTTAATTTCTCTTTTTGATTAATAAGTAGTTATTACTTTACAAACAGCTATCTGATATTATGTAATTTCATTCAATTCAAATTCAGATCAGATAAACACCTATCAGGTACTAGCGCAGCAACTGCGGTTGGATCAAGAAATAACTGCAATGAAGGGGTATTTCAGACTTTCCGTGGAAGAACAGGACCCATTCTATAACATACAGCTTAATTTCATACCCAGGATACCCGTTTTTGAATGCATCGACGTATTATAAACTTCAACAACTGGAAACGGTATATATCTTCCTATATATCCGAAAATGGACGTGTGCATGATATGTGTGTGTGCATGTATGTGTGTGTTTCACTTGTACTAGGAGACACACACACATACACGAGTGGAAGCAAAATATGGAATAACTTGTAAAACGTTTTATTTAATATTTTTACTCTGTTTCGGTAATTCTTTTTTTTAACGTTATTTTTAAATGTTCATGATTCCCTCTATTCTTCAAGCACTGTTATTATTGAAATTTAACCCAATATGTGAGCAAGAAAAGAAAAGACAAATAATCTATGATTTGCTTAACGTCGAAATAAGTCACCTTTTTTTTTTCTACTATGTACGAGCTAAAAACTATTTTTTATCGAAAAAGCGCCTCTTATGCAACAAAAACGAAGTGTAGGATTAAACAAAAAACGAAAAGGTTTCTTAAGTGCTCTCTCTATGGCGATTAAGAAGGACGCCACAATGTCAATAAGAAAGCATGCAAATGAATTGAAAGTTTATGAAAAAATTGTGAAGAGAGTAATGAAGCAAGATATAAGCCCAGATCTCAACTCCCTTGATAACGCTATGTGGGGTGTTATATTAAACAAAACAATGCAATTTCCATCCAAATGTTGCTCCGATTAAGATTTTCATTTAAGAGAAAAGGAATAAAATGTCAGAAGAATTTGTTCCGCAGACATACAATTCATTTCGAAGATGTGTTGATACAATGATTGAAAAAAATGAGTACATTTATTGTTTTCTGTTTATCTACTTATTTGTGTTTTTTTTTTAAATTTATATTAAAATTAATCTTGTTTTATAATGGAGCCGTTTATTATTATACTAGAATATTCTTAATTTTACTTCCACATCAAGTAAATAATTTTGATTATAACGGAAATATTTAAGTAATTAAATTATTATATCCGTAGATTAAAAAAAACAAAAAAACAGTAGCTTTAGACTGAATAACCTATGTATATTTGTCAATATGACAATGCTTCTCGTCAATGAACTTGATTAAATTATATATATATATATATATATATATATATATATATATATATATGAAAGAGAAGGAGAGAGAGAAAGAGAGACAGAGACAGAGATAGAGAGTGGCAGAGAGAGAGAGAGAGAGAGAGAAAGAGTGAGAGGGAGAGATTTTCAATTCACAAGAGACGAATAATTATGCCAGAAAATGAGATGTACCATACAACAATAAAGTGTTTGTATTAAGAAAGGTTTCTTTATTCTATTACTATTTAGTAAGGTTTATTGTTATTAGTTAATTAAAACTATGTATTTTTTTTTAAATGATATTCTTAAATTGTAATAGTTACCCTATATAATGGTAATCTGTATAAAATTTAAGTATTTGATCGGAATATTTGATCAACAATTTTTTTGCTAATTCTTTCAGTTATATATCCTACAGGCATAAGGATGAATGATGGACTATAAAGAAGATAAAGGGAAAAGTATGACACTTTCTTTTTATAAGATTGTATACGTATCTTTATTCTTTATTTGATTCAAATCTTACATAGTCGTGTGGGAGAGACAGAAAAATGGATGGAGACAAATACAGACTCCTACATTGGCCCATGCAACGCTGTGTTATCTTCAAGGCCTTATGTAGTTTCTTCCCCGACGATACTTACTCAACCGGTGGGCGCCTGTGGGTCTTTGACGCGGCGCCGGTCGTGATTCTCTATCCATCGACTGCTACAATATATTGACCTCTGCAAGACTGTTCGGATCTCACGTGGGCATCCTCATATATCATTTCATAACTCCCACATATTTTCGTTTGACCACGTGACTGCTTCTGCTTATTTACACAGGCTTGTTCTGTACAGAGAAATCTGATTGACCGGTCGATCAAGGCTCAATATGCCACATTTCCGTTAGATATCAGAACATAACTGTATATAATGTTTAAGTATGAGATCAAAATAATTGATTTACTCCTTTTTCGCAAATTGTTTTAATTAGATATCAGTATCGGATAAGAAAAGAAACCGTGTTAAAAAATCTTAAGAAGCAAGTACAACTTGAATGTAAATGTAAACGCTTCAGATCCGCGATTCTCTGACATTTAAGCATAACATAACTCCATACAGATTAACCTGCCGTTATTTGATTACTTGAAATGATATAATTATTAAACTGAATCGAAGTGTTTGTTAAAAACATAAGTGTAGGTAAATTATTAGTTTTAGATAAGCCTTGCAAATAATTTGTATTAGATATGAATAAATAATAGTATATATATATATATATATATATATATATTTATATATATATGCATATCTGTGGATATATATATATATATATATATATATATATATATATATATATATATATATATATATATATAGTCTGTCTGTGGATGACAATATATACGCTCCTTCATGGGGGATGAGCACTCTAGCGAAGGAATTTTCGGCCGCCGCTCGTATAATGCAAAGCTCTTCGAAAGAATTGAGCACTCTGGTAGCCGATAGGGTATAGAAATGCAAACAAACGGACGCTGCTGCTGTTGCTACATCATACCTTAAAAATCCCCTTAGTCAACGTGGTACGCTTGTTGGCCGAGCAGCCTGAGACTAAGTCTAACTAAAAGTTGGACGGGTTTCGATCCCGGCTTCGAGTTTCCTATGTGTCTATCCACACTGAAGAGTTCTGACAGGATGAAACAGTGTGTCTGTGCATGACAATATATATATATATATATATATATATATATATATATATATGCAGAAACATCTTAACAAATAGCAGCACTAAAATGCATAAATATAAATATACAATATACCCAATTCCCTCCGATCTAGGCGTAACATAACCCAAGGGAGATCGACCAAACTTTAAAATCGATCTATCCATATTTACCAACCCCTCCGCTCGGGCAGGATATGACAAAGTGTAAGTTTTTTTATGCGGAGTTTAACAGGTTTGAATTCAGTGTTTTCCTTCTTTTGGAATAGTTGCGTCATCAAGGCTGAAGAACCCAGTCTGCCCTAGTATCCACCCATAGCTGGAGGGAGAATAATTGGATTCATACGTTTCCCAAGGGTATTAGTACTGTGAAATTCAATCAGTCTCGTCTAGGATTTGAACTCGTGTCGCCGTGTGCATTACATCACGGGCACCTCCTTAAAATCAATCTATCACAAATGATATAATGAGCGTATAAATTCATCTATCACAGTGCAGGTTTTGTAGTGATTTGTAAATGCAACAAACTTAATTCCAACTAGGAAACGCTCTAAAATAACTATACTAGGCCAAAGGTAAAAAATAAAAAAACACGTTTTAGCGAGAGAGTGAGAATATGAAATCGCTTAAGTTGGATTCCCCCTTAGACTTCTACTAATAAGGTCTGTGTCAGATTCGACTGAGCTTATTATTAACTTGACACCTTATAATATTTGGCAGACAAATGACTATGTAATAGAAAATATTGATACCATTCAATTGTGTATATAAGTTCACTCGGCTTAGGTTGTAAAATACTCCGACTGCCTATTTGCAAAGGAGGACCCCCCAACCTCGAAGAGTGTCCTGAATACATATTTACCAAAACCTCCGCTCGGGCAGAATATGACACAAGGTCAAATTTTACGCTGAATTTAACAGGTTTGAATCAGTGTTTTCCTTCTCCTAGACTAGTTGCCTCACAAAGGCCGAAGAACCTTGTCCGCCCAACTATTAACTTATAGCTGGAGGGAGAATAATTGTATTCATACCTTTCCAACGGGTATTAGTGCTATGTGAAATGCAATCAGTCTCGTCCAGGATTTGAACTCGTGTCACAGTGTCAATTTCCTACAACGATAACTATTACACCACAGGCATCTCTGCAAGAGTGTCATGAATAAGACACTAAACTGCAACTGATGGTGAACTCTATGGAATGTAGGGTCCCCCTTCATTGGAATTAATCAAAAGTTCACTCTCACCCGGAGTGGTAGAACCTGTAAGGGTCCCATCAAATCATAATTTTGTTTCGTACTCAGGATTAATCTTAATGATAAAAATATAGTTCTGTTGAATAGCAATGCTTTAAACGATTTAAAATTGCAAAACTTGAAATCCCTTAAATGTGTGCCAACAAATAATTTATATTAACTAGATTTAATAGTTTTAAAATAGGGATATTTGAAACCATTTTACTGTGTACAAAGAAGAATATTAGTGTTAGGTAGAAATATTTGATGCCATTTTAACTGTGTAAACCGAAGAGATCTGGCTCGTTTATGGATATTGTTACCTACAAAACATTCGGTCACAGATTATATATATATATATATATATATATATATATATATATATATATATATATATAATTTACTGGACTAGGTAACCTGATGAGCCCCTTAGGCAAAACTGTAGTAGGTTAGTTCCTAACTCACGAAATAATTTTCGTACACACACACACAAATACACACACACACACACGCACACACACATATATATATATATATATATATGTGTGTGTGTGTGTGTGTGTGTGTGTGTGTGAAAACAGGTCCTGGCATCAAACGACCCGAAATAATTGATATACCATAAAACGCATCTAAACCAACCCAAGTTAAGTCAGTTGTGTATATGACATCAATATTAAATAGGAAAACGTGACATCCTATGACTGTGTGAAAAAAAATCCTTTTAAACAATTACACAAAAGTATGTATGTATGAACGTACGATGTGCGCGATTTCCATAAAAAATCTATCAACAAATCAATCAATAGATAAATCAATTCGATTAGGTATCCTGAGCTTCCCATTCACGCCCTTCTAGAGAGTATGAACTTGAAACCTTTAGACCCTTCTTGTTCAGCTAGAACCCGAAAAGTCAAAGCCAAACCCCCATCACTTGCAAAGAATATTGTCTGCCGCTAAACTTGATGTTCATAAAGAAATTTTCTTACAACCCAGCACACTGAGACTAATCCCGTCTAAAGTTCAAATATTTATTTTTATCTGTAGCGAAAGTAATCTGTTTTTACTACACTACATTAAATGCTTAAAACATTTTTCTTCACGCCATAAGTTAAATTCCTTCATCCTTAGAGATTCTGGTGCTTCTTGACCTTTTTTATGACGCTCTCCTCAACCTCAAAAATAAATAAATAAAAATCAAACGATTAATACTAAATGAAATAAAACACGAATGCAAATAATAGTTAAATACACAGTACGCATTTCTATCAAATAATCGATGACCATGTTTGAAACTAACCTAAAAAGCAAACTTGGGACCATAATAGTCGTGGTGGAACAGAGGATTTAACTGTTATATTTAAATATTTATTGTTCTAACAATTATCAAATACAGTGTTTTTTTTCGTTTCCTAACAATCCTAATAATGATATTAGCAAAAACAATGTTTCGAATCCCAGCTGCATAATCTGGAACAGATAGTGAGAGTCATTAGTCTGTTTATGAACTCAGAAAATAATAGATTTAATCAAGATGGTACCACTCCCTCATTAAAAAAGCAAGACACTGAACTAAATACACCAGGTTAGAAACATTGGTAGTAATATCTCATCGACTGAAAAGTCTACCAACATATATAAAAACATTATTTAAGCATGAGCAGCTATTTACAAATTGGTGACCATATTAAAATATGTTCTCTCATATAATAAACTGCTAATTCTTCGGAACTTTAGCCGTGTCAGTACTACAGTATAGTTGCAGAATTAAACTATTCGAAATGCTTGAAAAAAAGCAAGTTGGAACATACACAATGGGACTGTGGGAAGTAGCACTCCCCAAAATAACAGTTTTCTCGCCATATACCTCCTCTCTCACAAGCCATCCAACTAAGACGAGGAAGATATGCTAGGTCCGGTCTGGATTAAGTAAAAACTAACTTAATAGCGACGTTATTATATGGACTCCAACATATGGACAAACCAGGTTTGACCGATTAACAAAAACTTACACTCATCAGCTCTATGCGGACATTGGAGGATGCCAGTTGGATATCTTGAGTGTGATTGATGATTGGGACTGATGGCGAGAAAGAAGCAAAGGGATATCTGTTTTCAGCAGGTACCGATGAAGATGATAGATTTATCGTATTTGTATGATTATAACAGTGTTATTCATTGGTACAAATATTTTTAGAAATCTGATTGTTGAAACTTTTGACATTTGGTGCAATAGTAATATCATCTTCTGTTTTTTTGTTTTTTGTTTTTTATTCCATAGTACTTTTAGTGTATAAAAAGAATTTATGTTATATAATTAGGTTGATTGTTTAGGTTATGGCATTAACCTTTGTAGGTTATTTAATGCCAAATTAATTTTTATTCATATAAACAGTTCTATATTAAACAATTTAGTTTACCATAAGAACACAGTTTAATTGTCGAAAACATTTCCATTTCAAGCTACCCAGTTTAGTCAAAAAGTCAGTCACTCTAAGTCTTTTATGAATTTAGTTCACTTAAGTGGATTATGAAGTCTTAAAGAAAATTATGTTGATTTAAGGTAAGTTATATACTCCTAAAAATGTTTTTAATATTTAATTTGTAAACAAACATCCTGAAACATGTGGCCTTAAAGTGTCTTCCTACACTGAACTGAAATCTTCGAATGATTCCCAAAGTGCTATTTTGTAATAGGATGGCCAGATTGACGGTATAACTTAATACCTTGATTAAAAAAAAAACCGGAAATCACGGCTGATATGAAAGACATTCTACCAATGCTTAGTATATAACCTACAGATTTAGAGCAATATTACAAGTGTCCTGGCAATAGATATTTATTAATCAGATGGAGATACCTAGTTTACAGAAAATAATTTCCATTCAGTGAATGACTCCTCTTTGAGCATATCGAAACTTCTAAAAGCTACATTAAACCCATTCTATTCAGAAAAGAAAAAGAAAAAAAAAGAAAAAACATTTTCCAACAAAAAAAAATATTGTGAGTTCGAAACTCATCGAGAACTATCAGCAAATAAATGTCCATTTTCCGGTCCATTAATATATATATATATATCATCATCATCATATCGTGCTGGCAGCACGGATATCCCTGACCCTCTCTCGCCACTCCTCCCTATCGTTCATCGCCCTAGGTAGGTCTTCAGGACAACAACCTGTATCCTCACATAGCTGCTGAATGTACGTTCGTGCTGGTCGTCCTGCTTTTGCGCGGCCGTGTGTGGGGATCCATAAGAGTACATCTCTTATGAGTTCATCTCTGCTTCTCCAGCAATGTCCTGCATGTCTGGTTCGCCTAACTTGAATAGATTTCGTGATAGGGGGCAGGTGGCCGTACAGTTGGTGTCTTGTGGGGTGTTGCTGCCAGGACTTGTTGAGGATTGCACGCAGCATTCTTGTGTAATTGCCATCTAGTTTCTTCTCCAGCCGTTTTGTTAGCGTCCATGTAGTGCATCCATATAGCAGTATCGATGTGACCGCTGCCTGGAAGAAACTGCGTTTCATTTTATCGGTTAGGTCTGATTTCCATATAGTCGATAGCCTATTGATAGCTGTCCATGCTTTCGTTAACCTCGTTTCGATGTCCTTTTCGGTTGATTCGACGCTGCTTCCTAGGTACGTGAATTTGTCTACTAGTTTAAGAGGGGTTCCTTCTAGAGTGGAGATGTCCCCTGTTTGGTTATAGCACATATATTCCGTTTTGTGTGCATTAACATGGAGGCCTATGCTTGCTGCTGCTCGTTCCAGGCTATGCAGAAGTGTTTCGGCTTGGTCAGGTGTATTTGCCAGTATCGCTATGTCATCGGCGTAGTCGGCGTCGGTAATTGTTGTTGCGGGATATCTTCTGCTTCTTTTCTTCGTCAGTTCGAAGCCATTCTCTTTGATTTTGTCAATCGATGTTCTAAGTACGTAGTCTAGACAAATGATAAAGAGATACGGAGCCAGCGTGTCCCCTTGTAGTACTCCTGCTACAATGTCGAAGTATTCTGTGTCTCCATCTGGTGATCGTACTTTTACTTTAGTGTTTCTATAGAGAATCGTTATTGCCGCTACGGTTTCTTTAGGTATGCCGTACGCTAGTAGGATTTGTTCCATCTTTCCTCTGTGAATGGAGTCGAAAGCCTTGGTAAAGTCGACAAATATTAATGTCGCTTGTAGGTTCTTTGCCCGTACACCCTCAAGGATTCTGCGGATGGTTAGTATTTGTGAGGTCGTAGATCTATTTCTTCGGAAGCCATTTTGGTTTTTTCTAAGTATGTTGTCGATTTTGGGTTCTATTCGGTTTCGTAGTAGGGCATTGTAGATTTTGGCAGCTATGGATGTAAGTGTTATGCCTCGGTAGTTTTTGGCTAATCCGAGGTCTCCCTTTTTAGGGAAGGGGAGTATGCATCCCTTCGTCCATCTATCTATCGGATTTTGATTGTATACTGCGTTGCAGTGTCGGAGCAGTATGTCGTCGAATTGTCTGGTCTTCCATACTTCCGGGGGAATTTCGTCCAGTCCTGCAGCTTTCCTATTTTTAATTTTTCTGAGAACCGAGTCGAGTTCTCCTTGTGTGAACGGTCCAAGTTTAATGTCTAATTGTTTGCTAATTATTCTGGTGATTGGTTCATGCGTTATTTTTGGTGGGTTTCCAAGTAAGTTTTCGAAGTGCTGTTTCCACAGTTTTATTCTTTCTTGTTGGTTTGCTGCTTTAAGTTTTGCTTTGGTTGTGTTCTTTCTTCTGCTCACTTCGTCTATTGTTTGCCAGGCAATTCTAGATTGTCTATCTTCTACCGATTCTCTGATCTTATCTATCTGATTTTGAATGTATTCTGTCTGTTCCTTTATATATATGCCTGCTAATTGATATTGTGCCGTTTTTAGTTTTAAGGCATTTGTGTTTGTTGGGTTTTTTCGATAGTTTTTGGAGGCTGTTTTCACTAGTGCACGTTTTTCTCTCACCGCTAAGGTTTCCCATGGGACTCTATATTTAGTTTTAATTTTTGTTGGAATGTATTTTGCTGCTGCCTCAAGGTGTGCATTGACAAAATTTTCGTATTCGTCGTTTGGTGTACTTTTTTCCGTCTTTTCTTGTAGTGTTTCGAATCTGTTTCTCAATTCTAATACGTATTTATCTCTGACATCTTTGTTGTTTAATAGGGCCCAGTCATAGTGTTTGGTGGTCGCTGTTCGTTTGTCGTTTTTTCGTAGGCTTAACCGTATTTTCGCCGTGACTATTCGGTGATCGGTGGACACACCCTCAAAAGAGGAGTATGCCTCGCAATTCAATGCACTATTCTTCCATTTCTTGTTTATAAGGACGTAGTCTATCTGAGCTTTAGTATTGTTTGCGTACGTGTATGTCCATAGTTTGTCCTCTCTTTTTTGGTAGTTTGTATTGAGGCATGCTAATCTATTTTCTATCATGAAATCTGTTAGATGTTGTCCATTTCTATTTGACGTGTTGTGGAGGCTGTATTTGTTGTTTCCGTTTTTCCCGATTTGTGCATTCATGTCTCCGCCAATGACTAACATGTTGTGTTTCGGGATGCTACGCACTAATGAGGATAACTCATCGTAGAAGGTGACTATTTCATTTTCTTCACTAACATTGGTGGGGCTGTAGCATGAGACGATTGTTGCTCTGGGGTTTCCGTTAAATGTAGCTACCATCATTCTAGGTTGTATTTTCTCTATGCTATTAAGCGTTTTTAGTGCTCTAGGTCCTATAAGCAATCCTACCCCTCCCACTGCGGCGTTGACAGAGTTTTTCCATGCGGATACAGTGGCGAGCGACCATCCATTGCTAGTTTCGTGATATTTGATATCTTCTGTGTGTGTGTATCTGTGTTCTTGTATGCATATTATGTCTATTTTATGTTCTTCGGCCGATGCGATTAGCTCTGGGAGTTGTCCTATTCTATTTAAGGTTCTTACGTTAAATGTGGCTATTTGTAGTGTTTGCTTGCATTTTAGTAGTTTTGATTGTTTGAGCTCTGTAGCTGATTTTTCGAACACCGAGGCCAGGGCTCCAACCTCAGCAGGACGCGCCCCTTTTTTACCCGCGCGAAGAGCGATGCGGTTTGTGTAAGTGGTTTGAGTGTGGGTCATGGTTATCTTTCGATGGCTGTTTTGTTCTCTTCTATAGAAGCCACTCTTATAGAGGAGCAGCAGTAGTTCCCCGATCGAACTGTCGATCCTGAGCGAAAAGTCGTCAAACTCACGTCCAGGACCCATTTGGGTATTGACTTTGGTCGTCCATTGGTTTATTCAAATACCTTAACGTACATCATGCTGCTTCCCATGTGTACATAATAAAATAAATAAAAATTTAAAAAAAAGATAAAAAAATAAAAAATTAAAAAAAAAAAAAAATAAATAAAAAAAATAAAAAAAATAAAATAAAATAAAAAATAAAAAAATAAAAAAATAAAAAATAAAAATATAAAAAAAATAAAAAGGGGGGGGGAATTTGTTTTAAGTTTTAACTTAGTTAAAGTCCAACATTAAGGTACTTTCTTATGACTTTCACTAATACTGACTTATACTTTTTTGCTGTATTGGGACTTTTCCAAGGGCTTTTCATTTTTTTTTTTTTTTTTCTCCATCCTACAGTTGGGGACCTAGCAGGCTTCAGGAATTAGAGCTCTGTGGTAGAATTTGGCGTTCTAGGCTTTTTCTTCTAAACTACTGTTAGGGCTTTCTTTACGAATTTTTAAATTATTCGATAGAAGATATTTAAAAACATTCTGCCTTGTTCGCTGACATGTGGATAGGCTTAATATCAAATTGGCTTTACAGTAGAGTAAGCGTGCCTTTACATTTAAAACGCATAGTTTAAGCATTATTTTACAAACAAAATACAGCATAACATTTTGTAAAATTCAGCATTTTAAATTGGAATTAAAGACATACTGACCAATATTGACATATTTCTTCCACTTGGCTCCTGAGTTCAAATGCTCTTCTTCGTCTGGACTTTTATTTACTACTGATATTTTAGGTAGCTTTGGGGGCGGTCTAGTGGGGTGAAGGGGACAATTCGTTTTTGTTGGGTTTTTTTTTTGTTTTTTTTTTTCTTTCTGAGGGGGGGTGGGCTGTAGTAGCATTCTAGGCTTTTTCTTCTAAACTACTGTTAGGGCTTTCTTTACGAATTTTTAAATTATTCGATAGAAGATATTTAAAAACATTCTGCCTTGTTCGCTGACATGTGGATAGGCTTAATATCAAATTGGCTTTATAGTAGAGTAAGCGTGCCTTTACATTTAAAACGCATAGTTTAAGCATTATTTTACAAACAAAATACAGCATAACATTTTGTAAAATTCAGCATTTTAAATTGGAATTAAAGACATACTGACCAATATTGACATATTTCTTCCACTTGGCTCCTGAGTTCAAATGCTCTTCTTCGTCTGGACTTTTATTTACTACTGATATTTTAGGTAGCTTTGGGGGCGGTCTAGTGGGGTGAAGGGGACAATTCGTTTTTGTTGGGTTTTTTTTTGTTTTTTTTTTTCTTTCTGAGGGGGGGGGGCTGTAGAATTTTTCCTACCTAAACAATCTAGATTTATAAGCAAGTGAATAAAATAAATTTCCCCGTCGTAAAACTGCGTCCAGTTCTACAATTGAACATATCACATAAAACTTATCAAATATCTTAGCCAATATCCTCTCATCCTCTCTAACTTGTAAAGCCATAAATATTCTATGGCCTCTTGCTTTTACATCGTTTTATTTAAGTTTTGCAGATGTGTCCACCATAAAATACATATCCGCTCGAAAGGTTTCTCAAAAGGTTATGTACTTTCCCAGACGACTATAATTCGAAGTATTTAGCAAAGAAATAATTCAGAAACTATTTTCGAAAGTCAAAGGAAAAATGAAATCAAATAATGTCAAATAATTTAAAAATAACTCAATAAAGTATTCCAAGCACAAATCTTTTATAAATATATTGATTAAAAGATAAAATGGAATACACAGGAAAAAGCAAAACCTACTGATTAATAAATTTTAAAGGCGTCTCAACACTTCTAGAATTATATTATATCTTGAAGTTAGAGATAATGTTCAATTCTGGGATCCTAGTCCCGATTCATTACATAAATATTCATGATACTTTTTTTTGTCTCATGCCAGAATGATATAATTTATTTATGTAAATAAATATAAATGAAATATTTAAAAAATGTTCCTCTTTGATAGATTGTTTGGCTGATTGATTTTAAAGGCATTTCTACCCGTCTACTGATGCAGTATAGCTTTATTAGTTCGGTTTAGCCCTGTTTATGGTATAACAACAATTCTTGGTTATTTAATATCAAATCTTGTTTATACATATATATCAAATATACACGAATACTAAATATTTTGTTGGTGGCATTTTTGAATGAGCCTGAGCTCCTTTTTTTCCAGTTAAATGGTTTCAAGTATTGATGTTTGATATGAAAAATTCGCTATACTATTAATGATGTTTGCAGATATTTATTCAATGTGTATATATATGACATATAAGATATTAGTTTGTTGGTAATTTCGTTTTTTATTTGGTTTGAAGTAAATTGTTTGCACAATCGTATTGCTATTGTTTGTAGAGGGTTAAATGGACTTAAATATTGTTATCAAACACAGGTCATTCAATTAAAACAATACTCAAGTTGCGAACTGTTAAATCGTTTCAAGTATTACTATGTATTATTAACACTTCAGTTAAACATCTGTCATTTGTTTACGCGCAGTTAAATGAACAAATGGTTCTATTTCAATCAATTCAACTTAGCAATAGTCACTTTTTTTAACTCTGTTTGAAAATCAAACCATTCTATTTGATACATAGTTAGGTGCCTATCAGGTTTTTCCATTTTGGGCCAGAGTGGACCTGGGAGCGATTGTAATGACGGGGTACACCGCATACCCCAAAGCTCCAGCTTCAGTGGATCATGACCAACACGTTAGTTAATGACATATCCAGGACACTCCTTGGTGAGTGGAACTTACCCCTCCTCAGAGATGAAGTTATTTCTTCAGAGAATACGAGTGGTTTTTCAACTGATCAATTTGATCCATATGGAATATAATTTTATATATCTTGCCTTTGGGTTTAGTTAGGCTTAGAAACTTTGGGTTCAGCACATGTGTTAGTAAGGTGCAAACTTGTGCGCAGGTGTTAACGCGCGTGCAGGGAGGATGTGTCGTTCACAGATGTCAAAATAAAAATCCCAGATAGAAAATTGTGACTTTGGGATTTGAATGACGTCCTGCACCGGAAGCGCGAGCGGAGAATTTGTGGATTTTGAAGAAAGTCTGTTAGTTGAGTCTTGCGGTCCGAAGAAGAAGGGTGACTTTCGCTAGCTTACAGTGGCCTTGTGGCGGGTGCCACACGTGTTGGGGGAGCAGATGGAAAAGCCAGCATTGATAGATTCTGTTTCTCTCTCATTATGTCGAAAAACTTTTTAACTCAAAGATAATAAAAAGTTTCGTACCTGAACTAAGAAGTCATATGTGTTTTTCGTTTTTCAGGATTCCTATGTTCTATGTATATATGTTATGAACATTCTATGAACGTTTCACATATCCGTATCTGGCTATGGTACACATATATTTGACCCTAACAAGTACTCCAGAGTTCGAGTGGACCAGGGAACAATTGCAGTAAAAGTATTGTGCCATACCCACGTTACTACTTTTTTGGAAGAGCTCTTACCCCTCTAAAAAAGCGACTGTCAGCGTATTCTAATCCCTGTTGATAGGGTGAACAGAAACCCGTATAATTAGATAAGATAATATATATTCGACAAAAAGCAAACATAAGCAAAAAAAATATAAAATCATAAGATTTATGGTACAAACAAGTTGCAGCAGGAATCATCCCATAGTTCTAACTGTCACTTGTCTTTGCAAGTGAAATTAGGCAACTAATAATGGTAGCTCCCTCTATTAGATGACCTAACATTTTTGCAGATATGATCCATTATGGTCATACCGAGAACAAGTGCACGGAAAGGGTTTTCTCTTTAAAAATTTCTTTTGTTTAGTCTTATAGAGCTGAATTTGTAATTGATACGAAGAGATGATGTCTAACATTTCGTGCATCTTGGAAATTATGCTGTTCCAGATAGAAAATTATAACTTCTGTAAAATGAAAATTCTAGTAATAGTTTCACTAGAGATTCTATTACTACTTCCCTCAGTTTATGTGTACCACACATGAGACCCTTAAATTTCTGGGATGTATTTCTGTTGGACTCTCTACATAACTCGAACAACAATACTTAACACACTATTTCATCAGTGCAACAAAGAATTCTAAAAATCATTCCATTCCTGGAGAAATTGATAACATTTCAGTATGATGTCACATCATCTTCATCATCATCATGTCATGCCGCTAGCACGAATATCCCTGACCCTCTCTCGCTATTCTCTCTATCGTTCATCGCCTCTGGTAGGTCTTCAAGGCCACATCCCGTATCCTCACATAGCTGCTGTATGTATGTTCGACCGGGTCGTTCTGCTTTTACCCGGCCATATGTGGGGGTCCATAGGAGTACATCACTTATGAGTTCGTCCCTACTTCTCCAGCAGTGACCTGCATGTCTGGTTCGTCTAACTTGGATAGTTTTCGTGAGTGGAGGCAGGTGGCCGTACTGGTGGAACCTAGTGGGGTGTTGCCGCCAGGACTTGTTCAATATTGCTCGCAACATTCTTGTGTAATTTCTGTCTAGCTTCTTCTCCAGCCGTTTAGTAAACGTCGAAGTATTGCATCCATATTGCAGTATCGACACGACTGCTACCTGGAAGAAACTTCGTTTCATTTTATCGGTCAGGTCTGATTTCCATATGATCGATAGGCTATCAATAGCTGTCCATGCCTTCGTTAGCGGCGTGTAGATGTCCTTTTCGGTTGATTAGACGCTGTTTTCTAGGTAGGTGAATTTTTTTACTAGTTTAAGAGGGGTTCCATCTAGTGTGTTGATGTCGCGCTTCTATTCCGTTTTCTGTGTATTGACATGGAGGCCAATGTCACATAACAGATTACAAATTTTAAAAAGTACAAGAAGGTGAGAGATTTTAACAATATGCATATCCCAAAAGTAATCAACCCCGTCAGCTTTAGAAGACTATCCAGGATATGAAGTAAAAAAAAAACAAAAAATTGGAGCCTCAGAAATGATGGAGCAGTGGAGAATGCGGAGTACCACTTCATTGCTATCACTTCCAGGTCCAGTTTGTCCCGGAGTTATAGCACCTGATAGCCGTGTGCGTACAAATTTCTTATGGTAAATTGAATTGTAAGAAATCGAACTGTTTGACCATTCAGTATGTGTGTAAACAAATAACTGACGTTTAATTATAGTGTTATGCTACATAGCAATACTTTAAACTTTTTAACTTTGCCTTATGCTGAACTGAATTATTCGAAGTAGAACTGTTTATCACTGAACTGCGTGTAATCAAATAACTGATGTTAGTGATACATGGCAATACAAGGAAGCATTTAGCTTTGACTTTTGCTTAATAGAATTCTTTGAAATATTACTATTTGATCATTTAACTGTGTGTAAATAGATATCTGAGCGTAATTGAATTGTTAAAAATATTGAACTAATTAATTTTGTTGACTTATTTTAACAAATCATATGTATCTATTAGATGTGAATAAACCGGATTTGACGTTAAATAACCTACAACAATTGATATGCCGTAAAACTAAACCAAACAAAAGTAATCATTTCATCTAGAGATACGAGAAATTCGTGACTTTTAACATTCTGATTTAGTTTGGTTTGGTTTGTTGGTCATTTGTAGGTCATTTAACGCCAAATCCATTTTTATGAAAATAATCTTTTCTATTTAAAACAATTCAGTTTAGCATAAGTACACATTTTAATTGTCAAATACATTTCCATTTCAAACTATTCAAGCAGTTATATGTAACAATTCAGTTAAGTGTAAATACAGTTTTTATGTCGAAAAACAGTTCTATTTCAAATATCTCAGTTAAAAATAAGCACACAGTTTAAATGTAAACACGGTTTAATTGTCAAAAACATTTCTATTGCAAGCTATTCAGTTTACTCAAACAATTCAGTTTAGCATAACTATGCTGTTAGTTCTATTTAACCCATAGATAGGGCCCTATCAGGTGTTACCACGCCGGGCCAGAGTGAACCTAGGAGCAATGACAGTGGAGGGGTACTCCGCATTCCCCAAAGCTCCAGCACTGCTGGAACCTCACCATCAGATAGTTTAGTGTCATATCCAGGACACTCGTTAGGGGTGGGGGTCTTACTCCTTTGCAGAGGTGCAGTCAGTGTATTCTACAGCCCCAGCCGACTGGGCAGTTAACATTCTGGCTTGATCAAATAAATTAAAACTAATTCGATTGAATTTTTTCGTTTAAAGATAAGATTATATTTCTAATCTATGCCGTTGAAAACATTATGAAATACCCCAATACTGAGGTGAAATTTATCGAATCCATCGACGAAGGCATCAAAACGGATATCAATTGCCTTCGATATTGTTGTATTAATTATTATCTTTCTATGCATTCAAGCAGAGCAATTCAACCAATATTTCAATGAAAATGTTTCCTTTGTTTGTTAATTTGTATATATATATATATATATATACATATATATATACTCACCAGACATAACTACCAGTAAGCATTATCTGTCCGTGAACTAAAAATCAACCTCTTGGTTAATATATGAAGATATGCAAATGATAACGGACGTTTAATTTCAGAAAGACTTCTCCGACCATTTGAACACTCGATGGAGTATGTGTGCCAGAGATCAAAGAGACTATTTTAAATATGTCTCCCATTTTTTACAGCTTCAATATCAATGGCATTTAAAGACATTTTTCACACACACACACACACACACACACACACACACACACACACACACACACACACATATATATATATATATATATATATATATATATATATATGTCATATAAAATGATGGATTGAATTACGATTATTTGGAAAAATACGACTGGGAGATAATATGTGGCAGTTATTATTCATCTCACCTCGTCTGTTTCAGTTCACATCTGTTTTGAAATGCTCATGCTGATAACTACATTGATGGCAAATATTCAATGGTAAATAGATCTCATATACATTTAACCCAAATATATAAATTACACAGATAGACTAATAATTATAGTGATTCCATATAGTCAACCATAAGCAGATATCATGAAAGTAAATATGTATGGACTGAATATAGATTAACGTTCTTCTCTCCCCTACTGTTTATACTCATTAGACAGTAGCAAATATGGCCGCTATCCAGCTAACAAGTTTACCGGAAGCATATGCAATATCATCAATATTTTATTTTAATCATTCGTTTATTGCCGGTGCAAATGCCAGACGGCATGTTAAAAAGCAGTTAGAAACTGCAAAATTACATCAATGTTTGTGAGTTTAATTTAAGTCCATTTCAACACGATTATTAATGTCCAGACACTTGTGAGTTATTTTCTATTAATGCAGTCAGATGTTATGATTCTAAAGTAAATATATAACAAGTATAAATATGGTTTCTCTCCTAACACAAATTTCAAGTCCCCCACTTTCTTTACTATACCCAATCATTATTTGTATAAATCCCGATAATGATTAACACGGATTAATGTATAAAACGCACCTGTAAATTTGGATTACAATAATCTGGAAAAAAAGATTTTTAACGGCATTTTTTTTTTAATTCGGCTTTTCCCCCCTTTTTTTATTGGTTTGTTGTGATATAACTAAAAATTAAAATAGTTTAAATTATGTCTTACAATTCAAAATTTACACATTATTTACAATAAACACACGGATATTCACACGAAAGAAAATTGCAGTGAAAATAAGTTCACATTAGAAAAATCACCTACTTCGATCTACATTCCCTTTTCCGACAAATTCTCAAACACAACAGTCAAATCGTTGGTGGATACATGAATGTTAAAATCGGCGAAAATGAAAATAACATATTCTGCCGACATATCTCATCAAGAGAAATTGGGAATATCTAACAGACTTTAAAATCAAAAACAAGCCAGCATACCATAATATCAAATTCCAAAAAAGGGAAGGAATAATATATACCTACGCCGACCCAAAAAACTATAAAAAAAAGAGATAGAATATATTCTCATAAACAAGAAGTACATAAATAACTTTCAGAACTGTGAGGTATACTTCCCTTTAGAAGAAGTCGAAAGAGTATCTTCGGATCGCAGAATCGTCCTAGCAAAGATACGTCCGAGTTTACGCAAAAATAAGATATAGACAATCAAAACTACTCATAACGACTGGTCCTCACCAATAGATATATTAGCAATAAATATACCGTAATGCTTGACAGCAACTGAACAAGAATACTGCGAGCAACATTGAACAAGTCCTGGAGGCAGCACCCCATAAAGCAGCAGCTGTACACCCCCCATCACAAAAACTATCAAAATTAGACGAAGCATACCTGCGGGACACTGCTGGAGAAGTAAGGTCGAGCTCATAAGTGATATACTCCTGTGGACCCCTTCACATAGCCGAGCAAAAGGCAACAGCTCGAACCAACATACAGCAGCTCTGTGCCGATACGGGATATAGGCCTGAAGACCTGCCGGAAGTAATGGATGATATGGAGGGGTGGCGGGAGAGGATCAGGAATATCCGTGCTGATAGCGTGACATGATGATGAACAGTAAGAAACGAATTTGTTACTGATCTGAAGTTTCATGAAACATATACTCTGAGTAAGGAATAATAAAAATTAGTAACTACCAATACAAAAGTAGCACATGAGAGCATTCCAATTGAACAAAAAAACAAAGGAGTTCTATGTGACTCACTGGTATTAAGGAAGATTGAGATACATTAAAGTAGCACTTTTAAGTAATAAAAACAACCAACTAATTCCAACACGCAGAAACATAAGGAAACTTAAAGAGAACAAACAAATACCAAAAAGGACTATAAAAATACATTCAAGATCGGATCAATAAAATATGTAACTCGGCTGAAGATAAGATATACGAATAGGATGCCAGGCAGTTAATGAAGGGAGAAAAGGAAAAGCATCTGGAGAGCAAATCTAAAAGCTGCCGGCCAAGTAGAACGAATACAAATGTGGAAAGAACATTTCAAGAATCTGCTTTTAAACTTCCCTTAGTCACAAAAATTATTCATGGCAAGTTAGATACCTGACTAGGATAGTTTATAGAGGAGTAATTTAACGTTGTACTAATAAAATTTAAAAGCAGAAAAGCGGCTAACCACGGCATGAAACCCACAGCATATCAAAAGCAATGAAATTAAGTGTCTTCAATTTTGAAACTCCTTATATAAACAAAATACAAAAGAGAAATGTATAAAAGGCTGCACCGTTCTCTTCCCTAACAAAGATGTCCTCAGATTCACCCATACCTACAGAGGCTGGACCCTTATTTCTATGGCTGCTAAGGTTTAAAATAACATGCTTATCAACACCATCACCCTTGAAATTGAGAAAATTAACAGGAAAAATGAAAACGGTTTTCGGAGAAATTGATCAATAGCATCGCGGAATCTGACAATCCATCAAATCATCGAAGGAGTTCACGCAAAAAATCCGGAGGTAAGACTATTTTTTGTTGATTTCTCCAAGATATTTGATTCCCTACACAGGAAAGATAGAGCAAATGCCACTAGCGTATAGTATCCCTAAAGAAACTATTATAGCCGTAATGAGGCTTCATAGAATGTTAAGGTTCTCTCAATTGTAGAAGACAAAGACTACTTTGAAACCATTGCTGGAGTTTTTCAAGCAGAAACATGAGCATCAAATCCCTTAATTATCTGCGCTGGCAACGTACTTGGAACATCGATAGATGTAATAAAGAAAAAAGGTAAGAAGCAGAGGATATCCCGAAAAAACTCTAACATACATAATGTAGAAGATATAACGCTTCTTTCAAATACAATTACATAATTACATAAGCCGAATCCTTAGTAAAAGACTTGGAGCAGGCAGCAGGAGACATTGGCCTCAACAGAAGCATAAACAAAATTGAGAACATGTGTTTTAAACGAGAAGGTGCCTTCTTTCTAAGTTCACGTCCCTTGGCAACAGTGCTTCATCTACTGAAAGCGATGTTAATATATGCCTAGCAATGGAGTGGACTGTTATCCGTAAGCTATTAATCACATGAATGTCTGATCAATACGATAACATAAAACGGGATTTCTTACAAACTGTGACAGTGTCAATATTACCGTATAGATGCACCAAATGGATGCAAACTGAAAGCGTAGACACAAAACTTGTGGAAAACTATACGAGAATATTCGAGCTATTGAGAACCAATGCTGGAAGTAACACTCTGTAAACAGCCGTGGTACGGTCAATTACCTCCCGTTAAAAAAAACAAAAACAAAAAACATCCAACTTAAACGAACAAGACATGCAGGACATTGCTGAAGAAGCAAGGACGAACTCATAGGTAACGTTCTTCGATGGACCCTTTAACATGTACATGGCAATGTTACTCTACCAGGAGAACTTATCTACATCAGCTCTGTACGTTAACTGGATGTGGTCTGAAAGACGTACTAGGAGAGATGGATCATCGGAACGGAAGTAGAGAGACACACACACACACACACACACACAGACAGAGACAGAGAGAAATCCGAGGTTGCAGAGAGATTGATGTTGATGATGAATATGTTTAAAAATGACCTTTTATGGCACCTTACTAGAGCGGAAAATTAAATATATATGTACCATCGCTAAAAAAAGTTAGCCAAAAGTTGCAAGAAAAATACCTCTTATTTTATTACTCTGTATGAATCTCCCCCGCGGATCTGTCTCAAATCAAAGGGATGTGAAATCATATCTTTAAGTTGAGAAAAGAATTCATCAATGTTACCAACCTTCCGAAATTTATGAGTGTTTTTTTTTAGCTAACTTTCTCCAGTTGAACAAAACTGGCATCAAACGTAGGAATCCCATTTTCTTGTACTTGCCAGTGTACGCACAAGGAAATAATGTACTTCGCAAACCACAATATTTTAATAAGCTTATCATAATCCCACAGAAGTCAACCATTACAAATCGTTGACCATAGCTATGTTGTATGCAAAATCTTATTTAAAATGTCAATATCAATGCATAATTGATCTATTCGGTTTCCTGATCGTTGTTAATAGGATTGTTCTTTTATATTACCCAAACAATACTTGGCCTCTTTGTTTAATAGTATATCAGTCTGTGTTCTTTAATTCTAGATTCATCCTTGGTGAACAACAGCAACAATATTACCTTAACTTAGAGGATAAGACGATTAAACCTTTCCTTAATTTAATAGTCTGATAATTTTGTTGTATTGGGTTTTATCCCACAAAAACACCGTAAGTTATTTTATGACAAATCTTATTTATACCTATTATACAGGCTTTGAAGATAATATTTGTAAACAGTCAGCGCTCATTTATTTGAATTCAGTTAAATGGTTATACATATGATTTTTAAATCAATAATTTGTAGGTATTCTTATTTTAATAAGTCAGCCCCGGCTTGTTTGCAAACAAGTTCTGCTATTATTTGCACACAGTTAGATAATTCCAAGTATTCTAACACGGATAGTAGTGTTTAGTAATAATCATGTTTTTACACTCACTAAAATGGCCCTCACATATTGCTCTGTAACACTAACAATCTAATTTAGGCACACAATTAAAGAATTTCATCTGTTGCTAAGCAACACAAATAATTCTATTTAACATTACTCATTCGTTACAATACATTTAAATGTTTCCAAGTATTGCTGTGTATCACTAAAAATTCTATTAAAAATCTGCGATTTTTTATACACATTCAAATAGTCAAACTGTTTTATTTTTTACGATTCCATTTTTAAAAAAAAATCATTCGTTTGCGCTCAGTTAAATATCAAACAGCTCTTTTTATCAAAAAGAACGTGGTAGCAATGGCAATGAAGGGATACAACACATTCATCAAAGCTCCAAGGCTTGAGCATCGTTATCAGATAGTTTAATGTCATATCAAGAACAATGAACGTTGTTCCTGCAATATGTTTTCAGACTTTTTTGTAAAGGCATTTAAAATTGTCGTAGACTCTTGTTATTGCTATACAGCTTATGAGATGACTGATCAATTTTTATGATTTCAGGTTCAAATTAACAGCTGCAGTAGGAATTGGAATACACCCTGCTATTGCCTGATTGTCACAGCTGGTGAATATCAAAAATGCAATATGGACGTGAGGACCCTTTCGAAGAATGATATGCAAAAAAATTATGTTTTAAACTTGGAAAGAATGCAACAGAAATGTATGGAAAGCTTCAGACTGCTTTTCGATCATCTTGCAAGAATCGAGCATCAGTTTTTGAGTTGCATAAGAGATTCAAGGAAGGCAGAGAGTCTGTGAGGGATGATGTGGGTGTGGGGGGAGTAAGGAAGTCAGAATACCAGAGTTGATGGGCCAAAGTATTAGGGTTAGGGTTACTATGTTGAGGTTTTAAGGGAGTTCAGGAAGAGATTCTGACTCTTCAAATCGTTTCAGTGGCATTTCCTGCAAGATAATGCACCAGTCCCCAACTCTATCCTTAACACAGACTATTTGAACAAGATGGGCATCAAGACAATTCCTCACCCTCCCTATTGTTCAGAAATTGCTCCCTGTGACTTTTGGTAATTCCCTAAGCGCAGAGGCTGTCGTTAAAAGACAATTGAGGATATGAAAGAGCCTGTGACGAAGGTCATTGATATGATCATTCAAGAGGACTTCCATGGGGCCTTCAAGAAGTTGTTGGAACGGTACAACAAGTACATTGAGGCCGGGGGAGATTACTTCGAAGGGGACTAGAGTTTCATGTGTGTACTATCAATAAAAGTGCCCATACGAAAACAGTTTGGAAACTTATTTAATGATCCTCTTATATTACACCAAAAATAAGTACAATACTATATATATATATATATATATAGTTAATAGGTTTCACTGTCATGTCATGGTGACATTATAGGTAGGACAATCCAGATGATGGAAGCACGTGTTGGACAGCAGGTGAAACAATAAATGTGTACGTGTAAATGCCAATAACACCCGGGCCTTCACAGTTGCACGAGTCAGTCATTAGCAAACATATATGTTACGAATATTTATACAATACATATTACTCTGATGAGAGTTTCTCTGTCGCACTTAAGGCTAGGAATAATAAACATTTTGTTATACTGGAAGCCTATGCAAGCAGATGGAACTCAACTACCCCTTGCGGAAATTTGAGGAAACTTGAGAGTCGTAAGTTTCTTTTTTTCTATGTGTCTTCTGTTCACAGCCTAATTCTTCATTACCTTGGTTTTAAATAATTTCAGTGAATTCTACTGGTTGTTTTCTGTTGATGAATCACCACTCGAAAGGGACCTATAGAGTTTTTTTTCGCGTTATTAGTAACTTTTTTATAAAAAAGAATGACTTTGGTACTTAAAGAAATAATACACACACACACACGCACACACACTCGTGAGTATGTATGATATTTGTGTTTAAGGGACAGTGATAGAAAAACTTTGCTATTTGATTTTTGATAGCGAATATGTTTTAAACATTTTTCGATACCAAAAACACTAAGAATATTCACAATAAACAACTTTTAAAAATATTCGCTTTGATGGTATTTTACTGGGATAATAAACACGAATAGCTTTGTTTACTTATATACATATATATATATATATATATATATATATATATATAGTGCAATTAAATGGAGACTCAAACTCGGTTAAGCCGTCATAATAAATTTATTTCGGCGGAGAACATTGTTGGTATATTCTTATGTGGTATATTCTTATATGACTCTTTTACATGCTCTGTATTGTCCCAGTCGCATCATATCTCTGGGACAATACAGAACATGTAAAAGAGTCATCCGATGAGACGGAGAATATACCAACAATGTTCTCCGCCGAAATAAATTTATTATGACGGCTTAACCGAGTTTGAGTCTCCATTTAATTGCACTATATACGCTCTGAATGTGAATTTTGTTATACCCTAGAGAATAAATAGAGAACTAACAATAGCCATACATTGAGCACTCTCATAGATTTATATGATTCATCATCATCATCATCATGTCGCGCCGCCTGCGCGGATATCCCTGACCGTCTCTCGCCATTTCTCCCTATCATTCATCGCCTCCGGCAGGTCCTCAGGGTTACATCCTGTGTCCTCACATAGCTGCTGTATGTAAGTTCGTGCTGGTCGTCCCACTCTTGCACATCCATGTGTGGGGGTCCACAGGAGTACATCGCTTATGAGCTCGTCCTTGCTTCTCCAGCAGTGTCCTGCGTGTCTGGTTCGTCGAACTTGTATAGTTTTTGTGATGGGGGGCAAGTGTCCGTATAGTTGGAGTCTCGTGGGGTGTTGTCGCCAGGACTTGTTTAATACTGTTCTCAACATTCTTGTATAATTTCCGTCCAGCCTCCTCTCCAGCCGCTTCGTAAGCGTCCATGTGGTGCATCCATATAGCAGTATCGACACAACCGCTGCCTGGAAGAAACTGCGTTTCATTTTATCAGTTAGGTCCGACTTCCATATGATCGAGAGCCTATCGATAGCTGTCCATGCCTTTGTCAGTCGTGTGTCGATGTCTTTCTCGGTTGATGAGACGCTGCTTCCTAGGTAGGTGAATTTGTCGACTAGTTTCAGAGAGGCTCCGTCTAGTGTGGCAATGTTGCCCGTTTGGTTGTAACACATATATTCGGTTTTGTTTGCATTGACATGGAGGCCAATGCCAGCTGCGGCTCGTTCCAGACTATGCAGTAGTGTCTCTGCTTGATTAGGCGTATTCGCTAGTAACGTCAAGTCATCAGCGTAGTCGGCGTCCGTGATTGTTTTTGCGGGGTACCTTTTGCTTCTTCTCTTAGTCAGCTGGAAGCCATTTTCTCTGATTTTGTCGATCGAAGTCCTAAGCACATAGTCTAGACAGATGATAAAGAGGTACGGGGCTAGTGTGTCTCCTTGTAGTACTCCTGCAACTATGTCGAAGTATTCCGTGTCTCCATCTGGTGAACATACTTTCCCTTTGGTGTTTCTGTAGAGAATCATTATCGCTGCTACGGTTTCTTTTGGTAGGCCGTATGCTAGTAGGATTTGCTCCATCTTCCCTCTGTGTATGGAATCGAATGCCTTGGTAAAGTCGACAAATAGTAATGTCGCCTGTAAGTTTTTTGCCCGAACGCCTTCCAGGATTCTACGGATGGTCAGTATTTGTGAGGTTGTGGATCTATTTCTCCGGAAGCCATTTTGGTTTCCTCATATATTCTATGTAAAACGATAATCCACACCTACTTTCCTTGGACACTAACTGGATAATTTATATATATATATATATATATATATATATATATATGTATAAAGCAACATCTTGAAGTGATAATATACATTTATATATATTTCAGGATAAGATGTTAGTTGACCACTTCGATAAACTTCACATTTATAAGTATTTCCTCCATCTATTAACAACCCGATCACTAAAATCTGACGAATATTGTTATTCGAATAACACAAAGTTAATGAGTGAAAGAGTTCTAAAATAATCTATTTTCTGTCGACAAAGCATTTTATAAGCCTATTGATTATATTTTGGAATTTTGTTGCTGAATCAAAATTGGTTATTGCTATGAAAAAAATGACAAATAGATTTTCCTTTGGATGTAGTCCAGGCAGTTATGAATTTTCTTGCAGTAAAAAAAAAAGATTCTGACTCTGCTTCATGTTTGAGAGATTTTTTTATGCACCATTAAGATCAATGTTATTTAGGCGAACTAATAGAAAGTGCCAAAATCTGATGGTAACGTCTCTCTCGAGTAAGATGATCCCGGGTAGAACAAGTGAAATCACGAAGAAAGAAAAAATACTTTATGACCAAGAAGCAGATTAAAATATGAAATTCTAATGAGAGATTTTGCTGAATTAATTGTTTATCTGGATTTTCAAGGAAACTAGACACATATAGGTAGTACAATAACAAAGTTCAATGGGGTCATATTTCAGCAACAAAACATTTTTTAACGTGCCACGGGATATGCTCTTTTAACCAGAGATTAAAAAAACGTAAAAGATAGCAATTTCTGTCTCAAAACTAGGAGAGGGTAACTTTTTGGTGTGAAGGCCGCATCACTAGGTTATGAATAATCAATGGGTCACATCTTTTAAAATCAAAAGCATTTCGTCTCAATTCAAGTCCAATTGTTTATTTTTAAAAAAAAATCTTTTAGAGGCTCCTGCTGGCCGCAAAAGAAAAACAGCGTAGCAAGCTGCATAAAACCCACTGGTCACAGTGTGACCACTTTTGCTCTAAAAGAAGAGTCATTTTGTCACCTCATTAAAGGATGGGGCAGTAGATCATGAACACTGGGTAGCGTTGGTTTACCCTTCATTTGTCTTTCGTCCCTCAATGTAATTACATATTAGGGTAGAAACTATTTGATACGTATAGAAGAGTCCAACAATCTTTATTTAAATGAAACCTATTAAGGATAGTTGTTCCAAGTTTTGGCATTCGATCTTTTTCGGGTCTTACCTTAGACTTTATTTGATCCTTTCTTCTACCTTGTATTGTATTGCTACCGTTAAGTGCCCAGCTCTTCACTCGTTCTGTCAGTTTTCTTGGGATATGTTTTATCGGACAAACATATTTGTTCTTGTTCGGATCGCCTTATGTTAATCTGTGTTTTTTCTGTTAATTCCTGTAATTTTAACGATCTCAATTTTTGGCGATACGATTTTAAAAAATCAAAGAATAAACAAACAAAAAACGACGCAGGCAACGTTTATGTGATCATCTAATTCAATTTCTGTGACAGTTACCATATCCTCACCGGTTGTGATCTTTGCTGTGAATTGACGAGTACAGTTAGAAGTCCACCTTCCCCTAAAATCTTTTCTAGACCAGTCCTGTTAGCTGCTGATGTAGAATTCGCAGAATGCATCTTTGCGGAGCGTTAAGAGCACAAACAAGTTTCTGGGATAACACACTAAACTATATGATGGTGAGATTCCAGTCATGGAATGTTAGGGATTGCTGAGTATCTTTTCATTTCCATTACCAGAAAGGTGGTACCTGTTAGGGTCCCATCTATGGGTCAAACAGAAATATTTAAACCATATTTACCAACCCTCGACTCAGGCAGGATATGACACAAAGACGATTTTAAGCGGAGTTTAACAGGTTTGAATTCTGAATTTTCCTTCTCCTAGACGAGTTGCCTAACCAAGGCTGAAGAACCCAGTTTGTCATACTATTTACTCATAGCTGTAGGGAGAATAAATGGATTCATACATTTCCCAAGAGATTTAGTGCTATGTGAAATGCAATCAGCCTCGTCCAGGATTTGAACTCGTGTCGCCGTGTCTATTTCCTATGACGATAACTATTACACCACGGGCAACAGAAATATTTAAACAATTACTATTCTTGAAACAATTTAATTGTATACAAACAACTGACAGATAAATTGAATTATTAGTATTAAGCAGCAATGCATGGAACCAATTAACGATGTGAAGACGAATAAATAATGTTGAGTAGTTTTATAATGTTAGAAAATTTTCTTCGTCGCCACTTTTGTAATATTCTGTAAGGAGAATAATTTTGGCCGATACTTAAAATAACTTCACTCTTATGCAATGCTGAGTCTGGAATGCTAAACCATGCTAACTCTCAATGTTACATTTCAACTCTATTTTGCTTATGTACGTGATTCTTAACTTGCGTCAGACCCATTCATATAGCCACCACTTCTAGTCACGTGAACTCCTCTAGCAAAATCCATTTCAACACAATCTGCTTGGTGGATAGAGATCAGTGTTCGAACCACGAATTGGTATCGGTACATTCTTCTGCATAACAAATAAAATCACTTGTGTTAGATATCTATACTTGAAGACATTTAAAAGCATGAAAGTAAAACTATTAGTGTTAGATAGCAATACTTGAAACCATTTCACTGTGTGCAAAGAATCAACTCAGGCTCGTTTAAAAATTGATACCTAAAATTATTCGTTTACAAATAATATATATTTAATGCAAATATATAAACAAGATTTAGCGTTTAATAACCTACAAGGGTTGATATGACGTGAAACAATACCAACCAACAAACCAACCGTTCCATTCGAACGCAACGCACTAATGACTAACTGTTACGTATATATTCAAAAGATCCTCTGATCACATGACTTGATAAGATCACAACCTTGTATTTAAACGACATATCTGATCAACGCACAAATAAATTAATCTTGATATCATTGTACATTACTAATATTATAAATTATCTGTTTTACACTACATATCAACAAAAAAAAATCCAACAATTTGGAATTGTTTTTAATCGTTCTTACTACCTACAGCAATTGCTTGAAAACTATTGGTATTAAATAGGAGTATGTGAAAATATATAACTGGAGAATCAAATAATATTATTGAATAGGAATAATTATTTCAAATCGTATAATTGTGTCTAAATTAGAAATATATCTCGATTTAGTTTCCATGCGCTTCTTCGTCTTCTTATTTGTCCATCTTAGTCAATGAGGACCATCTGATCAAGCTATGATTGAGGACAAGATTCGTGAGTGCACAGATGGTTAATGAGGCCAATCTGAGCGCGGAAGAGTCTGGGGCAGTGAGAATAAGGAATAGTAGCGGCAGAGGCTTATGTAGCTGTACCTTTTCTAAGTTTCTTATGTGACATTGTTGTTGCGTTCCTTCTTGCTTCACAGGCTTTCGTCACTTGTATTTGTCATATGCCAAATATTCTTGACTATAATAGATCATACCGAAATTCTTTATGGATATCTTCAGTGTGTCTTTGTAACGCTATCTCTAGCATCAATGGTAGCGCTTGCTCCAAGACAGTTTGTTGTAGAGTAGTTTCTTCGAGAGACGGTGATCTTTCATGGGGACAGCATGACCAGCACAACGAAGCTCTGATTGCATGAAGATGATTAAGATATTGGGAACAGAAACCCGTGTAAAAACTTCGGAGTCGGGATATGCTTTTGCCCTCTAATGGCAATAATCATCCTAAATCAGGTTTTGTAGAAGTGGTTTAGCTTCTTCATATGCCGTTGATAAGAAGTCTATATTTCACAGCCATAATGGATGGTCGTAAGAACTACAGCTTGATATATGCCTTGGCTTTTGTTGCCTTTGAGAAACATAACACAGAATTACATTCGAAATGTTTTGCCTATATAAGATATTCTCACAAATTTTACAACATCGTGTCAAATTGGAAAATCGAACAATGACAATGAAGAGGATTCCATACTTTTAAGGAAGCAATATTTGGTTTGGTTTGGTTTGGTTACTTTGTTTAATGGTATATCAACCTATTTTAGGTTATTTAATAACAAAGCTATTCTCCTAGAAAAACAGTAGTGGTACTATTTAACCCATAACTGGGAGGATAAGGGGGCCCATACCTTTCCCAAAGGATTTTGCCCGAAAGTGAACGTAATAGCGAGACTGGAATACGAACCCGCTTACAACGATTGCTCAGTCCATCGCTTTAACCATTACACCACAAGGACACCCCCTTCAAGATTTGGAGCATCACCAAAAAATGTAAATTCCTTTCTTATCTTGGACCCCTCTATTATTGAGGGATCTTAACACGCAGCAGAGGAATTATTTCTACATATTCTGATAAAAGTATATTTCTCGTGCATTTTGTGAGCAAACAGGAAAGCCAATGTCAAGAAAATATTTTTCTCATAGGTTGAAAAATGAAAACTTAGTGGCTCGGATTCCATGTCGAAAACCTTTGATTTAAAAAAGAAATCAAAAGTTTCATCGTGACTTTACCATTGAACATTTTGTGTGGACAGAGGAACAATGGAATATTGTTCACTTTAGTGATGAAACTAAATTAAATTTGTTTGGATCTGAAGGTAAGAGATTTGTAAGACGTAAAAGTGGTTAACACTTATCACCACAATACTTTAAGAAAACAATGAAGTTTGGTGGATCAGGGTAATGGTGCCGGGGATGATAGTTTCTGCAGGATTACGACCCTCATTAACGTAAATAGATAGTTGAAAACTCCAATATTTATGAAAGACCACGCGATTTTCCACAAAGTTAAAACAGTGAAGTTTTCGTGAAGAGGAAGAAATAGCTCTTATGAAGTTCAACACAATGCCCAGATATTAATCCTCTAGATAATGTATTGAAAATTATCGGAGAGAAAGCTCGGAACAGAAGACCACAAAATATTTTATGAAAGAAGAATGGAAAAGTATCACCACCACATTTTGTAAGAAGTTAATTGGCTCATTTAGTCGAAGATGCAATTCAATGAAAACTTCACTAAATATTGAGTTTGTCTTTTGTTTATATAGTTACCTTACAAGGATTTATGATGCGTTGCTTAACTTTTGACCAGGACAAAA
>OY757928.1:61039383-61074383 GCA_963585895.1 Sepioteuthis lessoniana
TATGGAGTTTGATTTGTTTTGTTTTGTAAAATAGTAGGTATTCAAGTGGATAAAAATCTGAGAAAGTAACTCTAATTATTTCGGAAAATATATTTGTGTTGGTTTCGGCCTTAAGCAAATCATAGCCCCTTTGTCGTTTCTTTCTTGATCACTCACATCGGACTGTATTTTTATGAAAATTTGTGGAAGAAGAGTGGTAATCATGAAAATTATATTTTCGTCTTTTTTTTTTCTTCAAGAATTGAACTATTAAGACTTAAAAGTTCATTTAAAAATTATTCCATGTTTTGCTACCGCAATTAATATATCGAAGTTGCTGCATATATATATATATATATATATATATATATATATATATATATATATATCCGGTAGGTGTCCGAAGACTATGTATATAGAATAGATGTATAAAACTTTCAAAATAATTTTGGCGCATTAAGGAAGGAGAACTAATCCCGCATATAAAGCGGGAAATAGTTACACAGTATTCAATGGCTAACAGCTACAAAAGCACATTAAACCTTTGTATAAGAGATAAGATTACTATAACTAATTTTAAGGAGCCTAGAAGACTACTCTATGGACATATTGGGCTGATACTTAAATGTAGATAAGTTTAAAGTTGATTGATAGAGGAGACCTATGAAGGAAGCACGACTGAATTGAAGACAGGGGTGTGAATATTAGATTAAATCAGTTAATTTATGAGAATTAGAGGATGAAACAATTTTCAGTAATTAATAGAATGACATTGCTGGGGGTCTATGTAGTAAATTCACAAGTTATACCAGCGGCCTTTATAGCGTTAGAATGAGGTTCAAATTTCGATTTGTTTATTTCAGCATCTAGATGTAGGGATGGCTGAAAAACCCAGCAGTCCTCAATGTGATATAAATAAAATAAACGTTGAAACAAAACATTTATAAAAAATACCTATTGAGAGGAAAAAAATAAGCGTGGACGGGAGCCCAAATTACTTTGGGGCTAAACACAGAGGAAAAAATAACAATATCGTTAGCAAGTTTAAACTGTACAAAAGTTCCACTAGTTGTGGTGAACCCACACCTCTCGTCCTAGGGGTGGGCAAATAAAAGTTATACCTATTTTTCTATGTCTATAATGTATTTATTGTTTTACGCACCTTCATCAAATTATTATCATATTCTAGCCCAAATCTCTTCGCTACATATAATACCAATATTGTACAACACTCCATAGTATATTGCAATATAATATATCCCTACACCTCGATATTCATTGTGATTCTGATCCACCATACTATACTCTCTTAAATACACTTACAAATCAAATATTTATTATTTCCCTCCACATGCAATGATGAAGTTTTGTTCGTTAGTAATAATCACCAACACACACCGAAATAGATAGAAAGATCTTTCACGACAATACTGTAGCAATATCAGATATATCGACGACTATCATCCGGTAAAAACAACGCGCTGCGAATGTACCTTCTCATACACATGCATTACGTACCACTTACACATACACACACAATACACAACGATAATCCACACAAGCGCGTGGGCACACACACACACACACACACACACACACACACACACACACACACAAATATCAATACACAATCCTTACGGATTTTGACTGTATTTTCCGATTTTTGATTCATTTCATTTTGTTATCTGCCTGATGATTGTTGTTTTGTAAAAACTTAATGAAACCCAGGGGTCGCTGACAAAATTTCATGGAATTAGGCATATAAATCTAATCTATGTTTATTTATTATTATTATTATTATTATTATTATTATTATTATTATTATTATTATCATATAATAGCTCTATCCTAGTATTGAAAACTCTCCATATTATATTGCACTTGATTCGGCACAAACCCTCAAAGTGATTTTGTGAAATACAACAGATTTAATATATATATATATGTAGAGAGAGAGAGAGAGATAAATGATATAAAATCTGACGCTACATAAGTGTAAAATATATTTTTAAAAAGTAATCAACAGTTGATTTTATTTATTGTTGAATACGTTGCTAAAATTATCTGTTTCGGTGTTTATATTAACCTATCATCACGGCATGAACTGTGTGATATTTTAATCTGAATTTAATTCAATTTTTTAAATTATTTACATGAACAGCCGTCAACATTAAGATTTGCTTTTGGGTATACCAATCAGAAGTTCTTAAAGATACCTTTCAACAGTAGAGAAATTCTACCTGAAGATCCTTTAACTGCTGCAAATAATGGGATTGCCGTATCAAAAATATCCGCAAGTATGCATAGTATGTTGTTGTTGTTGTTGAAACCCACTCTGTCCATAGGTGATATTTCGCTCTCTATATACGATGTAATTTACGTAGAAATATGCATTGACTTTTATCTTAGAAGCACAATTAGTATCACTTCAAAGATCTTCGCCTGCAATTTCCCATAGAGCTTTGTGCATAATCATTGGGGAATTTTGCAAAAAAGAAAATAAGAGAAAAATGAAAAAATGATTTGCTTGCAGCAATGCAAGGCAAAAAATATCCTTTTACTTTGTTCAAACCTAATGATTTGCCTTATCACAGGGGCACGAAGAACACGTGTATTCATTCTCTGCACCTTTGCCGTAATTACTTTCATATGTCAAAGTTTGCACGTGACAACAACAGCAATAACAGCAACAACAACAGCAGCACCAGCAAAAATTAATAGAAAAATATCAGCGAGAATTCCTGAATAAAACAATTTGCCTTTATTTTTTTGTATACTTTTACTAGATTGTATTATTTGTGAGATGAATATTGATTCTGTGAGATTGATATTGGATTAATCAAATTATATTGTTTTTAGTTCTTAATTAGTTTCGTATATCCTTCGTCTCTATTATATATTGGCGCGTTGCGGGGTAGTTGGGGAATACGGTGTATCGGCGTGTGCAACCTTCAAAGCCGTTATTCAGTTAATTTACCTTCCTTCGGTCGTTGTCGTTTATTCTTGCGAATGATTGGATCTTATGTCTCGATGGAAATTAATATTTAAAGCAAAGTTTTAAGCATATGCTTTCAAGTTATTTTTGAATTTCAACCTAACAAACTTATTATTTGTATGCATGATAGACAACGCTGTTTATGCAAACGGTTAAACTTTTTCCGTCTACACAGTTCGAATTTAGTAAATATAGATATACGGTTAACAAACGCGCCCATATATATATATATATATATATATATATATATATATATATATATATATATATATATATATATATATATATATATATATAACGGCAACCTCTTGACAGATGATAACTGTCTTTACCTCCAAAATTACAACCCAAACATTGCGATTTACAAAAATACACAAGATGCATAAGATGATAATAAAGTAAGACATCTGTACATCAGTGGATTATAGTGACATACGCTTGCATGACAGGTATGTCACTCTTTGGTTCTATATAGCTTCAGACCAGTGACAAGCGTAGCAAAATATCTGGTGACTATGAAAACTGCAGGATTTATTTCAAATTAGATTTCCTTAGACTTTTCCGGTCAAAGGATAACTAACAGATATTTTATATTGTAAATTCCTTCTACAGTTTTGAATTTCGAGTTGCCTTTACCACAACCTTGTTATTAGAATGGATTTCATACTTTCTTTAAAGAAAAAAACAAAGACCGGTTATTTTAGGATTATAAATTTATTTCCATCCTGTTTTGCGTGTCTGTTGTAAACCAAAAACACGAAGAAAAATATGACAGGACTTCTTCAGATCTAATGGATAAATAAAACGGAATAGACACGGGGGAAGGGGAAGGGAGAGAGGTGTTGCTCTGTAAAATTAATTACATTGAGCTCTCTCTACCAGGAAAATTTAAATGTTCAGCTCTTGAATTAATTTTTTGTCCTGAAGGAATTACTCCCAACTCAAGTTTGACTGGACCGAATAATACTATATATATATATATATATATATATATATATATATATATATATATATATATATATATATGCTCCAGTAATATCCTTTCCATAGCGCCATTCTCCTTTAATAAGCAGTTAAACAATAGTTTGGTTTCGGTTTATTAGGTTTTTATGGCATATCAACCATTGTAGGTTATTTAATGCCAAATCCAGTTTTATACGTATAAACAGATTCATTTCAAACAATTCATGTTAGCGCAAGTATTCAATTTAAAAGTCAAACAGAATTTTCAAACAATTCAGTTTAGCATATGAGTACTTGTTTGTTTACATACAGTTAAATGTAAAAACAGTCTCTTTTCAAACAATTTAGTTTAGCCTAAGTACACTATTTAGTTCTATAGGGAGGACCCTATCTGTTGCTACAACTCTGGACCAGTGTTGACCTGGGTTCGATGGCAATAAAGGGGTTCTCTGCATTCCTCAAAGCTCCGGCAATGTTGGAGCCACGCCATCATATTGTTTACTGTCATATGCAGGAACGGGAGTCTTACTCCTCTGCAAAAATGCAGTCGGTAAATTCTGCTGTCCCAGCCGACTTAGCCAGTTAAATGTTTGTGGAGACTGACTCTTTAATTTCGATATATCAACCGGTCTGGTGCAAGTAAAACTCTGAATTAAAACTTGCTAAACTCATAAATCTTAACGTGTGTCACATCCTTCCCTTGCAGATGTATATATATATATATATATATATATATATATATATATATATATTATCGTTACTTTAAGAAAAAACCAAAGACGGATTAATATAGGATTATAAATTTATTTCCATCCTGTTTTTCAGTTTCTGGTGTAAACCAAAAACACGAAGAAAAATATAGCATACATTGAGCTCTCCACCAGGAAAATTTAAATTTAAATGCTCAGCTCCTGAATGATTTTCTTGTCCTGAAGGAATTACTCCCAACTCTGGTGTAATTGGACCGAAAAATACCTATATATATATATATATATATATATATATATATATATTCAAGTAGAACTGACAGCACTGAGTTTCCTTACTTTTCTCTTCATCCGTCTCTATCATCCATCCATATGCCAGAGAAAAAAAATTGATGACTGAATATTTGTGTGCATTTTGGGGAAAAAACATTTCAGTCAATGTTTTTTGAGACTTTTGCATCAACCCGAAATGAGTGCCTCGCATAGTATAATGGTGATGAGCTAGGCTAGCAAGACAATTGTTTGTTAGCTGGATTATTATTGGGGGCCCCATACTTCTGGCCTTGTACAAAACTAAAATATTTAGAAAATTGAATAATGCAGCTATATAAATTTCTTTGAAAAAAATATTGTGTCAAAAAGTTGAAAATTTGTCCCGCAATGGTCCGGGAGACTGGCGTTCATTCCCAGGTCGAGTCATACCAAAGACTCAAAAATGGCACTTGATGCCGCCTTTTTTGATACTGAGAATTATAAGTTTAGAATCAAGGGTAAAGTGGAACAATCCAGAGACTAGAGTTGTGCCCCCCCCAACCTATGTCTCGTTCTAGTACCTATTGAAAAGGGAGCTTTCGGGTCACTATTGATTAAGGTTGCTTACTTTTCTTTACTATATATATATATATATATATATATATATATATATATATATATATAAACCAGAGACACCATTGGTAATTGTAGTCGGGGAACTTAAGTAAAAGACTTAAGTACCCCGACTACAATTACCAATGGGGTCTCTGCTTATTATATTGTACAAATTTTGCTGTACACGTAATTTAATTCTATCTCTCTCTCTCTCTCTCTCTCTCTATATATATATATATATATATATATATATATATATATTTAAATAACTACATATATATATATATATATATATATATATATATATATATATATATATATATAGTTATTTAAATCCTATGAAGAATTAGGATCTCAACTATTTTTATAGAAGTCTCTGTGCTAAAAGTGTTATGTATTAATTGATATACAATCATTAAATGTGATTGAAAGTTTCTGAAAACAATAATAGAAACTTTATATATATATATATATATATATATATATATATATATATATATATATATATATATATATATATGCACACACACACACGCATGCACACACACTAACACACACACACACACACACACACACACGAATATATATATATATATATATGTGTGTGTGTGTGTGTGTGTGTGTGTGTGTGTGTGTGCAGGTGCAGAAAGAGTTCCTGTGATCTAGTGGCTGACATACTGGACTGCATCATTATTTTAAGAAAGTTCAAACTCTACTGAAGCTACTGTATTTACTATTTGACTAATACCCTTTGGAAAGGCATGAACCCCATTAACCCTCAGCTATGATTTAAATAATACCACTACTTTTCTTCTACAAGAATGGGTTTGATATTAAAAACCTATGAAGGTTGATTTATCATGGAACATAACTTTAGCAGAACGTGTACCGCATGAAGGGAAATGGTTAGGCTAAACTGTTTGAAGCTGAGTCATGTTAATCTTTTCAATGCTGTTTTTATTCTTTCTTTTTCTCATTTACAGACACTATCCTTAAAGTTGTGTATCATTAATTCCCAGACTGAGCTATTTGATTTTGGCTGTTTTTCCGCCCAGTATCAGGTGACGTGCCCTGTTGACCCGGGTTTGGATTCCCCTGCCTTTCTTCACAGGTCCTCGTGGTGTAATGGTTAAAGCGATGGACTGCAGAATCGAAGTACGCAAGTTCGTACTCCAGTCGCGCTGTTACGTTCCCTTTCGGGTAAATACACTTAGGAAAGGTACGAACCCCCTTATCCTCCCAGCTATGGGTTAAATAATACCACTACTGTTCTTCTAGGAGAATGGCTTTGGCATTAAATAACCTGTAAAGGTTGATATGCCATTAAACAAAGAAACCAAACCAAACATATCTTATTACTTGCTACATTTTTTCTCTTCATGCTATAATTTCTTGGATAGTGTTTTAGCAATAAACTAAGTGCAAAATTGTTTTTTGAGCCTTGAATTATTTCCACAGTTATAGTTTTACTTAAAATAAAGTGAAAACATGTACTTTGTATGTTTTCCACATTAAAAGGCAAAATATGTATATATATTTATCAATGGCAAGTTAAGGTCTTACTATACAGTGTCGAGTCATACCAAAGACTTTAAAAATGGTACTTGATACCACCTTGCTTAACACTCAGCATTATAAGGTACGGTTCAAGGGTAAAGTGGAGCAATCCTGGGAATGGAGTAGCGCCCTCCCCTACACCTAGGTGTAGTAGCTATCGAAAAGGGAGCCTTCGGGTCACCCTCGACTATGGTCGCTAACTTTACTTTTACTTATACAGTGTAAGATAACTTCTCATCTGTCCGGGCCAGCTCTCTACAGATCAGTATTATATATGTATGTATGGTAATTTTCTTCTGCCTCCTTTATAATTCAAATTATGTATTTCTCTGTCAGGCTCTCTCTTTCTCTCTCTCTCTCTCTCTCTATATATATATATATATATATATATATATATATAATGTCTGTGAGAACAATTTGTCAGAAATGGCGGGATAATCAACGTATTTCCATGCCGAGGTTTCATTACCAACTCAACCTCCGTTTTCTTGACTAATCTTGAACTTTCTCCATCAGACATAAGGAAATACATAAAAAAAAAGATCCTACATAAAGCTCTAAATGCATTAGAGTTGATATGAAAATCCCACAGAGTGACATCAATGCAACAAAGTCTGGTGATATCGGGTGTTACTGCTGGGGCGCTCTGGGTTATTGGTAATCATGCCTAAACTCAGAGTCATTACCAGATGAAGGTGTTTGTGTAAGCAATGCTGCTGTATAAACATCAGTCATTTTATGATACCCTTATATTTAAAGTTAGTGACCCGAAGGCTCTCTTTTCAATAGTTAGATCACTGAGGTGTAGGGGAGGATGCCACTCCTTTCCCTGGATTGTTCCACTTTACTCAAGATCCATACCAATTTATCCTCAGAGTTAAGCAATGAGGCATCAAGTACCATTTTTTGAGTCCTTCGTTTTAAACTTTGGTATAAATCGACCAGGAATTGAAGCCCGTAGAAAGGAAGAGAGAGATGAACACACACATACACACACACACACACACACACACACACACACACACACACACATACACACACACACACGCATATATATATATATATGTTCATCTCTCTCTCTCTGTATATATATATATACATATTATCTATTTATATATATATATACGCGTGTGTGTGTCACTCTCGATCTCCTTTACTCCTCTCTCTCATATGCATTCACTCTCTCTGTATCTGTTTCTCTCTCTCTCTCTCTCTCTCTCTCTATATATATATATATATATGATTCGTAATAGCGAAAGGCAATAAAAACATTTTCCAAATGTAATTTCTTAGTAAGAAATTCAAATATTAGCTACGCTCTTTATTATAGTCGTCATTTGGATTTAATGTTCAACTGTTCAAAATATTTACCCTGACCAGATATCTGCAGCCCCGCCCTAAATTTCGGCAGCTCTAGCCTTGTTGTTACTCCTGGTATTACAATAATTTCAATATGAATATAATATTTTTGTTCGTTAGTCTTATGCAACTAAGGGTATAAAGATTTGAATCTTCTGGTATCCCCTGTGGATGTAATAATAAGGGAATATATCTGGTAAGCGAAAAATATACTCAATGACAAAGCGTAATGATATAGGTTGCTCGGAAGTTTCAATAGCAAACACATCATAATAACAATTCCACGTAATGATTGCAATCTAAACGGTATGGTAAGCCTTCAAACCGGTTACCAGTATGATATAACGGGTTACTATTTACCAACCCCTCCGCTCGGGCAGGATATGACACAAGGTCAATTTTTAAGCGGAGTTTAACAGGTTTGAATTCAGAGTTTTCCTTCTCCTAGACTATTTGCCTCGCCAAGGGTGAAGAACCTAGTCTGTCCTACTATTTGCCCAGAGCTGGAGGGAGAATTATTGGATTCATACCTTCCCCAAGGGTATTAGTGCTATGTGAAATGCAATCAGTCTCGTCCAGGATTTGAACTCGTGTCGCCGTGTCCATTTCCTACGACGATAACGACTACACCACGGGTTCAACGTTATAATATAAACCGTTCGATAATGGTTCATCGACACCATGACATTGTTAAAATCTGCGAGTATAATAATATAAAAGGATCTCCCAGATTTCAAATAACTGCCACGCTTATGTTAATAATGGTAGCGTAATTGAAACTTGCAATGATAGAAATATATTGATATGATATTTATAATTATTTTTATTTGTAAGAAGAGTTTCTGTACTGAAGTGGCTTACCGGCTGAACTGTAACATTGAAGTAAGTGAGTCCGTACTCCAGTCAGGCTATTACGTTTATTTTCGGACTAATAGCCTTGGTAAATGTATGACGCTTATGATCCCTCACTAGATATGCGCTAAATAATACCACTACTTTTCTTCTTCAAGGATGGCTTTGGCAATAAATAAAACATTGATTTAATATGCCATTTACCAAAGAAAACAAATTAAAACAGTTTTAGGAATGAGTTTATTTAGACCGGCTCATTGGCCAAATGTTTAGAGTGTTCGCCAATGGTCCTGGAGACCTGGGTTCAATACCAGGTCGCGTCATACCAAAGACTATAAAATGGTACTTGATACGTCCTTGCTTAACACTCAGCAATATAAGTAACGTATCAAGGGTAAAGTGGTGCAATCCAGGGAAAAGACTAGTGTCCTCCCCTACACCTTGGTGTAATAGCAACTGGTCGCCCTCGACTACGTTCGCCAACTTTACTACTTACTTATTTGAAGGAGAATATGCACAAAACTGAGCTTTTGTTGTGAGGTCAACGTTGGGTAGAAGACAGTCTTTGTTGAGCGGAATATATCCCAAAATAATAGAGGGCGCTTAAACGGTAAACATCATGTGAAATGGTATAGGTGACCCGCATAAATATAATGGGGGAGGTTGTTGGCATTTCGTACAGGATAATGCCATTAAGAAAGGCGTGAATTTATCTACCACTCAACTATAAGGTAAACAGTTGTTTAGACTGGATTTTTAAAACTCAGAGAAGCAAACTGTCCAAGAAAATGAAAAAAAAATTGAATTCAAACCAACAATTCTTGGAAAACAAATTTACTTTGTGTCACATCACAATCCGCAATTGATGCGTTGATATTGATTGAATTACTAAAAACATTTTTGCAATGTTTCTTTTCTTTTTTTTTTAATCAAGTGGAGTTAATCAAAATATATATTCTTCTGAATTATGTTCATATATTGATTTTTTTTTAAGTCTTGATTCCATAATTTATACAACATGTGATCAAATTTAGAAACTGCACAGCATTTTATTAGCACCACTTGTCTAATGAAAATTATATTTGAATAATGTACAATCAAATACTTCTTGGCTCAGACAGCTGGGGCAGTAGATTACACCAACTGCATCACTGCAGAGGGGCAAGTCTCTCCCAACGAGTGACCTCATATGACACTAAACAATCTAATGGTGAGACTCCAATAATGCATAAGGTTTGGAAAACGTGGAGCACCACTTCATTGCTATTGCTTCCAGATTCACCCTGGCCCAGAGTGATAGCAGTGGTTAGGGTTCTATCTATTGGTCAAATAGAATTGTTTGACATTTAAACAGTGTACTTATGTTAAATCGAGTTGTTTGGGAGATGACTGTTTTTATATTTGTGTAAACGAAAACGGTACTAATGCTAAACTAAATTGTTCGAAATAGAGCTGTTTGATAATTTAACTGTGTGTAAACAAATAAGTGATGTTTAATTGAATTGTTAGTTATATATAGCAATAATTGGAACCATTTAACTTTGTTGACTTGGTAGACTGAATTGTTTGAATTTGAATAGTTTTTACAATTAACAGTGTATTTGTATTAGAAAGAAATAAGAGAAACTATTTAACTGTGTGCAAAATGATGAACTCAAGCTCATTTAAAAACATACTCTTCAGAATATGTTTAGAAATTATATTTAATATATACATATATAAAAAGGATTTGCCATTAAATGACCTATAATAGTTGATATGTCATAAAATCAAACCAAAACCAAACCCAACTAAACCAAAACCAAACCAGACCAAATTTTTCTATGAGATAGAAGTAAGTAAAGTAGGCGACCATAGTCGAGGGTGACCCGAAGGCTCCCTTTTCGATAGCTTACTACACCAAGGTGTAGGGGAGAGCGCTACTCCTTTCCCTGGATTGCTCCACTTTACCCTTGATCCGTACCTTATAATGCTGAGTGTTAAGCAAGGAGGCATCAAGTACCATTTTTTGAGTCTTTGGTATGACTCGACCTGGGATTGAACCCAGGTCTCCCGGGCGATTGGCGAACACTATAACCGCTAGGCCAATGTCCGGTATAGTAATAAACACTGGTTAATATTGTTTCGTTGATTTTTTTTTCCAATTAGTTAGCGTCCAAGTAGTTCATCCATATAGCAGTAATGTTGCAAGCAATATCGAACAAGTCCTGGCGGCAACACCCCACAAGGCACCAACTATACGGCCACCTGCCTCCCATCACGAAAATTATCCAAGCTAGACGTACCAGACATGCAGGACACTGCTGTAGAAGCAAGGACTAACTCATCAGTGATGTACTCCAATGGACCCTCGCATAAGGCCAAGCAAAACCAGGACCACCAGCAAGGACGTACATACGGAATGTAGCCCTGAAGACCTGCCAGAGGCGATGACTGATAGGGAGAAGTGGCGAGAGAGGGTCAGGGATATCCGTGCTTGTGGCACGACATGATGATGATGATGATAATTTCCGATTAATTTTTGAGTTTTTTTTTTATATAGTATATTTCTATCAGTGTCTTCATAACAGCCGAAATGGAATATCATTGGGAGAATTGTGCAAGCGTAAAATAATCAAAAGGCATAAGAAACATGAAGTAGAGGATTATACTTTCATTTCAACTACCTCAGTAATGCCATATGAACTAATTATGTCAAAGCAAAAATTGATAATACACTGAAAAATGGCGCATTTCGGCTATGTTGGAATAGAGGCTATAAAATTGAGTGCGTAATTGAATGGTGCAAACTGACAAAAAGAAATACAAAAGTAGACATGATTGGATGAGAAAGCTGATCGACTGGGAATTGTGCAAGTAATTCAGTTTTTACTAAATTGGCAAGATTTATCTACAAAAACAAAACGCTATCATAGACAAGGAGACGCAGGTTATTTTCTTGGACTTTGTCACCCAAACTGGTCATCGAATCTCGTTCAGAAGACCATAGCTAGTGTTGATTAACAAGAAGAAATGAACTTATCTAGTTGATTTTTCGTTTCCAGCAGAGCAAAGAGAGAATTTGAAAAAAGATGAAAAGTCAAACAAATACCTGAACCCTCCTGGAGAACTGAAGAAGGTGTAGAACATGAATTTGAACATAATACTTTGTTGTAATTGGAATCCTTTGATTTTTCAAAAAAAGCATGGAAAAATGAACTGAGTAACTGGAGATAAGAGGAATAATCAATACTGTCAAGAACGCAGAACCGTTAAAAACAGTGAATATAATCAGGAGTTTTAACAGAATGACATAAGAGGAATAGTTGTATCTCAGACTCCAGTTAAAACCCTCCAGGTATAACTGGTGTGAAAAACACATAAGGAAAAATAAGATAATAATAAAAATAAAGAGAACCTGCTAAACAGTAGATTTTCCTTCATTTAGGACCAGAGAGTGAAAATCAAAGACAACTAAAGGAGAGGCAAGTACGTAGACCTTGCCAGAGAACTAAAAAAGCCAACAAACTATGGAACAAGTGAGTGACAGTGTTACCTAATGTAACCGGTGCGTTCTGTATGATTCACAAATGCTTGATACGGTGACAAGAAGAGTTGAAAATCAGAGGACGAGTATAGACCATTCAAATTACACCTTTACATAGATCGGCCAGAATACTGAGGAGATTCCTGGAGACTAAAGTAGCCTTACTGTCAGTCAGACTCCACTGAAATGCTATCAGGTAACGCTTCAGTGAAAAACTCGCAATAACTCGACATATAGTAATCACCAACGGCTAAGCTGGTATGAAGAACTCGCAAATAATAATAACAATAATAATACTAATAACATGCAAAACCCAGCATCTATCCTGGAGAATGAGAGACACAAACTCATATGGAATTTTGACATCCAAACGGATCGTCTCATCTTGGCCAGACGACCAGATCTTATAATAATCCTGAAAGAAAAATCAAAAGATTGTGGACTTTGCTGTCCCGACTAACCACAGAATAAAATTGATAGAGAACAAAAAGAAGGATGAATATTTACTTTTTTAGGGGATTAAAAAAAATATGGAATATTAAAGTGGCGTTTATACCAATCGTAATTGGTACTCTTGGTACAGTCATCGAAAGCTTATGAAAAGGACTGGAGGACTTGGAAATAACAGAACGAGTGGAGGCCATCAATTCTCCAGCGTTACTGAGATCAGCCAGAATACTGAGAAGAGTCCTGAAGACTTGAAGAGACTTGCTTTCACTCAGGTGAAAACCTTTCTAGGAGAAGTTGGTGACCGAGTGAAGACCATCCAAACAACAGCATTATTGAAAACGGCCAGAATACTGAGAAGAGTCCTGGAGACATGAGGAGATTGCTGTCACTCAATCTCCAGTGAAATACCATCAGCTTACGCTGGATTGAAAAACTCTAATGAGTGAATAATAATAATAATAATAATAATAATAATAATAATAATAATAATAATAATAATGATTATTATTATTATTATTATTATTAATATAGTGAATTCGACTAGAATACATAGAAGCGTTCTAAAGACCAAGTAAGACTCTAACTTCAGCCAGAATCACCAATTACTATCGTTATGCAAAACACTAATAATAATATGAGATGTGCATTCCCGCTTATTATGAATAGTGTTACTTTTATAGTGAATTACTTACATTCATATCAAATAAAAATGAGAGAGTAGTTTCCCTCATCATGAACCTATGTATTCGAAAATAATTACATTATACCCGCCATAAATAGGATGTGACTTAGTTCCATCATAATTGCCGCTGACGGCGGCTTTTAATCAAGTATCTCTAATTGCATAAATATGCACAAATAACAGTATTTTTTTACACTAGTATCCGCTAAAGTGAAATATTTGCTAAATGGCGACATATTAAGTGTATTTACCTCAAGGAACCCTCACAGAGTGTTACGTTGGCGCAAAATAATACAATTATGTAGAAGACGTTTTAAAGGAATCATTTATCTGCAACCTAATGCCTAGTCCATTAAAACAGAAAGACATGAAATAGAAAACATCAATTATATATATAGGAATATAAAATGTCCCTTTTGGGTTCCTATTAAGCGTCTTTACGCATCATCTAATATTTGTGCATACACATCATTCTCATTCGGAACGACAAAAAAATTAAATCTTACTTGTCCAAAAGATAAGTGTGTAATAGAATTCTGACCACTCCTGTCTTTCTGACAAAATGGATGTGGTTACTAGGAACCCTTAATTAAAATATAAATGTAAGAATTCCCATAATTCATTTATTCATTTTTAAATGACTGGCTGACAATGCATGATTACCACGTAAAGTTCATTGCGTGATGTTCCGTGACCTTGTCTCTCTTGCATTCCACTATAGCTCCAAACATGTCATTTAAACAGCATCCAGTGTCCGCACAGAGCAGATGTGTAAGTCTTTACTTGTCGACCGACTATGACGTGGGTTTCATTTGAAGTTCATACGAGAATGTCATTTCTGATTTCGTCTTACTTCACCAACAATGTCTATCAGGCTTTGTTCCTGTTACTTGGATGGTTTGTGAGATGGGAGGTATGTGAGCGAAAAACTGGTATTGTGCATCGTTGCTTCCAGGATTTATCGAAAAACAGCTAATGATTATTAAATTTGATTATGTTTATTCTTTTGATTATTTTAATTACTTTTGATTTGTGATATACCCATAATAAACGCTGTGTGAAATAGACATAGAGAATCTAAAAACAGGACACTTTACGAAATTGGTTCAGGTACGAAACTTTATTACCTTTGAGTTAAAGATTATTCGACGTAAGGAGAGAGAGAGAGACACAATCTTTCTATGCTGACTGCTTTTACATCGTCAGCTCTCAACCCAATCAATGCGCGGCGCCCGTAGCGCACAAAGTCGTCTGGCCTCGAGCAGCTCTGAATCTCGACTCTCTCGTTCGGAGGCAGGAACTCAAATCAGCTTTTTCTCAAATCCCAAAATCCTCAGCCCACGCTTCCGGTGCGTGACGTCACTCACATCCCCTGGTACTAATTACTATATGGGATTTTTATTTTGACATCTCTGAATGACACATCCTCTCCGCGCGCGCGTGAACATTTGCGGTAATGTTGCATCTAACTAACCCATGCGCTAAGCGAAAGGTTCTCATCCTAACTAAAACAAATTGCAAGATATACAAAACGAAATCCCTCCGCAATTATATTACGGATTTACTCGGTTCGTTAGACAACTCATGATGTTTAGAGTTATACAAGGACAGGAAATATAGCTGAAAAACAGGAAATAGATGTATTTGGGAAATATTAAAATTGGTCAGACATTAAATTAATCAATATTTATATAGGATGACCAACAGAAGAGTTCAGGGTTTGATCCAGATACTTTCAAAGAATATGATCAAACGATGATCGGCCAAAAGGTTCAGAGGCAGACATAGTTATTTCATGGGAGATAATTATTGAGGTATATTTTTTTTTACTAGTCTCCTTTGATGTCCACACGTTTCTTCCATCGTCGTAGTAGCAGAGCAATTGGATGCCCAGGTTAATATATATATATATATAATTAACAAATGGATATGACATAAGTATATACCAATTTTAAGCACATGACTTTTCAGCTAATGCTTCTACATGATTTTCGAAGAAAATGTACTATTCATTGCATGCAATTAAGCAATATATCCAGCAAAAAAACCCAAAAAATCTGCATCATCTTTCAAAGTGGATATATATATATATATATATATATATATATATATATGCAGCATTCCTTCATTAATACATATTCTTTGAACATAATAGACATTTTTTGTCAACATATTTTTTGTTGATTCTTTCTCATTGCCGTGTTAACTTCATTAATATTCAGCGTGAATTAGTTTATGAATCTTCTATCATTATTTATTTCCCAAGTACTTCTGCCCGACTTTGGACCATCATCAGGGTAGGATCTATTACAAAAGTCATGTAACTTTTGTATGTACAGTACTACTTTGTGAGAAGAGCGTCAGCACCTTTGAAGTGTATAGCGTTCACTTTAAAAAGTATATTATGTTCAATGATATATATATATATGTGTGTATGTGTGTGTGTGTGCGCGCGCGCACGCGCCTTCATGCGTGTGCGCATATGTGTATGTGGTTGGGTTTGTGTAGGTGTGTGTACTTTCTTATTCTTACATACTGACATGTCTTACGAATAATATGATTGTTGGTAACTATGTACCTATCGTACGCGTTCTTTACAATCCTTACTACATTCAACTTAATAAATCGTTCCATGAAAAAGAATGTTATGGACGTTAGGAAAAAATGAAAGAAATGAAATGAATAAATAAATAAATGAACAATGAATGAATGAATGAAAAGAAAACCATATTTAGAATATAACTACAACAAGATTACGAATGAGAAGATAAGTTTTTGCTCGTTTGTTTTTTTTTTTACATTGAAATAGAAATCAACAATGATTCGTCCCAAAATATCATTTATGTGATAAAAGAAGGAAAAGAATAGAAAAGAAAATAAGAAGAAATAAAGAAATAAGATGAGTGTTGAAGAAAGAAAGAAAGAAAGAAAAAAAGAAAGAGAGAGAGATAAAATGAATAAAAGATTGGGGATTAAAGGAAGATAACGAAAAGTTAATGAAATGAAGGAAAGAAAGAAAGAGTAAATTAATCATCAAATCTATGTAATAAACATAATGAATCAGATTTAAAATGTCGAATACATAAAAAAGAGCATTCGTTTTTACATTGAAAAAAAATCTACAATGCATCATCCCAGAATAAAAGTCCTATGGAAATAAAAGGAATAGATAGATAAATAGATAAAGAAAGAAAAATTTGAAGATAGAAAGAAGGAAAGAAAAGACTAAGAAAAAATGACAAAAAAAAGAAAGAACGTAAGAAACAATGGCAGCCAAAAAAAAAATTATGAGTGGAAGAAAGAAAAGGATGAAATGAAAGAAAGAAAGAAAGAAAGAAACTAAGAAAGAAAGAATTCTGAGGGGATACAGTCAACTACGACAGGATTGTCAATATCATGTAGTTAAGATTTTGTTAAAAAAAGTCGACAAGGTTTCAATTCAAAATATCATTTTAAGTGAAAGAAAGAAAGAAAGAAAGAAAGAAAGAAAGAAAGAAAGAAAGGAAGCCCTCAAAAGCAAAATTTTCAAGAAGCAAAGAATGGAAGAAGGAGTCATTAAAAGAAATGGTTTATATATATATATATATATATATATATATATATATATATATATATATATATATATATCAAAATGCAGGTTGTTTGTGGAACCAGAGTAGCCTTAACAAACATCAGAAATACTCTAACATTGTTTAAGCAATATCTGATTATCTGATCAACAAACATTTAAACAGACATATTGTATACTATTATGTTACGTCAACTTTTAACTTAACATTCAATATAATTATTTATACACTTCTGGTTTTGCCATTGTATACAAAGTTCCTATGTAAGAAGAAATTATCTTAAAAATTACGACTAATTAAATTATTTCTCCTGTGCGCTTTTCTATCATCTTCTGAAAATATATTATTTTTTAAACATTTAATGTTATACATTGCATTTGTGTCGTAAATTGAACCGAATATAAGTCATCACAACTTAATAATGGACCGTAATTCTTCCAGTTATGCATGTTTATATAAAACAGGGTCATTGTTAATGTGTTGGTGTTTGTTCACTTCAAAGCATATAAACCTTCAGATTACTTTAGGTTATAGCACATCAACTCTTTAATTGTCTTTACACACATACACACACACACACACACACACACATATATATATATATATATATACATAATTTGGTGGGGGTAATTTTATTTTGAACGAGCTAGAGATCATTTGTTCGTACACAGTTAAATGGTTTCAAGTATTGCTATTAAACAGAAACAATTGTATAAAGCAAGTATTTCTGAGTCTGTATTAATCATTTATTTGCATACAGTCAAATGGTTTAAATAACTTCTAGTACTAATAATTCTATTTGATATCAATCATTCTATTTTAAACCGTTATATGGTTTCAAGTTTTCCTATTTAACAATAGTAATTTTATTCAATATTAAACATTGTTGCACTGTATTAAACGGTTTCACGCATCCCTTTTTTTATATTAGTAAACACTTTTATCATAAGTTCCTAATACGAAAAACTATTAAAAAACTATATGATTTCAAAAAACTAATAAAATCTATTGTAGAAGATTGAAAAGTCATAGTTGAAGATAGATGTGCGGTCATATACTTGCCACGGTACTTGATTATGGCCTCAGTCTTATGAGTATTACTTGTGTTTCGTGCTAGTTTCTTTATCAATATCCTCTTTAGCTACGTTATGTTTGTGATATCATCTGATGGAAGATAACACAATCCATCCGAAGTTTATCTGACGGTTTTGGTGTTTCGTTGGAAAAATTCAAAGCCAAAATATTCTCCGTTAGCAATTGACAACAATACATGAAACACAATGGTGTAACAATAATTTACGCAATATGCAATACATGAAACACAATGGTGTAACAATAATTTATGAAATATGCAAACTATGAAACACAATGATGTAGCAATAATGTATGCAATATGCAATACATGAAAAACAATGGTGTAACAATAATTTATGCAATATGCAATGCATTAAAAACAATGGTGTAACAAAATTTATGCAATATGCAATACAAGAAACACAATGGTGTAATAATATTTTATGCAACATGCAATGCATGAAACACAATGGTGTAAAAACATTTATGCAATATGCAATACATAAAACACAATGGTCTAACAATAATTTATGCAATATGCAAAGCATGAAAGACAATGATGTAACAATGATGTATGCAATATGCAATGCATGAAACACAATGGTGTAACAAAATTTATGCAATATACAATACAGGAAACACAATGGTGTAACAATAATTTATGCTATATGCAATACAGGAAACACAATGGTTTAACAATAATTCATGCAATATGCAATACATGAAACACAATAGTGTAACAAAATTTATGCAAAATGCAATACATGAAACACAATGGTGTAGCAATAATTTATGCAAAATGCAATGCATGAAACACAATGGTCTAACAATAATTTATGCAATATGCAATACATGAAACACAATGGTGTAACAATAATTTATGCAAAATGCAATGCACGAAACACAATGGTGTAACAATAATTTATGCAATATGCAATACATGAAACACAATGGTGTAATAATAATTTACGCAATATACAATACATGAAACACAATGGTGCAACAATAATTTACGTAATGGGCAATTCATGAAACACAATGTTGTAACAATATTTTATGCAATATGCAATACATCAACCACAATGGTGTAACAAAATATTTTGCAAAATGCAATACATAAAACACAATGGTGTAACAATATTTTATGCAAAATGCAATTCATGAAACACAATGGTGCAACAATAATTTACGCAATTTGCAATACATGAAACACAATGTTGTAACAATATCTTATGCAATATGCAATACATGAACCACAATGGTGAAACAATATTTTATGCAATATGCAATACATGAAACACAATGGTGTAACAATAATTTATGCAATATGCAATACATGAAACACAATGATATAACAATATGTTATGCAATATGCAATACATGAAACACAATGGTGCAACAATAATTTACGCAATATACAATGCATGAAACACAATGGTGTAACAATATTTTATGCAATATGCAATACATGAAACCCAATGGTGTAACAATAATTTCAGCAAAATGTAATGCATGAAACACAATGGTGTAACAAAATTTATGCAATATGCAATATATGAAACACAATGGTGTAACAATAATTCATGCAATATGCAATACATGAAACAAAATGGTGTAACAATAATTTATGCAAAATATGTATATATAGAAATTATTATTTTTTGTTGTATTTGAAAAACAGACAATATGTAATCATGCTGGTGAAGTTTTTTCTATCTTACTCAATTCTTTGGAGAATAAGGCTTTTGCGAGATAAGTTTTAGTTCTTGGAGAAATTCCTTTTCTTATTCGCTTTTCTTTAGAATGGACAGGGGATGTCTTCTCTCACCTAAATGCCCTAAAAAATATCTTTTTTTTATAGAGTATTCCTGAGGAACAAATATTTCTGATTGGCTCACCAATCATTGATCATTTCATATTCTTCAACTACCGGTCAGCAAATCAACGTTTTGGGAAGAGTATCTTTTCACGTATCAAATTTTAATAGGTAATCCAATCAAACCTCAATAAAGAGGCTTAGATAATTAAAGTTCCCAGTCCATACCTTGTGGAAGAGTGTCTCTTTTCACATAAAGCAAAAAAAAATTCTGATTTATCTACCCAAAGATGTACCTTTTAACACGAGCAGGTGGGCAATAGATCCAATAACCTCACGCCTGCTTACTTTTGTTTTGACAATATAAATGTTTGAGTAGTACTAACCCCTCTCAGGCCTTTTAAATCGACCTTTGAATTTCTTTCAAAATCAATAAGTCTGTTTTTACATTCTTATAAAAAGAAAATGATGTTTTCCTAAAATGTAAAATGCATTATACTTTCTATATGTTTTTAGCGCCTCTGAATACCTCATATTGTCATGGATGATACTCTAACGGATAATACACTTTTGTTGCAGCGAGGGCCTTTGGGTCGAGGTAATGAACTTACAAAAACTCTGACACTAAAGTCTCACCATCAAATGAATTTCAATGTCATGTCTATGACACTGAAAAATTTCAACTTTTGCTATCTAATACTAATTATTCTCATAAATGATAATCAATTGTTTGCACTCAGTTAAATGGTTTCAAGTACTGCTATTCAACACTAATAATTCTGAATACATATATTTGATATAAATCATTTCTTTCTACACTGTAAAATGGTTTCAAATACTGCTATTCAACACTTATAATTCTGAATACATATATTTGATATAAATCATTTCTTTGTACACTGTTAAATAGTTTCAAGTACTGCTATTCAACACTTATAATTCTGAATACATCTATTTAATATAAATCATTTCTTTGTAAACTGTTAAATTGTTTATATTGTTGGAAACGATTGAATTGTTCCATTTAACCCATAAATAGGTTTCTTATGGGTAATATTTCTCCTGGTTAGAGAGGACCAGATGAATGGTATCGTTACCATCACATTGTCAATGTGATGGTGGAAAAAGGTCTTATCCTTCTACAGAGTTACTCTCAGCGTATTCTACAATTTCAGTTAACAAGGCTATACCAGCCGCTGTAAGGTTAGTTTATGCCAACTTCACTTAAATAATCATAATCCCTATGGTTTCTCATTAATAAGGTGTGAAATGTGCCATCACATTAAAGATAGATAAACACTACATACTTAGTAATATCATCATCATCATCATCGTGTCGTGCCACTAGCACGGATATCCCTGACCCTCTCTCGCCACTTATCCCTATCGTTCATCGCCTCTGGCAGCTCTTCAGGGCTATATCCCGTATCCTCACATAGCTGCTGAAAGTATGTTCCAGCTGGTCGTCCTGTTTTTGCCCGGCCATATGTGGGGGTCCATAGGAGTACATAACTTATGAGCTCGTCCCTGCTTCTCCAGCAGTGTCCTGCATGTCTGGTTCGTGTAACTTGGATAGTTTTCGTAATGGGAGGAAGGTGGCCGTATAGTTGGTGCCTTTTGGGGTATTGCCGCCAGGACTTGTTCAATATTGCTCGCATAATCAATGTTTTAAGAGTCAATTTAATGATGTTGTTCAAAATCTCTTTAAACACATTTAATGGAAGTACTTTTCAGCAATATTTCATCATAATGTGAAACGTTAATAGGTACTAAAACTCCTTTCTGCACTCTTATATGGCATTCATTATCCTTGTCTAAGACGAATATTTTAAACAGAATTAGGGTTTACAATAGCTGTTGTATAGCCATGAACAACTATACATATACATATACATGCAGAATCATGACGACGACACAATAAAGACGAGCGACATTGTTCTTTAGAAAAAAATATACCTCTCACTTTATTGAAAGGGTTTGAAATGGTTATTATAGGTTTTACGGTGAGAGGGATTTGGAGACTGAACAGAACTGTGACATATTGACCCCCACTCTTATGGCCATAACCACGTTTCTTTCCCATTCTCCTGTGCTGCTCAATCGGGGGTTCGGTGACCAAATCTCTCTGGGTGCTGGTTTTCTCTACCACATCTTATTTCCAACTCGTTTGATCCCCAACTGGTTGAACTTCCTGTGCACCGAGTTATATAACAGTTCGATGTTCACCTTCTTCTCGTGGGCATCACAAATCGCACTCATTCAACCCGTCCACGATCAAGATTATATCGTGATATTCTGCGACCGGATGCACCTGTTATTTACACAGGTGCATTTCCTATTTTGATAGCTTGGCTGGGTCGGAGGTCAATATACAACATCACTATTCCTACCTAATTATAATTTGTTCGTGTACAGCTATAGAAACTGTAGAATACACAGACTTCTCAGCAGAAGTGTAAGACGCTCCTAAACAAATATCCTTCATATGACTCTAAATAATTTGATGGTGAGTCTCTAGTAATGTTGGAGTTTTTGTGAATTCGGAATAGCCCTTCATTACTATTGCTCCCAGGTCTATTCTGACCCGAAGTGGAAGTACCTGAGAGAGTCCCATCGATGGGTCCATAGAACAGTTCGACATTTAAACAGTGTGCAAACAAATGACATGCTAATTTGATTTGTTTGAAAAGGAACTGTTTAATCAATTAAATGTATGTAAACAAATCACTGCGGTTTAATTGAATTTTTAATGATATGTTGTAATATTTGTAAACATATAACTGTGAGCAAAGAAACAATTAATAGTATTTAGAATTATTCGTATTAGGCAGAAATAGGTGAAACTAATTAAATGTGTGCAATAAAAATGAGTTCAAGCTCGTTTTGAATTGTTGTCAACCAGATGTATTTAGAAATCACACACACACACACACACACACACATATATATATATATATATATATATATATATTTGTGTGAATATCATTTGATATTAAATAACCAACAATGGTTAATATGCCATAGAACAAAACCAAACCAAACCAAACCAAACTGTGACATATTGACCACGGCCAAGCTGTCAAAATAGGATATGCTGCTGTGTAAAAATCAGGTGCATCCGGTCGAGGAATATGAGGATATAAACTTGACCGTAGACGGGTTGAATTGAGTGCGATTTGTGACGCCCACAAGAAGAAGGTGCATGTCGTTCAATTATATAACCCGTGTGAAGACAGGAAGTCAAGCAGTTGGAGACAAGCAGCTGTAGAAATGAACAAGCACCCAAGAGAGCGGGGCCCTCAGGATCCCCGATGGAGCAGTTGGAGTTGGAGAGAAGATGCTAGAATGAGGACCATGTCCCAGAGAGGCTGGGCCCCCCGGCCCCCTGTTGAGCAGGCCAGAAGAACGGGAAAGAAACGTTATTATGGCTATAAGAGTGGTGGTCAATGTGTTGCAGTTCTGTTCGGAGTCCAACTCCCTCTAACACACAACCCTTTCAATAAAATGAGAGGGATATTTTTCAAAAAAAAAAAAAGAAAAAAACGGTGTCGCTCGCCTTTATTGCGTCGTTGTTATGATTCTGCAGACATCTGCATATGTGTATATAGTTTTTCATGGATCTACAACAAAACTATATCATTTCAAACATTTCAGTGCAATGCTAATACTTTTCAAACATAAAAATTAGCTTCATGTAGGAGACTTTAAAATTAATACCAATCTAGGTCAGAGGTGATCTCAAAGCATTTGCAAGGAAGGAGTAAGGCACACGCTTAACATCTTCAGATTCGGAGTCTCACAATAGTGGATACAGATAAAGATAAACACCTAGGGTACTAATATTTTGTACCCTATTTTGTACTTCACTAATGATTAATTAACAAATCTCTCAATAGTTTAAAATATAATGAAACAGATAATAATTTCGTACCCTGCTCTTCGAATTGTTAATATCGGAAAATATTTAAAAAAAAAACAGTAATTCTCAAACACTTAGCAGAAAAAAAAAACAATTGATGAAATGATATGATGTTAAAATTAAATAATCAATCCTTCATTCATTCTGATATTTGATACATTAGTGTGTTCTTTTCATTAACAAATTTATGAATTGTTTACTATTTCATGACACTGAAAATCACATTGTTCCTTGTACTTCTAATTTCTAACATTGGAAAATATTAACTAGAGGAGTGAAAACAAATTTTTTTAAATTACGTGGCCCTTCAATGAGTTTCCAGACATTTTTTGTACAGGCATTTAAAATTGTCGTAGACTCTTGAAAATTCAGTACGTTATTGTTAAAAATATTATGAGATGACGGACCATTTTTTATTTCAGGTTCAAATGAACAGCAACAGAAGGACTTGAAATACACCGTACCTGATTATCACAGCTGGTGAATTTAAAAAATGCAATCTGGATGTGAGGACACATTAGAAGGACGATATGTAATAAAATTCTGTTTTAAACTTGCAAAAAATGCCACAGAAACGTATGGAATGCTTCAGACTGCTTTTGGAGCATCTTGCATGAATCGAGCATCAGTTTTTGAGTGGCATAAGAGATTCAAGGAAGGCAGGGAGTATGTGAGGGATGATGAGAGGTGTGGGAGGAGTAAGGAAGTCAATACACCAGAGTTGATTGGCCAAACGGTTAGGGTTACTACGTTGAGGTTTTAAGGGAGTTCAAGAAGAGATTCCGCCGGAAGAGGCTAGTACTCTTCAAATCGGGTCAGTGGCATTTCCACCTGGACAATGCACTAGTCCACAACTCTATCCTTGTCACAGGCTATTTTACCAAAATGGGCATCAAGACAGTTCCTCAGCCTCACTAAAGTCCAGACCTTACTCCTTGTGACTTTTGGTTATTACCTAAGCGTAGAGGCTGTTTTCATGAGACAATTGAGGAGATGAAAGAGGCTGTGACGAAGGTCATTGACACGCTCACACAAGAGGATTCCATGGGGCCTTCCAGAAGTTGTTGGAACGGTACAACAAGTGCATTGCATCCAGAGGAGATTACTTCGAAGGGGACTAAAGTTTCTGACAAAAGTTAGTGTACTATCAATAAAAGTGCTCATACTAAAAAAGTCTGGAAACTTATTTAATGATCCTCGAACGTGATAATCTCTTCCTCTCACAGAGTAAATAATACAATATATTCAATAAAAACACCGTTGAAACCAACTAAGGTCTTTCAGAAAATTTGTTGAATCTAAAATTTGATAAAAACTGACAAAAGAACAACAACAGAAAACTAAATCATGAAATCATCGGCCCTCAGTGTTTAATCGCTAAGGGATAAGACTGCTCTTTAGATAGAAACTGGCTAACATATAAAAGAAACTATTAGAAAACGACTTCATGAGAAAGAATAAATGAAAGGGACTGTGGATCAATAGAGAACGTATTACAATTAAAAAATCTCCATTCAAGAAAATTAATTGATTGATTAAAATGAAACGTACCTCCATTCATCCAACCTTATAATAATGCTTTTATTATACATTTACATATTTTGAGAAGTTGTTACATATCCAGTTATATGTTACCACATATATTAATCTAATATAAACAATCTGCACATATTTGTATGGCTTCAAGTATCCCATGTAATACGAATACTTGTATGACTTCAAATGATTATTTCTCTTTGATAATAGTCAAATATTTGAACACAGAAATATGGCTTCTTATAACTAATAATAAATCTTTCATCATTATCACGGAGTCCATGGACCCTCTCTCTCTGTCTCCTCCCGTCCTTATCATTCTTCGCTTCTGGCAGATTCTTAAGACTGCGACCAGAGTTCGCTCTGAGTTGAAGTATGAAAAGTTTCGTTTGCTTTGATTGGGTTTTATGGGGCATCAAACTATGTAGGTTATTAATGCCAAATCCATATATATATATATATATATATATGGATTTGGCATTGATATATATAAAGATGTCTATATAAAGTTCTATTTGACACAACTCAGCTTAGTACAAGTACATGGTTTAAATGTAAAAAAAACTATTCTATTTCAAACAATTCAGTTTAACATAAAAAACAGTTATATTTCAAATAATTCAGTTTAGCATAAATTCACAGTTTCGCTGCAAAAACAGTTAGATTTCAAACAATTAAATTTAGCATATGTACACTGTCTAAATGTGAAAATAATTATATTTCAAAGATTTCAGTTTAGCATAAATACAAAGTCTACTTCTATTTGACCGATATGTAGGAACCTATCATGCGTTAACACATCGGAGCAGAGTGGACCTTGGAGCAATGGCAATGAAGAGGTACTCTGCATTCACTAAAGCTCCAGTATTACGGGAACTTTACCATCATATTGTTTAGTGTCATATCCAGGATACTCGTTGGTGGGGTCTTAGGTCTCAGCAAAGAATCAGTCGGTGTATTCTACAGCCCCAGTCGACAAGGGAATATTGATGTCTTTGTTTTGTCCATGCATATGGGTTTGCAGCAGAATTTGATAATGAGTTCGTCCTACATTCTTCTGTACTACCGAGCATGTGGAGTTCGTCTTTCTTGGATGAAACAAAGGGGGTCTTACACCTGTCATTTTTTAGGGTGTTTCTTCCTGATTTGATCAAAACAGCACACGGCATTCTTTTATAGTTCCTAATTAGATTTCCGTTAAGCATTTTTGGGACTTCAGATTTTCCCCCGAAAAAAAGAGCAAACAAAAACATTAGTTTATTTTTTTGCATAAAATCCCCATGCTTAAAAAACGTTTCCGATTGGAAAAAATATTTTATTATCTTGCTTCAGCAGAGAAATCTATGGAGTAGGTTTTTATCTATTTGCTGACATTGCTCTTCAATTCATCGTCGCTTGTAAAGTTTGTTCCAAGCTGATTTTTTTTTTCAGTGGGCCAAACAAATCAAAATTAGATTGTGTGGCAGATCTCGACTGTAAAGATGATCTTGATGACGTCCCCAACGAAACTTATTGATGTTTTCTACTCTTCTTGCAGCAGTATGAGGCCTTGCATTGTCCAAGTTAAACCAAACGACAACTGATTAAGAAAAGACAAGATCGTCATGTACAAGTTATGCACTGCACTCACAGAAATCACCAGACACTTAATATATTTTTTCTTCTGTATTCAGCATTGGGAGACTTCCTAGTTTGTGTCTATCTTGAATACTAATTTGGTCCTAAAAAATTTAGCCCATTGATAAGTAATATTTGACTAAAACAAGCTTTTCCATACCCATCAAACATTCTGTAAAGTTTACATGTTAATAAGAGAGGTTTGTTCTTAGAGGTGCCCGTGGTGTAATGGTTATCATCGTAGGAAATGGACACGGCGAAACGAGTTCAAATCCTGACGAGACTGGTTGCATTTCACTAATACCCTTGGGAAAGGTATGAATCAAATTATTCTCCCTCCAGCCAAGGGTAAATTGTAGGGTAGACTAGGTTCTTCAGCCTTGGTGAGGCAACTAGTCAAGGAGAAGGAAAACTCTTAAGTCAAACCTGTTAAACTCCGCATAAAAATTGACCTTGTGTCATATCCTGCCCGAGCGGAGGGGTTGGTAAATATTATATGAGAAGAGTGGTTTGTTCAAGTAGGAAAAACAATTATTTGTCAACATTTTGAAAGCCTCAAAATATTTTTGCCTGATGAAAAAATAATTCATGCAATAAACCAATTCTAAAAATGCGCAGGTTTACATTTATGGAAAAGAAACATTCTGAAAATGAAGTATTTCGCTTAAAAATAACTATATTAAACGACGATGGAACCGTTAATATAGAGGTATATGGTATCAATATTTAATCTAATAGGAATCTTTTGAAACAGATTTTATTATACAGTGATAGGGCTATAAAAGTGTTATGTATATAAAAGTGCATAAAATATATAAGAAAACACGTATGAAGAGAGAAGGATAAAAGTTGTATATTTCCGGAAACAAATAATACTGTGTCGCCAGTATTGCTTTGCTACTAATCTCCCAGAATGTTATACAGTCAAATGTTAAATCTTTATTTGAAGTGTCCATATTGTATAAAAAATAGGGATTATACCATTACTAAAATATACTATAACTCAACACTTTTGAACATTTAAGAATGAACAAGAACTTTTCTATCAGAAGGTTTTTTATTTCGTTATTAAGGAAAGTGTGGATTTGGAAGTAATGTCACTGATGTGATATGTCATACAACACACATCCCTATAACTAAAGATATTATGGTCATGGTCATGATTTTTACATTTCTGTATGCAAAATAGTGTGCATGTTCTAAAATCCGTCAACAAGGCAGTTTTCTAGATGAGAATATAGCAAATTACTGCCAAATTGGAAAAAGAGACGCTCGTGGTGGTACTGGAGAGGCTATTTTTTAATGTTTGACTTGCTTAGAAGTAAATCAATTTTGTGTAATAATCATGACAAATATCTTACTCTAATCATTTTTTTTTCGATAACGAAAATCAGAATAAATGACGTACCGAGTGAATTGCGATTGAAAGCAAATGGATTTAATAGATGGATCAGTTTGATCAGAATAACATTCCATTGAGGATAATCGTATGTCTACAGTTTAAGGAATTTTTAGACGTTCATATTTACATGTTTCGGGTGTTTCTTAAGGGGTTTTCACACAGTTATACAGTAGCAAGTATTCCTATCGAATACGAATGACTTGTAAAGCGGTGGGGGCCCCAGTATTATTGAAGTTAATGTGAAAGGCTGCTATATCGTCGTAAGGAAGTTTTAATTCCAATCGTGCTATTACGTTTTTATTCAAATTATTTCCTTTAAGGAATTTTATTAACTCGTTTAACCCACTTGCTCCTGTTTTTCAATGATATTTTTGCCTTAAATAAAAGAGTTTTTTTTTTTTCATTTTGGTTTGGTCTTATGACCTATCAACCGGTTGCAGCGTATCTAAAGCCAAATAGATTTTTATACACATAAACCTTTCTATTTCAAATAATTTAGTTTAGGCATAAGTACAAAGTTTGATCGTCAAAAAACATTTCTATTTCTAGCGATTCAGTCGAGTTAAATTGTTCTAACTCAAACAATTCAGTTTAGTATAAGTATAGTTTTTGTTTACACATAATTAAATGGCAAAACAGTTCTATTTTAAAACAATTGAGTTTTACGTAAGTCCAGTTTCAATCTCAAAAACATTTTTTCAAACAATTCAGTTTATCATACAAAAACATTTCCATTCCAAACAATTCAGTTTAGTATAAGTACTCAGTTTAAATGTAAAACAGTTATATTTCAAGCAATTTTGTTTAGCATATAAGTGCGGAGTTCATTTCTATATGACCCATAGATAAGACCCTGTCAGGTGCTACCATTTTAAGCAAGAGTGGACCGGGGAGCGATAGCAATTAAGGGGTACTCCGCATTCCCCAAAGCTCCTGCATTACTGGAACCTCGCTATCAGATTATTTAGTGTCATAATCAGGACACTTGTTGGGGGAATCTTGCCGTTCTGCAGAGAAGTAGTCGGTGTATTCTACAGTCACTGCTGACTGGGCAAAATAAAAGTGGCGTGTTGACATTTAATTGAACAAAGATACTGACATAGAAAGTGAAATTTTTAACATATATATTGCACTCCTTATTTGATACATAAGAGGCAATACCATTTCTAATCAGAGTGGACAATGAAGGGATACTCCACAATGTCCTAAGTTTGAGAACGGGAGTCTAACAACCAGACGAATATTCGTGTCAAACACAGGATATACCTTTTTTAGGTAGTGGTGTATAAATCATTAGCAGCGTATATTCTCAGTGTAATATATACCTCGCTGATAGAGTGGTACCATAAGGAAATACAACAGAAATGATGACGTCAATGTGTTGCGATTGATGGGGCACATTTCGGCCTGCCGTTGTATCAGCGGCACGGATCTAGTCGGGAAGTTATATTTCTGACTACGGTAATCAGTCGAGGGTGTCTGACGCGGGTGCCTGGAAGGCCTAACATCGTATCACGCAGCCAAGACTGACATTCTTGGAGCCTCAGTGGGCCGCTTCCTCAAGCTCTAATCCTCTTTTGAGGGGCTAGGTTTATCGACTGGCACATAATGCAGCCAGTTTTAGGGAAATGCTTACAGGGCTTGAAACATTTCTGGGAATGCAGGACGGGTCTAAGCAACGGCCCTGCGCCCAGATCCATCTTAAAAAAGGCCTTGTGATTCATTCACTAGTTTGATGGAGCGTGTGACAAATACCGTCAATGTTTTGCGGTAGAAAGTAAACAAAATTAGGACGATAAATGATAACAGCAGTTACTGGACGCTGTTTTTAGTTGTTTTTTTGGGGGGTGCGTATTAACCTTTGTAGGTTATTTAATGACAAATAGGTTTTTGTACAAATAAACTGTTTTATTGCAAGCCATTTAGTTTAGCATGAGTACACATTTTAATTGTCAAAAACTTTTCTATTTCAAGCTATTCAGTTTAGTCAACAAGGTTAAATCGTTCCAAGAATTGCTGTTTCACTAACAATTCCATTCAACATCAGTCGCATATTTACATACAGTTAAATATAAAAAAAAAAGTTCTATTTTATAACGGGTGTCCTCGTAGTGTAATGGTTAAAGCGATCGACTGCGCCATCGTAGTAAGCGAGTTTGTACTCCATTTGCGCTATTACGTTCACTTTCAGGCAAATACCCTTGGGCAAGGAATGAAACTCGTTATTCTCCTAGCTATGGGTAAAATAGTACCACTACTGTTCTTTTAGGAGAATGGCTTTAGCATTAAATAAACTACAAAGGTTGAGATGCCATTAAACCAAAAAAATCTATTTTATATAATTCATTTTAGTATAAGTACACAGTTTTATTGTCAAAACATTTCTCTTTCATGCGATTCAGTTTCGTCAAACAGTTCTAATACAATTTAGTATAAGTATAACTTTTGCTTACACACTATTAAATGTCAAAACCGTTCAATTTAAAACAATACCCTTTAGCTTAAGTACAGTTTTAATGTCAAAAATATTTGTATTACAAACAATATAGAACAGTAGTGGTAATATTTCACCCATAGCTGCTAGGATAAGGGGTTCATACCTTTTCCAAAGGTATTTATTGGAAAGTGAATGTAATAGCGCGACTGGAGTTCAAACTCGCTGATCACGAGTCAGCAGTCCCGCGTTTAACCATTACATCACGAGGAGCATCTCTCTAGAGAGTGTTTCATGTCATACTAAGATCATACTTTACTTATTGATATAGCTTTTATTATACTCATAATCAAAACCAAATGTATTTTTACATAGAATATTAGATAATTCTGTTCCACAAACACTTTATGGACTATCGAAACATTCATTTGTAAAACGTATGCGTAATATATTTACATAGTGCCTCTGAAAATGTAATTCACACATTCTTCAAGGGTAAGATGTTCATTAAAAAAAAAAAAGAAAGAAAGAAAGAAAACTAATATAGACATTCAACTTTTGTTACTGCTGAAAGGAGATGTGGGACTGGAGAACTATATTTCAAATGATGACGCCAAATCTTATCATGTGCAGACAAGTGTAAATTTTGAGAACTTTAAAAATTCTAATCAAATTTTCTGTAAGAAATTAATCAAATAAATGTACAATTACCAAAATTATTTGTACCAGTGTGTTTGCCAGTCTAAAAGATTCAGAAACTTTGGAAGAGCAATGAATATTTCACAAGCATGTATGTATGTATGTAGGTATGTATGTAAGTATGTATCTATCTATCTCTCTCGTTTTTGGCAATATTAGTCTGTTCTTTTCAAACTATCTATCAATCTAGCTAGCTGGATAGATAAATAGCAATCAATCTATCAAATTACCTCTAAAAATTTACTCCAACAATGATCTTGTGTCACATTCAACTTGTGCTGAGCGGTTGGTTATATATATATATATATATTGTGTGTGTCTGTGTATATTTTTTTGTAGTGTGGTGCATTTATGCATATATATATATATATATATATATATATATATATGTGTGTGTGTGTGTGTGTGTGTGTGTGTGTGTGAATTAATGCATCTGTATTTACGCGTGTTTGAAATTATTATATGAGACATTTATCACACTTACAAGAAATCTGGACAGAATTAGTTATGTGTGAAAAGGGAAGGGAAATTTAGACTCATGTCTCTGATTATGAAATTGAACAGGAAAGTGAAAAAGAAGTAGAGAGTGTGCTTTCTAATATTAGGATCTCTATTAAAAGTTTAACGAGTCGTAAAAGATAGACGTCTGTTGTAATTCATGTCTCGTTTTTTAAAAATAATTCGGACAATGAAATGTGAAAAAAAAAAAATATAAATAGCAACTTGGTTTTAGCTGAAAGGAAAATGTAGTTCTTAGAGGATTTGTTGGATATTGAAGTGGAGACAAATTAATGATATAAGTGAAACAAAAAAAAATTAAGTCAGTTATTCGGTTGATGGATTAAAATGAACAGAATGTAATTGAAATTTATTTGACATAAACAAAAGATCCTTTATATATATATATATATATATATATATATATATATATATATATATATATATATATATATATATATATATATCTTGAGAGGTTTAAACTTTCACACTAAATTTCCTTGAGAAGAAGTTAACACTAATAAACAACATACCACTGCTTCATAATATAAGATAAACAAGTAATAAATCGAGTTTAAAGAAAAGAACAAGGAGTCTCATTACTAAATGAATTTTTAATGTCATATCAACCTCCGTAGGTTATTCAAATCAAAGCCATCCATCTACAAGAACGGTAGTAATATTATTTAACAAATAGTTGAGTGGATACAGGCTTCCCCCCCCCCATTTGTTTTAATATCAGTCCGAGTAGAGGTGCCCGTGGTGTAATAGTTATCATCGTAGGAAATGGACACGGCGACACGAGTTCAAATCCTGGACGAGGCTCATTGCATTTCACATAGCACTAATACCCTTAGGAAATGTATAAATCAAATTATTCTCCCTCCAGCTATGGTTAAATAGTAGAGCAGACTAGGTTCTACAACTTTGGTGTGGGAGAAGGAAAAGTCTGAATTCAAACCTGTCAAATTCAGCTTAAAAATTGACCTCGTGTCATATCCTGCCCGAGCGGAGTGGTTGGTAAATATGTATTTAGGACACTCTTTGAAGCGGGGAGTTTTTCCTCCTCTGCAAATAGGCAGTCGGCGTATTTTACAACCCAGGACGAATGGTATCAATAATTTCCTGCCCAAGCGGATGGGTTGGTAAATATGGTTAATCCAATAAGTTGACCTTTAATCTACGTGGATTGCCCCACTAATACGAATAGTATTATCAAAAATATATATCTGAACTTGATGATTTAAGCAATAGACTTTGCTACAATTTTTCCTCTTCTTTTTTTTTTCTCAACTTTCTTCTTTTTTTAGCTGAGAGCGAGTTGAGGAAGTCATAATTTACTACCTACACCAGCAGTTTTATAGGACTCAAGAGTAAACCAACAAACTTGCTCGATCCCCACTCCACCACCGTGTTTGAGCCGCAACACCTTCCCAAAATTTTTCTCAGTGGTTTCAGCGAAAAAGCATTTACAAGAAATCATCAAGGAATAGGTTATTAATTTTTGTTATATTATATTAGAAATATAAAGTTTGTGCAAATTATAAGATATATGCAGTTCATAAGTCTGTTAGGCATTTATGATTTTTTAAACATATTTTAGCGAAGGAAAAGAGAGCTTTAGGGTAAAGAAATAAATGGTTAAGGATGAAATATCAGGAACCACGAAGACATTTTGAGGCAACATTGAAATAGCTATAGAAAAATACAAAATTTAGAAGATTTAAGAAAAGCAGAAAGAAATAAACGATATTGCTAAAAAAAAAAAATTAAAGGAGATTACCTAGTTTAAATAAAAAATTGTACCTGGTTGGTATAAAACTTTCATTTAATATATTTATTTGATCGTTGTTCACGTGAAATATTTCGTTTATAGTGTTTATCCGAATTAGTTAAGTTTGGAATTCTTTTTGCACATATTAAATAATGTATTGACGAAACCTGTTATTGAGATTTGGTGCAGAAAAACACCTTGTGTCTCTCAATTTGATTGAATGGTTCTGAACTCATAGTCAATCTGAGACCTCCTCTTTCATTGTATCTTTTCAATCAGTTTACGAAAACAGTTTTAGTAGGATATAATTTAGGAATGATAATTGAACTCCATACCAATTTTCAGCAATTTTAATTAGATTGATTTATTAGAAAGTACATTCAAGAATTTATAAATATCTGAATTACTGTAATAAAAACATTGAGAATGTTGGGGTTGGGGAGCATTTTATAAATCGTACATATATATAATTGTAAAATTCAGCAAGAGGATTTATCAGATTGATGTTAAATGTGGGCAAATATCTATGCCGTTTTGGAAATATAAACTTCTTGTAAATCTTAATGAAGTAACTGTTCCAATATTATTTTAGATTAATCTGAATATCTGCTGCTAAAAAAAATGATAATCAATATACACTTTCGGAAAAAAAAATCAATACTAATAATTTCAGAGGTTGATGTGATAATTCAGTTGCTCCGCAGATAAAAGAAATCAATGATTTG
>OY757928.1:61079383-61109383 GCA_963585895.1 Sepioteuthis lessoniana
CACCCCGTCACCACCAAGAGGAAGAGAGAAGAAGAATACAACAAAAATGAACTTTTTGAGTTGGAGCGATCATAGCTGAATAAAAACGACTGCTATATTTTCTTCGCTTACCTTCGAGTTTTAGTATTTCTTTTTCTGCGGACTTCTTTCTTAACAGCACAAAACGTTGGTAAACACTGACTGCGTAAACAAAGGCTAAAGAATCCAGGCACCCTTACAGATTATCCAAAGTTTGGAAGTGAACAGATGAGTTCATGCCTTTCGAAATTATATTGGCGCAAAATGAAATGTAAACAGTTCCGTACAGCATTCTTTTATCTATTACGATAATAATTCCGCTTAGATCACCCAACCCAGTCGGCAATAGGTGGCTGTGGAATAAACCGTCTGCATTTCTAAAGTGGAGTAAGACGCCAGCCGACGAGTGTCCTGCATATGCCACTAAACAATACGACAGTGATGCTCTGGTAATGCTAGTGTTTTGGAAAAAGCGGAGTAACCCCTCTCTGCCATCGTTCCCAGGGCCATTCTGGCCCAGCGTGGTAACACCTGATAGGATCTTATCTATGGTTGAAACTGAACTGTTTGATGTGAATCCAAACAAATGACATTCAGAATTGACTAGCAACAAATAGAAGTGTGTTATCATTTAATTGTGTGGAAAAAAATGACTGATGTTTTTGGAATTGTTAGTGATACAGAGCAATATTTGGAACATTTAACTTTGCTAACTTATGCTAAATTGAATTGTTTGAAATAGGACAGTTTGATCATTTAACTGTCAATAAACAAATGACTGATGTTTAATTGAATTGTTAGTGATACAGAGCGATATTTGGAACATTTAACTTTGCTAACTTATGCTAAATTGAATTGTTTGAAATCGGACAGTTTGATCATTTAACTGTCAATTAACAAATGACTGATGTTTAATTGAATTGTTAGTGATACCTTGGAACAATTTAATTTGCTTGACTTATGTTTACAAATCGTATATTTCTAATATATGAATAAATCGGGTTTGGCATTGAATCATCTGCAACCGAACCAAACCAAACCAAATAGAACTAAATCAAACCAAACCAAAACTTAGTGCACCTTGTTAAATGTAGATAAATATTTGTGTCGTTTTTCTCATTTGACCTCTACTTAAAACTTAACATAATAAGTGTTCCATTATTTTTGCATCGTCTGAATCTCTGCTACCTCAAAAAATTGATCATCCAAATTCACGTATGGAGATAATCAATTATAAAAATCTTGATGGGAGGGGTGGTAATTTAAGAGCTCTACGCAAAAGAAAAGATGATCTAAAATCCAAAGCGACTTAAATTGACAAGGGGGAAGTCTCTGACTGTAGTAGCTAATGTGTCTGACTTTGACATAATAGTAATCAAGTGAGAATTCCAGTTCCACTAGTATGCTCCCTTCAGAAAGGTATAGTTTCTTTTATTTTAGTTTCTTTCTTTAACGACATACCAACATTTCTGGGAATTTATTATCAAAGACATCCTAGTAACAGAGCGGTATTGATACTACTTAACTGACAGCTACGGGTATCAGGGGGTTCATGTCCTTTACAAGGGCTTTTGTTCGAAAGTAAATGTAATAGGGCAAGTTAAGTTCGAACTCGCTAAATATGATATCACCTTCAAGCCATTACGTCATGAGTACTCTCCCAGGAAGAGTAAATACTCCTTAACTACAGGAGAGTAAAATGCCACCACAACAATTCTCCTTCAAGGACTATTTTGACATTACATAAACCGCAGCAGTGTGTATGCCATTACGCAAATTTACAAACCAAACCAATTAAATCGATAAATTTATTTTTAAAAGCGATGTTCTGTACAATACTTTTATCGTAAAATTATTTCTTAAAAATAAAGTCATCTATTTGAAAAAAAAATTACAAAAATAATTATATTCAACGGATGGATGTGTTCTTAGTAAATAACCCTGGAGAAAAAATGTACTTTTAATCACTGAATACATTTTTCGCCAGGTCGCCCTGTCTGAAGTAAACATTGAGAAACGCACTCTCAGAGAAATCACATCTTCTGTTTTAGTACATTTTAATCTTTAACATTTTTCAAACTAATCTTGTAATTTTGGTATTTTTTCCCCTTGTAGTTGAAGGTGGAATATGGATAGATATATTTGTTTATTATATAGATATAATATGAGTATATCTGATACACGCTTTGTAGATGCAAAAATAAATCAGTTCAATTCCGGAGAATCCTCCCTTTAGACAACACTACATATAAAGGAGTTTATTGTATGGCGCCTGAAGCACTTCAAAAGAAGAATACAAGACGAAATACTAGACAGGGTTGTTTGCGTAAACTTTACCCTAACTTTCTAAGGAATTTATCTGCTCTCTCCCAACTATGAGTAGATATGAGAGTGAGTGTTTTTGTCTCGAATAGACAACCAGGCAAAGAGAATGAAAACACTGGATTAGAATATGCTTTACTCCACGAAAAAATGACCTGATATCACATCGTGACTCTGGTAGCGGGGGTTAAGTTAATACATCGTCTAAAACAGAAGCGTATCATGTCACACCCAACAGAATATAAAAGTATACTTACCACAGGGAAGCCTATTGGTCTGATGATCGCGAAGGCAAGAAAGTGTCAGTCACCAAACACTGTTGACGCTATGTCTAAGTAATTCAAACGGGAATCAAAACATGCTTAAAAACTGATATGTGCCTCTCTTTCTTTAGAAACTTAGAAATGAATATGATTTTTTTTATACGAGGATGGGAAGAAAAGATCATGGCCTGAAACGCTAATTGGCTGAAAATAGCATGTGAGGACGTCCTATCTGTCGACGATGACGTTTTTGACCAGTGGGATCCAAGCTCTTGAACACCGATGGAAAAAAGTGTACACTGCAAGCTAGACTATGCTGAAAAATAAACCTTATTTGGTCACATTTTATGAAAGTATTTTCTTCGGCTTTGAAACAGACCATCGTATATTTGTAATTATCAACACCCCCAGAACAGTTTTACATCAGATAAAAATTGAGATTTTTCCTACTAGACCATTTCCCATACAAAGTTTTAAGAACTCATTCTACCTAAATATTCACAAATAGCTAAACGGAAAATAGTTTTATTAATAACTTTCCAGATTATATATATATATATATATATATATATATATATATATATATATATATATATATATATGTCGGAGGCGTTAGTAATGAAGTGCTTACTGGCAGAAGAAACTAGTGCAGTGATTCGGGTTAAAATCCAATACGAGACTGTTTGAATTCCACATAGCGCTAATATAGTTGGGGAAGATGAGAATTAAATTATTCTCCCTCTAATTATGGTTACAAAGTAGGGCAGACAGGGATCTCTAACCTTGGCAGAGCAACTGGTTCAAGAGAAGAAATCCTCTAAATTCAAACCTTTTTAAACTCCGAATAAAACCGACTGTGTGTCTCTTCCTGCACGTCTGAAGAAGTTGATAAATATAGATAATGAGAGGAGTTTCAAGAAATGTCCAAAATGTCCCCGGATTGAAATTGCATTTATTGAAACTGAAACGAACAATGAATTAAGTGATAGTTTTCTTCGTCCATCATTTTCCAGACTTTTTATGTAACGCAATTACTGATTAATATGATAATCGGATAATGACTATTTTCCTTGACATTTTGAAATTGTTATTGACTTTTTTTTCTCTTTCTCTCTAAACATTTGCAATTATCAACTGTTAACGGACTGGGTAGATAATTGACAGCATTTAAAAATCTTAGCGTCCGCCTGATTATAAACCTAATGGAAAATACCTAACATAAATACCTCCATATTTTTCTGTTCGCGTGGGTGTTTTAGATATTATGAGGAGGAATTATAATTCAGATGGTTCGCCAAAAAATCTGCAAATATATTTAATAAAGCCTTACAAAAGAAATTGTCTTTTCATATATAATTTGGTTTTATGTATGATAATATTGATTATTTGACAGGCTTAATACCCACGTCGTTTTAGATTTTATCAAATCTAATGAATGTTTAACCAACTTTAAGCGTGCTTAGTGCTTCGACGAGTTACTACTTCGTAGCAACCGATACAGGAAGTAAACCAAGCTCTCTTTGTCATATTACGGAAAGCTTACTAAAGAACAATATTTGTCTTGGAGCAGCCAACCTAACGAGGTGCAGTATATGACACAAGGTCAACTTTTCAATGGACTAAAGTTCGTTTGAATTTAGGCTATTTCCTTCTCCTCGACTGGTTGCCTTACTAAAATTAAATGATTTAGTCCATCTAAATTCAGTCCATAGCTAACAAGAGACTAATTGGATCCTTGCCTTTTCTAAATTCATTGGCACAAATATAATAAAAACAGCCACAACCATAATTTGAACTCAAGTCGGTGAATCCATTTCCTATTTCCATAAGTTTTACAACAAAGGGTGCCTTCCAAACCATCGATAATGAAATATTGAACATTGTTCTCGAAAATCAATTACAATAGAATAGTAATGATTTGCTTTAGTCTTTTTATTGGAATCATTGACACGGATCTCCCTCACTACTTGTCTCTATAGTTTATCGCTCGGGAGAGGACTTCAAGACTACATACTGTATCAACACCGACCTGTTATATAAATATAGGTTCTAGCTGGTCATCCTACCTTTGCTCGTCCATGTGAAGAGGTTCATCGGAGTATATCACTTACGAGTTCTTCCTTATTTCTCCAACAGTGTCCTGCATGTCTGATTCGTCTCAATTTGATAGTTTTTGTGGTAAGTGTTAGGTGGCCGTACATTTGCTCTTTGGTTGGGAGTTGCCTCCAAGACTTAGTAAAAAAAAGCTCGCAGTATTATTGTGTAACTGCTGTCAAGTTTGCTTTTTTTCCATAGTTTCTGTTTGTGTACATGTGGTGCATCCATATAGCAGTATCGACACGACAGTTGCTTGAAAAAAAACTGCATTTTATTTTATCGGTCAGTTCTGACTTTCATATGACCGATAATTTATGTCTTTGCAAGACGCATAGCAACCGCTTATGTATTATCTAAAATCGAAATCTGAGTAAAAGGTGATCGTGATTAAAAGCTTGACGATACATAAACATTCCATTGTATAAATTTTTAATCACGGTTCCCTAAAATGTGATGATTTTTGCTTGCAGCTAATATAGTCTCTATTATTCCTATCTAATACTAATTATTCATTCTCTGTTGTACGGTCTTAAGTAATTATTATGATTATTAACAACAGTTTGTTTTCTTAAATTTGCATGGTTTCAAGTAATTAATAATAATAATCCTTTGCAAAATTATTATTGATTCAAGTAATAATTCTGAATATTATTGATTTGTACGCTGTTTTATGCTACCAAGTATTTATATCTCGGACTAATAATTTATTCACAATTATAGTGTTTCAAATAAATATACCCATTTAAATATTATCCTAAATGGCATTGATATTCTTATACAATTCTAATAATTTTCAAAAATATTTTTTGACCAATAAATGGAACCATGAAATGTACTACCTCTCCGGGTCAGAATCGACCTGGGAGTAATGGCCATGAAGTCATTCTCCACACTATCAAGAGGTCTGGAACTGGAGACTTGACTCCCGTATATGGTTTAATGTTATTCTGGTATTTGCAGGGAAACAAAGTTTCAAATTGTGAAGTTTTACTATGTCCTTATCAGGTCTATGAAGGGAGTTATTAAGGATATGCACAATCTATCAGATTTTCTCATCAGGATGATCCTTTTATTATAATAAAAAATAACTGAACGATCGTATTTTGTATTGGTTTATTTATTTTAAGGCACACGGATGTAATGGTGTTTGGTTTTAGGTGAAGACCGTATTTTTTATGGCAATTTTATGATTTGAAATAACATTAATGATTATTAATGAATAAGTGAATTTAAAAAAGTATACATTATAAAGATTTTTTGAATACAGTTATAAGTATTCATATCTAATACAAACAATTTCCAAACATATTTACGGAATTGTAACTAGTTCTATTAGGTTGCGTCTGGGTAAGTATTTTTCAAACCATTCCAACCTGAATAGGATGCACGCAATGTTAGTGAACTACGAATTTGATATGAACTTTTGGTTTAGTCCCATTTTCATACGGTCGAGTAGATGGCATAAACTATGCTACAGACTTGAACATTTAGAGCTATTGCAAGAAATGTGGTATATCATTTTTGTAATGATGTATAAACAGTCGGAATGGATACTGTAGCAGTTAAAGTGAATGATATCAGGGTACGAGTTGATACGTTCGTCATTACGGAAGGTAGTTGCCAAAAGATAATTTATTGACAGGGCTTATCATCTCTTTCAGTAGGCTTACTGTAACATGATTCGGTTGATCTAGAATTCTACGAAAAATCTTTCAAAAGTTACCTTTTAAAATATCGCTCTACCAAAGAGAGGTGAGACGATGTGTTTAATGAGCCCCAACACACACACCCTCGCGCGCTCCCCCATATATATATATATATATATATATATATATATCTTTAAAAAAACAGCCATCGGTCACATGAAGATAATATATTTATTTCCATCCTGTTAAAATCATAGATATAAATCAATGCTTTAAAAAATTAAGATGCCTTCTTCAGATCAATCAAGTAAGTGAATAAAGTTATTTTTCACATTCATAACCAGACTAGAAAAAACCCTCTTTCTCCTATATAAAAGTAAGTCTTTAAATTCAAATAACAATAAGTATCAACTTATGGCATGTAAAAATATCCGGTCTCATCATACTTGAAAATTAACAAAGGACACAGTTTACAGCTACAATAATACATGTCTACACATTCAAACATTTTTATGTACAATACATTATTTTATTACATCTTTTTTTTTCTCTAGTCTTGTGAATGTGAAAACAATTATTTTAATCCATTTTTTTTGTTTGATCTGAAGAAGTCCTGTCAATATTTAAGAGCATTGATTTATATCAATGCTTTTAATAGGATGGAAATAAATGTATTATTCTAACGAGACTGAATGTTGAACGTTTTGAAGAGAAAATTATTTACTCGGTGGATTTTATTTTTATTGAGCTCTTGACCGGGATTACTTAAATTTGATGTTGCATTCTATTCGTCTTGTTTGGTATTGCTACAAAGTCCGGATTAACTGGACTGAAATATATATATATATATATATATATATATATATATATATATATATATATAACAAATTGGGTGATTTGGTTTCTTTTTGCCTTTTGGTGGCTCTTGTGGAATGAAGAACGAAGAACAAAAATCCAAGAAGAGACTTGTTCCAAGAAACTGATGGAGCAAACTATACAATTCCGGTTGGGAATTTTCAGTTGATTGCTGAGAACTATACATTTTAAAAGATTTTTAGAACCTATTCAAGATATTCATAAAAAAAAAACAACTCTGCTTACAACAATTTATAATCAGTGGAGAGGGAGATGTTTGTATGAGACACATTGCATTAAATTGTTGATAAGGCGAGAAAATTTGAAATATCAACGAAATTAATCCCCATTACATGGTTGAAGCGAAATGTTAATTTTTACTACGATAGCCACATATTTTAAAAGACTAGTGAAAATCGTCCGTATCATATGGTTGAATAAATTGATTAAACTATACTATGAGACCTGCACATTTTCAGATACTTTTAGAACTCTTCCCTGAAATGAATTAAAAAACAGCCTTTAACGATATGTTTATCGAAAGGATGTATGTGTTTGTAAGAGGTAATTAATATCAACGTTTCAGTGAAGCGGTATTATAGTTTTAAGAAATATTTCTTTTCAGAAAAGATGGCTTGTATAAATATTTATATATATATATATATATATATATATATATATATATATATATGTATATGTGTGTGTGTGTGTGTGTGTGTGTGTGTGTGTGTGTGTGTGTGTGTGTGTGTGTTTGGCTCCATTTTGAACACATGTGTTTCATGCTCTGACATCTAAAGAATAATTTCTCTTTATTCAAAAAAGAAAATCGTTTATAAATTACACAGTACTCAACGATACCACGAGCTATGAATTAATTTGCAGTTTGCTGTTTACCGCAAAACTTATTATAGGTTTGGAGGTAGAATTAAAAGAATGCCGGTGAAAAATATTTTGAGGTTTATTGGTATAAGATTTTTATCTTTGATTCCGACTGCTTTTATTAAGCATTTGTTGTTTTCTCTTTATTATATGAACTGCTTAAATATATATATATATATATATATATATATATATATTTTTGTTGTTCGTCGGCAATATTTTCGTTTTACTTTTTGCCAAAAGTCTTTAAGGTATTAAAATTCGATCTCTTTTGCGTTTATGCCACTGACAATTATTTCATTGGTAAAGAAAAAAAATTTGGCAAGAGTAAAAAGTTTTTTACGACATTGGAATTACCTGTGACTATGCATACACACATAATTTTACTCCCCTGCACCTGATCACTGAGGTTAAATAAAGATAAGACTGCTCTGTTTCCTATATGTAACGTCTGAATAACAGCTGTTATTGAAAAACAAGAGAAAATATTCTTGTGAGACTGAAGTTTAATTTAGGTTTATTTCTTTTAGGCATATCAACATTTAAGAGTCATTTAATGCAATACCGTTATTTCCTTGTAAATACTCAATTGTTCGACTGAATTATTTTTTCTTGTAATCGTTTCCCACAATAAAATAGTATCCACAGAGTAAACGTTGCACACAATACAATAGTATCCAAAAAGTGATATTAAAAGAAAGCGAAAGAAGGATAAGTACCTAAGTGAAAGGTTTCCAGCACTTTAGGTGTTATATATATATATATATATATATATATATATGTGTGTGTGTGTGTGTGTGTGTGTGTGTGTGTGTGTGTGTGTGTGTGTGTGCGTGTGTAACATAAAAATGAGGATACCGATAGAAATTAGGATATAAGATATTTAGATTTTGGAAATAATAATGATAATAGCAATAATAATAATAATAATAATAATAATAATAATAATAATAATAACCGAATGCAGCAAATTAGACACGACTGGGTGGGTAAACTGATCCCCAGGGAATTGTGCAAGAAATTTAAATTTCACCATACGAGCAAATGATATATGCACAATCCAACATGCGTTCTGGAGAATGAGATACACAGACTCCTATGGTGTTTTGAAATAAATACAGATCACTCTATCCTAGCCAGACGACAAGTCCTAATAAAAATCTACCAAAAAAATAGAACTTGCAAAATTGTGGCCATTGCTGCCCCAGCTGACCACAGTGTAGAATTAAAAGAAACTGAAAAGAAAGATAAATACCTGGACCTTGCTACGGAATCTAAATAACTGTGGAACATTAAAGTTACGCTGATACCAATTGGAATTGGTGCTCTTGGTGCCCTCACCAAAAGTTTGGTACAAAGACTGCAGGACTGGGATATGAAAGGACGAGTAGAGGCCATCCACATTACAGAATTATTGAGACTTACTGTTGCTCAAAGTCTAGTGAGAAATCGTCGGCGGATACTGAGTTAAAAATTCTCGAACAGGAGTAAATAATGATTGATAAGAGTCAACATAATAGAAAGTGTAGGTTATGTGGTGATATTGCCAAAACTATCAATCATATAAGCAGACGTAAAAATCGGCCCAAAAAGGGTACAAGATAAAACACGACTGGGTGTGGAAGGTGACACACTGCAAATTGTACAAAAAATTTAAATTTTTATCTAACAAACAAATGGTATATGCACAACCTGGAATCCGTCCGAGAGAATGAGACGCACACATTTCTCATTTTGATGCACAAACGGATCACTTAGTCTCGGCCAGAAAAGGAAAGAACTTGCCGAATAGTAGACTTTGCCCTCCTGGCAGACGACAGAATAAAATTACAAGAAACTGAAAAGAGAGATAAATATCAAGCCCTAGCATGAGCACTAAAAGAAAAACAATGGAACATGAAGGTGACGGTGATATTAATAGCAATTACTACTCCTGCAACAATACTTAAAGGATCGGTAAAGGGTCTAAAAGGCTTAGAAACCAAGGAGAAGTAGGGACCATCCATTCTACGGCATTACTAAAATTGGCCTGAATGCTTAGAAGTCTTCTGGAGACATGCGAAAACTTGCTGTTAATCAGACTCCTGTAAAAAAAAAACTATCAACTCTTTCAGGTTATTTAATGCCGAAGCCATTCTCCTAGAAGAACAGTAGTGGTACTATTTAACCCATAGCTGGGAGGATAAGGGGGTTCATACCTTTCCCAAGGGTATTTGCCCGTACGAACTTGTGTACTACGATTCCGCAGTCCATCGCTTTAACCATTACACCACGAGGACACGCCCTAAGAATTATAATTTGTTTGCACACCAATATATGTTTTCAATAACACTTATCTCATAAAAAGGATTTGCACACACATACCATTTCAAATATTTCCAATCAATACAAATAATCTCTACAAAGGTGGAAGTTTTTAATGTTCTAATGTAATCATCTCAATAATCAATACACTTTTATAACTGTTTCAAATAATTATTTAGTCTGTTTCCATTCATTTATTTGACATCAAGTAATTTTCTTTAATACGAATAATGTATATATTATTATATGTTTTCAAGTAACTATTTCTATTTAATAAAACAATTTTTTCCTAAATTTCTCTTAGTTAAATGGTTTCAAGTATTTCAGTCAGCACTAATAATCATATGGTTTTGGCCCTGTCAGCTAGGGCTGCAGAACACACCGAATGCATCTCTGTAGACGGGTAATCCCTACTAACGTGTGTCCTGGATGTGACACTAAACAATCTGATGGTGAAGTTCCAGTAATAGTGGAGTTTTGAGGGATGTTGAGTACTCCTTCATTGCTTTCGCTCCCAGCTCCTTACTAGTCAGTAGGGGTAGCATCTGATAGGGCCTTATTTATGGGTTTAAAAGAGCTAAGCAGCGTAAAGTAAAAAAAGTAAAGTTGGTGACCATAGTCGAGGGTGACCCGGAGGCTCTCTTTTCAATAGCTACTACACAAAGTTATTGGGGAGGGCGCTACTCTGTTCCTTGGATTGCTCCAATTTAACCTTGATCTTTACCGTATAATGCTGAGTGTTAAGCAATAACTTTTTTTTTAAATTTTTGGTATGACTCGACTTATGATTGAACCTAAGTCTCCCGACACATAAGCGAACTCTCAAATCATTTGGCCAAACAGTGTACTTTTGCTAAACTGAATCGTTTGAAATACATCTGTTTTTGACATATTAACTGCGTATTTCTGTTAAACTGAATTGTTTGAAATACGTGTGCAAAAATGGATTTGGCATTAAATAAGCAGCAATGTTTGGTGTGCCATAAAATCAAACCAAACGAATCATATGGCCTCCAGTCATTATTTGTATTTAACAATTGTAATTTGTTTGTACCCAGTTTTATGGGTTCACCTAACTAATAATAATCCTTCATAAACAATAATAACTTCAAGTAAATATTCTCATTACAAATAATTTACAGTTATAAAATGGTTATCCTCGTAGGAAATGGACACGGCGACGCGAGTTCAAATCCTGGTCGAGACTGATTGCATTTCACGTCGCACTAATACCAGTGGGAAAGGTATGAATCCAATAATTCTCCCTCCAGCTATGAGTAAATAGTAGGGCAGACTAGGTTTTTCAGCCGTGGTGAGGCAACTAGTCTATGAGAAGGAAAACTCTGAAGTCAAACATGTTAAACTTCGCTGAAAATGACCTTGTGTCATATCCTGCCCGAGCGGAGGGGTTGGTAAATAGGATAAAATATCACATTCTCACCTATATCAAATAATTTTCTCATGATTGTATCCTTTCGAGTGTTGTTTTTTTTTTTTCGAGTGATTTGGAATTAGGATGCATTCATTAGAAAAAAGTCATTAATTAGTCCATTATAACCAGTAATTCACCATTAAAATCAGGAAACGAGCCCGTGAAAATGAGCCTTTTCTTTACTTATCTAAATGCACTGCAGCCCAGATCTTTTCTTCTGTGTTATCCTGACTTACTAAATCGTAACCACATATCAGCATGTGCCAGACAACAAATATTCAAGCATCTGAGAATCTGGTACACGTGCGCCTTCCATACCACCGCAGAAAGATGGAATCCATCTATCTCTTTCGCCGCCATTAAAGTAATGAATAAACAGCTGAGTAGACTGGCTATTTAGCCTTGATAAGGATAACATGTTAGGAGACTGAAATCACTTATTTAAATCAAAGTTATTCCATGTTAAAATTGCTCTTTTGACGGTTTGGTTGGTTTGGTTGAGTTTTCTTTGGCGACATTACTATTTGTCGACTTCACCAAGGCTTTCGATTCCATACACAGAGGGAAGATGGAGCAAATCCTACTAGCATACGGCCTACCAAAAGAAACCGTAGCAGCGATAATGATTCTCTACAGAAACACCAAAGTGAAAGTACGTTCACCAGATGGAGACACGGAATACTTCGACATTGTCGCAGGAGTACTACAAGGAGACACACTAGCCCCGTACCTCTTTATCATCTGTCTAAACTATGTGCTTAGGACTTCGATCGACAAAATCAGAGAAAATGGCTTCGAGCTGACTAAGAGAAGAAGCAAAAGGTACCCCGCAAAAACAATCACGGACGCCGACTACGCTGATGACTTAGCGATACTAGCGAATACGCCTAATCAAGCAGAGACACTACTGCATAGTCTGGAACGAGCCGCAGCTGGCATTGGCCTCCATGTCAATGCAAACAAAACTGAATATATGTGTTACAACCAAACGGGCAACATTGCCACACTACACGGAGCCTCTCTGAAACTAGTCGACAAATTCACCTACCTCGGAAGTAGCGTCTCATCAACCGAAAAAGACATCGACACACGACTGACGAAGGCATGGACAGCTATCGATAGGCTCTCGATCATATGGAAGTCGGACCTAACTGATAAAATGAAACGCAGTTTCTTCCAGGCAGCGGTTGTGTTGATACTGCTATATGGATGCACCACATGGACGCTTACGAAGCGGCTGGAGAGGAGGCTGGACGGAAATTACACAAGAATTTTGAGAGCAGTATTAAACAAGTCCTGGCGACAACACCCCACGAGACTCCAACTATACGGACACTTTCCCCCATCACGAAAACTATACAAGTTCGACGAACCAGACACGCAGGACACTGCTGGAGAAGCAAGGACGAGCTCATAAGCGATGTACTCCTGTGGACCCCCACATATGGATGTGCAAGAGTGGGACGACCAGCACGAACCTACATACAGCAACTATGTGAGAACACAGGATGTAACCCTGAAGACCTGCCGGAGGCGATGAATGATAGGGAGAAATGGCGAGGGAGGGTCAGGGATATCCGCGCTGGCGGCGTGACATGATGATGATGATATCTATTTTAAATATATATGATTTAAAAATATATATTTTGTTGATTACACTTTAAAAAAACTGGAGCTCATTCTTATGGTTAAATGGTTTAAGATATTTTTATCTAACACTAATAATTGTATCATCATATTAATCATTTGCTCGTACACTGTTTATTAGTTTGATTGGTTGGTTGTTTGGTTTCTTTGTTTAATTGCATATCAACTCTTTGTAGTTTATTTAATGCAGAAGCCATTCCCCTAGAAGAACAGTAGTGGTACTATTTAACCCATGGCTGGGAGGATAAAGGGGTTCATACATTTCCCAAGGGTATTTTGCCCGAAAGTGAACGTAATAGCGCGACTGGAGTACGAACTCGCTTACTACGATTCCGCAGTCCATCGCTTTAACCATTACACCACAAGGACACCCCCTTAATTGTTTGAAGTTTTTCTATTTAACGGTAACAATAAAATATGAGTCATTTATTTGCATACATCTTTATGAATATAAATATATGATTTGTAATAAAATAGTTTAGTGGTAATTTCATCTTTAAATGAGATATGACTAATGTATTTGCACAGAAATACTGATATTATTTCTATACAGTTAAATGGCTCAAATTATTACTATCTAACACTAATAATTCTATTTAATATTAATCATCTGTTAGATGACAAAGAAATAGTTACAAGTATAATTCTTTGAGATTAATTATATTCAATTCTATTCATTCATTTGTCGAATGGTTCAAGTATTGTTATTTAATACCAATAATTCAATTTAGCCTCAGAGTTAAAGATTTTCAGGTATTACTATTTAACACAAATAAATCTTTTCAGCATCCCTCATTCGTTTGTACACATTTACCAGGTTCCATGTATTACAATTTTTCACTTAAAACCCCCGTTTTCAAACTGTCAAGAGGTCAAAACATTCAATTTCAAACAATTCTATTTAATTCAAGTCATTTGTTTGCATATAGATTAAATGTTAAACAGTTCTCTTTGACCCATAGATAGGACCCTATCCTGCACTTCCACTCTGGTTCTGAGTGTACCTGGAAGTAATAGCGATGAAGGGTCTCTCTACATCTCCTAAAGGTCCATGATATCATCAGATGCAGTTTAGTGCCATTTACAGGACACGCGTTGACGGTGGGGTTCCTACCCCTCTGTAGATATGCAGTTTTTATATTCAACAGCCCACACCGATTTATCTGGTTCTTGTGGTGAATGGTTTGTGTAATATAATGGCCGTGAGATTTCGTTTTACAAATATTGTCTTTGTGTTTAGTAAGGCTGAGAACCTTTCGGCTCAGCACATGGGTTACTTAGGTGCAAACTCGAGCGCAGGTGTTAACGCGCATGCGGGGAGGATGAGTCGTTCACAGAGTCCAAATAAAAATCCCAAAGCCAGGGGATGCAAATGACGTCATGCACCGGAAGCGTGCGCGGAGGATTTTGGGGGATTTGAAAAAAGTCAGTTTAGCTGAGTCCAGGGCCGGAGGAAGACAGTTGACTTTCGGGCCAGGCCAGAGGCCTTGTGGCGGGTGTCCCTTGTGATGGGGGTGGGGCAGATGGAAAAGACAGCATAGAAATATTGTGCCTCTCTCTCCTTATGTCGAAGAACCTTTTAACTCAAAGGTAATAAAAAAAAGTTTCGTACCTGAACTAAGAAGTCGTAAGTGTTTTTCGTGTTTCGGGATTCCTATGTTCTATGTATATATGTTATGAACATTCTATGTACATTTCCCATTTTCATGTATGGGTATGTTAAATTTGGATAAATACATACTCGAAAAGAAAAAGCTATTTGCAAAGGGTTTTTTTCCCATTTCTAAAATGCCAAATATTCAAGTTGTATGTATGTTGGTCTTCTAAGTCTTTTTTTTACCTGGTGTTCTATGTTTGACAGTAAACTGCAGCTAATTGTGAAACCCAAATTCTAGTGATTGGAGGAGTGTGGGGTACCTCTTAATTGTTATTACTACCAAGTCCGCTCCGATTCATAAGAGTAGTATCTGCATAGATCCCATATATATATCTCAAATCGATCCGTTTAAAAATCATTTGAATTCAACAAAACCATAAGTTAAAAAAACTCTCTCAAGAAACAACTTTAAAAATGTAACATATTATATTATAATTTTCATTACATAGAAGTCTTTAAATTTCGCCTAATAAAAGGATTAAACTAATAATACAGCAATGGTTTACTTTTTCCTCAATTAATCATGGATATACTAACAAAAGCAGCAACAACAACTAACTCATCATCACCATCATCAATAATAATAATAATAATAATAATAATTATTATTATTATTATTATTATTATTCGACTTTGCTGTCGCGGCTGACCACAGAATAAATCTGAATGAATGTGAAAAGAAGGATAAGTACCTCGACCTTGCTATGGAACTGAAAAAAACTGTGGAACATGAAGGTGACAATTATACCAATTGTAATTGGTGCGTTTGGGACAGTAACTAAAGGATTACTAGAGGAACTGGAGGACTTTGAAGTTGGCGGACGGGTGGAGACCATCCAAACGACAGCATTATTGAGAACGGCCAGAATACTGAGAAGAGTCCTGGAGACTTGCTTTCATTCAGACCCCAGTGAAAGACTATCAGATAACGCTGATCTGAAAAGCTCTAATGAATGATTAATAATAATATCGTGGGTTAAACTAACCCTAATTGTATTAAAATGCGGTTAAAAATTATCATTTTAGTTACGTATTGTTTAGACATCATAAAGCCTGCTAAACATTACATACGTTATTAGAAGACATTAATTATTAAGGGACACACTGATAGTAAACTTGATATAAATCATTCATCATTAATATGTTATGTTTTAATTTCAAGACGGAATACATGTGCTTTGATCAAAGAGGCAAGATCTCCACTTTAAATAGCAGTTTTCTGAAACTAGTGGACAAGTTCACCTACCTTGGAAGCGGTGTCTAGCAAAGGTATGGACAGCTTACGATAGTCTGTCTGTCATATGGAAGTCAGACCTGAACGATAGAATAAAACGCTGTTTTTTTTTCCAAGCAGTGGTCGTGTCAACACTACTACATGGATGCACCACATGGACGATGACAAAAATTATGAATAAAGTGCTTGACGGTAATTACACAGGAATATTGCGAACAATAATGAACATATTCTTGAGGCATCATCGCACAAAGCAGCAGTTGTACGGCTACTTACCTCCCATCAGTAAAACTTCCCAAGTTAGACGAATCACACATGCAGGACACTGATGGGGATTTAAGGACGAACTAATAAGAGAAATACTCCTGTGAACTCCATCACATATACGGGAAAAGGCAGGGCGACCAGCTACAACGTAAACACAACAGCCCAGTGGCGATACAGGATGTAGCCTTGAAGACCAACCGGGAGCGATGGACGATAGAGACTGGTGGTGAGAGAGGTTTTGGGAAATCCGTACTGACGACGCAACATGATGATAATGTTTTAATCATTATTAATTATTATTGGTTTGCTATGTTTGCGAACTAGATATTAATCATTCTTAGTATGTTATAATTTTCATTACGAACAAGTATTTAAATTTCGCTTAATAAAAGTATTAAACTAATAATACAGTAATGGTTTAACTTATCCTAATTTAATCACGGATATATTAACAAAAACAGCAAAAGCAACTAACATATCATCACCATCATCAATAACAACAAGAGAGAAACAGAATCTCTCCTAATGGCAGCACAAAACAACGGCATAAGAACCAAACATATCAAAGCGATGATAGATAAGACGCAACAAAATAGCAAGAGCAGACTATGCAGTGACAGAGATGAAACCATGAATCACATAATAAGCGAATGCAGCAAATTGGCACAGAAGGAGTATCAGGCTAGACATGACTGGGTGGGCAAAGTGATCCACAGGGAAATGTGCAAGAAATTTAAATTTGACCATGCTAACAAATGTCATATGCACAACCCAGCACCTATCTTAGAAAATGACATTCACAAACTCCTGTGGGATTTTGATATACAAATGAATCACCTAATCCCGGCCCGGAGACCAGATCTTATAATAATCAACAAAGAAAAGAAAATCTGCAAAATTGTCGACTTTTCTATCCCGGCATACCACAGAATAAAACTGAAAGAATGTGAAAAGAGATATAAGTACCTTGGCCTTACTAGAGAATTGAAAAAACAATGGAACATGAAGGTGATTATTATACCAATTGTGATTGGAACCATTGGCTATGTAACTAAAGGATTATTAAAGGGCCTGAAAGATTTAGAATTTGGCGACCAAGTGGTGACCATCCAAACTATAGCATTATTGAAAACGGACAGAATACTGAGAAGAGCCAGAGAGACTTGAGGAGACTTGCTGACACTCAAACTCCAGTGAAAGACCGTCAGCTTACGCTGATGTGTAAAAGTCTAATGAGTAATGAATAATAATAAAAAAAAACTCTCTATTATCTGAGATCCAAGCAGATCTCCTAATCTTGTCCTGAAAACCGGGCCCAGTAAATTTTAACAAAGTGAAATCCAAAGAAATTTGAAAGTGAGACGTATACTTGGAACTTACTTGAGAACTAAATAAAAGTCACGGAATATGAAAGAGATGGTGTAATTCAACCGGTACACAAAGGCTTGGTACGGGGGATGAAAGACCATCCAAACTACAGCGTTGCAAAGAACAGGCAAAAGAGTGAGATGAGTCCAAGAGACTTGAACATACTTACAGTTACTTAGTCTCCAACGAAAAATGATCAGCTAGCGTTAGAGTGAAAAAAAAACGCTTCTGTTAAAAACAAAAAAGAATATAGTTAAACTTATAAGGGAATGCGGCAAACCCGCTAAAAAAGAAGTTCAAAACTAGGCACGATAGGGCGAAAAATGGATACACTCTGAAGTGTACAAATAATTAACAATTAACCATAAAACAAACTGGTATATGAACCCACCATAATCTTTCCCAGTCACATAAAATTATCAAGGGTTTTAGATACAAACTGATTACCTAATCAGAGTCAGAATATTAGATGAAAAGTTAATTTATAAGAAAAAAAAAAGAATGATAACTCGCTACGTAGAGGATTTTGAGTGAAAATAAAGAAAACGGAACTAAAAATAAACACTTGGACCTTGGCACAGAATTAACCCTATGATACGTTGGATGTGTTAGATCGCTTGGAATGGTCCCACAGGGATGGGAAAAATCAGGTGAAATTGGAAATAAGAGAAGGAATCGAGACAATTTGAGATGTTGATGAATCTAGAAAACTGAACTCTATCAACGGAAAGAGAATATTATCAAAAAATATGGAATATTAAAAAAAAGAAAAACAGCAAAACAAAACTAAAAGTATTTCAAAACATTGTCGCTATTTTCAAAATTTATTCAATTAATTTTAGGGCTTCTACGATTTGTTGTCGTAGCTTATTAATTTCGTTTGCAATTATATTGGTTATTTTCAATAAGAATTTTTCGAAATATGGATTAGTGAATAGAATGGGTTTTAAAATGTAAGGCTATGGACATAGCATCATTAAGGTACATCGTAAGCCGTCTTGAAAGAGTTGTAGTGGTAAGAATTACTTGATAGGACAAACGTCGTATATATGTTCAAATATCCCTTGGGAGACTGTTTCACCAAAGAAAATAATACGTATGTTAGTCTTACCACAACGACTCCTTCAAGACGGCTTACGATCAATATTTAATGATTCTAGCTCTATAGCCTAACATTTTAAAACCCATTCTATTCACAAATCCAAACACTTGACTCGTACAAAAGAAAAAAAAATATGCAACTTGTGATTCTTGCAACACTTAGAACAGTCTCAAAAGTCTTGGAAAAAGAACGAAGGAACTGGGAATATTAGGGGGAATAGGGACCATGCAGATGACAGAATTTCATGATCAGCTAGAACAGTAGGAAGGGCCCTGTAGACTTGAGGAGAGTAGCTGCCTCTTAGTCATCATTTAAAGACTCTCAAAGATTGAAATAATTATTATGATAATAATTAACATATAATTGAATCTGCCGAAAAGTAGACTGTGGTCTTTCAGCATACCCTAGGGTAAAACTAAAAGAAAGCGAAAAGAGAGATAAGTACAAAGATCTTCCAAGAGAACTGAAAAAGACTATGAAATATGAAAGTTACGGTGATACTTATTGTAATAACTGTACTCGGTACAGTCACCAAATGTTTTTGTTGAACGACTTGTAGATAAGAAGATGAGTGGAGCCCGTCCAAACTACAGCATTGATGAGATCAGTCAGAATACTGAGAAGAGTCTTTGATGCTTGAGGAGACTTGCTGTTACTCAGGCATAAGTGGAAAACTATCAGCGTTACCTGATGGGAAGAACTCTCCAAATAATAATAATGATAACAATAATCTCCTAATATCAGCACAAAACAACGACATAAGAACCAATCATATCAAAGCGAGAATTGATAAGACGCAACAAAATAACAAATGTAGACTATGCGGTGACAGAGATGAAACCATCAATCACATTATAAGCGAATGCAGCAATTTAGCGAAGAAGGAATATAAGACTGGACACGATTGGGTCGGCAAGGTGATCCACTGGGAGATGAGCAAGAAATTTAAATTTGACCATACAAACTAATGGTATATGCACAACCCAGCACCTGTCCTAGAAAATAACACATAAACTCCTATTGGACTTTGACATACAGTCGGATCACTTAATCTCGGCCAGAAGACCAGACCTTATAATAATCAACAAAAAGAAGAGAACTAGCAAAATTGTAGATTTGGCTATCCCGTCTGACCACAAAATAAAATTGAGAGAATGTGAAAAGAAGGGTAAGTTCCTCGACTTTGCTAGGGAATTGAAAAAACTATGGAACATGCAGGTAACAATTATACCAATTGTAATAGGTGTGTTAGGAACAGTAACTAAAGGATTACTAAAGAGACTGGAGGACTTGGAAGTTGGCGGTCGAGTGGACACCATCCAAGTATTATTAAGAACGGCCAGAATACTGAGAAGAGTCCTGGAGGTTTGAGGAGACTTGCTGTCACTTAATTTCCTGTGAAAGACACTCAGATAAAGCTGATGTGAAACACTATAATTAGTAAGTAGGTAAGTTAGTAATAATAATAATAATAATAATAATAATCATAATAATAATCATAATAATAATAATAATAATAATAATAATAAGAAGAAGAAGAAGAATCAATAGCTACATGAGTGCCTACAAGAAACACAAATTCCAAAATGGATAACAAAAAGAAAAAAACAAAATTCCCGGGGAATTTGCCAATAATATGTTTCGTAATGCTTAGTAATAATGGGGATGATCTTAAGTGCACAGATAATAGACGACCACTCACAGGAAATTCGAGGACTATATCTCGATGAACAAAAAGCATGTTGCAAAGAACTACTCAAAAATACCTACTATATATTGATCAGCACATTAGAAAGAGTTAAAGACAAATACGAAAAGTGTAGCCATGGCATGGGTTAAAAAAAAATGCTTACGACATACTACAAACCTGGATTATTGAATATCTGAAAAGTTAGATATCGAATAGAGTAAAAAAAAAACAATTATTCATTACAAGATCTATGGAAAGTTAAAGAATAACTCTCAGATAGATAATAAATACTATCAGAGCTAAAAAGTAAACGAGACATCTTCAAGGAAACCTCAATCTCGCCATTACTATTTGTTATAACAATTAAATATATAGGAAACATAGATTGCTAAAGAACTGTCGTAATGTAAAAAAAAAATAAAACTACCAAATGTATTAGGATGGTTTTGATAATTTTGTCAGAATAAAAATAAGAATTAGCATCCCAAATAAAACTATTGTGATCTGAAGCCAATATATACTAATGAAATGTGGAAATGAAAAATCTGCTGTGTTTGTAATAAAAAAGGGGAAAAAGAAATACAACTGAGTTAATAAGTCTGGGAATTTAGTAAATCATATGGGAAAAGGGCAATTTTATTTATTGTGGAATTCCAGAATATCAGTTGAAAAACCATCTTTAATCTCTTGGAATCTCGATGCCATAAAACTATAAATTATCTTCATAAAACGAATTACTTGAAGCTATAATTGTTTACCAAGTATGATTACTGGTTATTCAATACAAAAAAAACTGTGCAAAGAATTGTCTATTGTTAAATATAAATAGTTTATGGTGCCCGTGGTGTAATGGTTATCGTCGTAGGAAATGGACTCGGCGACACGAGTTCAAATCCTGGACGAGACTGATTGCATTTCACATAGCACTAATACCCTTGGGAATGGTATGAATCCAATTATTCTCCCTCCAACTATGGGTAAATAGTAGGGCAGACTATGTTCTTCATCCTTGATGAGGCAACTAGTGTAGGAGAAGGAAAATTCTGAATTCAGACTCCACTTAAAAATTGACCTTGTGTCATATCCTGCCCTTGTGTCATATCCTGGGGTTGGTAAACAGGATTGAATATTAATAGCTACTTAATAATTAATATTGGATAGCGTTACTTGAAATAATATGATTGTGTGGAAATTATTTGTTTAAGATAGGACTATTTGATATCATGTGGCTGTGTACAAAACATATTTAGAAACAACTAAGAAATATATTAATATAAATGTACCATGAACGCAACTCCTAAATGTATAATCATAAAATAAGCTTAGACGCGTTGACATGCCTTTAAATATGCACTATAAATCACTGCAGTTACATAGCTACAAGTAAATCACTTGATCTAGCATTAGTGCAAAAATAAGCGGCTAGATACTAACAGTGCATTATTAGACGTATTTTCCTGCAACTCACTTTACAATTTCGTTTAAATAACATCGGTATTTACACTGTTTTATATCATTCATATTTCAGAATTATTTACACAATACTATTAATTTATCGTATTTCATTATTTTAACTTCAAGTTTCAGATGTCAGATAAAATAGAGAATAATTCATTATACACTTCTGGAAAAAGAAATTCGAATGATACAGGTTTTAAAAAAAGAAATTTCTCAAGAAGAAATAGTCAAAGGAAATCAAATGTCATTTCCTATCAAGTCTTGCTTATGAAAAATGGCGAACGCATCTATCAACATTAAGAGTCGTTCATTATTCCAATCATATTAAAACAGGTGAGAAGAGACAAACGTTCTTTCATGGTGACAGCTAAAAGCTCTTATTAAGAAAATTTCATCCGATCTTTCAAATCAGTAATTTTACTCATTTATTTCTTCCTATTCTTGTTTCTTTCCATTTTTGTTCTCGTTTTATATTTAAAGTAATCGTCTGAATCTTTCATTTCTTTTTGAATGATGTCTGTTTCAGTTTTTTATGATTCTTCTTCTTTTACATTTTTCTCTATTTGTTTTTTTTTTTTAACGTTTGCTTGGATTCTTCAGCCATGTCCTATTTTTTAAATCAATTTTTGCCTTTACTATTGACATCAGACGAAATAGGTTTTTGAATTGTTTTTCCTTAACTTTGTTACTGGTGTGCGCTGACGGCAATTACAGCTTTTCACACGAATTCAACCGTTTATTTTTCGTTAAGTTCATTCGTTTTTTTCCTTCTTATAGTTAACATTTTTCTCTTTATGCCTCTTTTTTTCTTTATCTGTCTGCGCACGATCTTGTTTTGTTACAGACAAATTTGATGGCATGAAGTGTAGCAAAGACACTGTGAACTGAATCGTCTAAGAGAGTTTGATATCTTGTAGATTTTTGTTGTTATTTCATTTGCTAAACGCGACACGGAAACGTATGGATACGCTTACCTTTTCTGTCTAATTTTTGCAATATATCTTCAACACATACAATGTCGGTTGATTTAGTTATAATACTGACAGCAAATAAATTTCTATTATCAAAATACACTCCTGGTCACCACTAATGGCACCACTTCAGTTTTGTTTATGTCTTCATAAAAAAAAAAAACAGAGAATAATCGAAATGTTATAAACTCGTGGTTTTATCTTTTGATTCTATTCATCATCAAGAGTTGTTAATAAACCCAATCTGTTTGATCTGATTCTATTTTTGGTTTAGGTGATATTCTACATCATAAAATGTCATGGGTGTCTATAATTTTTATCAGGACAATTGTTACATAGCCATACATGAATATATACGGATATGTGAAATGTATATAGAATGTTCATAACATATATACGTAGAACATAGGAATCCCGAAACTCGAAAAACACTTACAATTTCTTAGTTCAGGTACGAAACTTTTTTATTGCCTTTGAGTTAAAAGTCTTTTCGACATAAGGAGAGAGATACACCTGACTTTTCCATCTGCCCCAAACCACGTGCGCATACGACACAAGGCCACGGCGAGCAAACGAAAGTCAACCGTCTTCTCCCGAGGCCGAACTCAATACCACTGTCTTTACTCAAATCTCCCAAAATCCTCCGTGCACGCTTCCGGTGCATGACGTCTTTCAAATCCCCTGCTCCTGGGATTTTTATTTTGACATGTGTGAACGACACCTCCTCCTTGCGCGCGCGTCAACACCTACGCTCATGTTTGCACCTAAATAACCCATGCACTGAGCCGAAAGGTTCGCATCCTGACTAAACCCAAAGGCAAGATATATAAAACGAAATCCCTCGGCCATTATATTACACTATGATAAAAGTAAGGGTAGTATCTCAGCTTTGTTAACGAGGCTTAGAAAACGCTGAATGCATCCTCAGCAAGTAGGCATTCTTCCTCAAAAAGAGGAGTACACTTAACTGCATTAGATAGGGAGGCTCCAGTTCTGGAGATTAGGGGAGTGTGAAGCACCCACTTCCTTACCAATAATCACAAGACAATTTGATTCGAAGATGCAGTACTAATCATAGTCCTATCTTTAGGACAAATAGATTTGTTTGCAAATCATTCGTATTCGTTAGAAACGCGTGAAAAAAAATCTCACAATAAAGAAAACTACATAAAAATGTAAATGAAAATGTACAATGAACGTGATTTCCTAAACATTAAAATTGAAAAGCTGCAGACGGTTTTACATGATGTTCAAATAAATAAACAATCAGATAATCAATCTATTTTTCTAATTCAAAGCATTTATTTTATCTATCTTCATAACGATCATGATATTGCGTATAATCCTGGAAACAATTTGAGGTCTTTATCTGGTACCGACTTTACGATCTCTTACATTTTCCTAATAGATACAAATGGCCACCATGAAACATGGTTTGGATTTTTAGAAAAATATACATGATTACAATGACTCTAATCAGTGTAGGAAGAGGATATTTCTTGGGCAGGAATATGTGTTTTTTCCAGATATTTGTTTTTTGAAAGCGTGTTACGAAAGTATGTAGGATTATTGTCTAGACGGCAAGAATACAGATTAATTAAATTCTCAGAGTTGCAGCTCTAACTAAAAGAAATAGTTAGGTGAATACAAAGTATATATATATAGCGCATCCTTAGATATAGAACAATATAAGTTAGAATAGCGTATTTAAAGTCAACGGCGTTTGGTGACTCAATTCTTGCAAATAAAGAGGGCCAAATATTTCTCTCACAATAGTATATTCCTTTGTATATTAGAGAAAATAACAAATTATTTAATCTTTTCTTTGTAAGTTTATTTGGTTTTCAGGCCATATGAAACTTTGTAGGTCATTTAATGCCAAAATCATTTTCATAGAATAACCAATTCTACATTAAGCAATTTAGCTTAGGAAAAGTACAAATAAATTGTCAAAAATGATTTCTATTTCAAGCTATTCAGTTTAGCCAGTTCTAATTCAAACGATTCAGTTTAGTATAAGAGTAGTTTTTTGTTTACACTCAGTGAAATGTCAAAATAGTTCTATTAAAAACAATTAAGTTTAGCATAAGTACACAGTTTAAATGTCAAAACAGTTTTATTTTAGCATAAGTACACATTTTGTTCTACTTGACCCATAGATAGGACTATATCGGGTGCTACCACTTCGGGTCAGAGTGGAACTGGGAACGATGGCAATGAAAGGGTCTCTGCATTCCCCAAAGCTTTGGCATTGCTGGAACCTCAACATCATATTTAGTGCCATGTCCAGGACACTCGTTGGGGTGGTCTTACCCTTCCACAGAGATGCAGTCGATGTATTGTCCAGCCTCAGCCAACTGGACAATTAATAATTAAAAGTAAAGTTGGCGACCATAGTCGAGGGTGACCCGAAGGCTCCCTTTTCGATAGCTACTACACCAAGGTGTAGGGAAGGGCACTACTCCTTTTCCAGAATTGCTCCATTTTACCCTTGATCCGTACCTTATAATGCTGAGTGTTAATCAAGGAGGCATCAAGTACCATTTTTTGAGTCTTTGGTATGACTCGACCTGGGATTGAACCCAGGTCTCCCGGGCCATTGGTGAAAACTCTAACCGCTAGGCCAATGTCCGGTTGGACAATTAATAAATGAAGTAAATAAGTTGCCAAATCGTTAAATTATTGCTGTATGGTGTGCGAATAACCGCACAGCATAAACTAAAATGCCCTCAACAAATGTTCCACAAATTAGCCATCCCTTGCTATCATGCCTCTCTCAACAGTATATATCAACGATATGAAACACTTTACTTAAAAATAGTGCAAAATTGGCCAAATGACTTGAATGTGTACCAATGGTCCGGAAGACCGGGGGTTCAATCCCAGGTCGAGTCAAACCACAGATTCAAAAATGGTAATTGATGCAGCCTTGCTTAACACACAGCATTACAAGATAAGTGTAAAGTAGAGCAATCCAGTGAATGTAATAGTGCTCTCCCCTACATTTCCGTGAGATAGCTTTTTAAAAGTCCCCAACATTACTTATATATATATATATATATATATATATATATATATATATATATATATATATATTAGTTGGCAAACCGTTATCAAGGGTGACTCAAAGGATTTCTTTTCTATACCTTCTACACCGAGGTGTAACGGAGGGCCCTACTCCTTACCTTGGATTGCTTCACTACTCTTCATCGTTATCTTGTAATGCCTAGCGTTAAGCAAAGAGGCATAAAGTACCATTTTTGAGTATTTGGTATGAATCCAGTTTGGATTTAATCCTTGACTTCCTGACCATTAGCGATCATTATGCTTGTCTATACATAAAATCGCATTTGTGGCAATCCTCAAAAATTAGTAAACTAATTAAAATTGCGCTGCAGCAAAATTTCTTTTTACTGAAAGTGATGTCAACACACGCCTAAGGAAGACCTGGAATCCTCTTGAAAGGTTATCGATCAAGGGGCTGTTTGAGCTATCTGATAAAATATGACGTGATTTCTTCGAAGCTGTAGTTTTAGCCATACTATTATAGAGATGTGCTGCATTAGTGCAGACAAATTGCAAAAAAGATTTGATGGAAATTTCACAAAAATAGTTTATTGAAAAAATTTTGGAACCAATAGCCGACAAAACAGCAGTTATACGGTCAATATAATCTCGTCTCACAAGACATTCAAGTAAGACGAGTAAAACATAGAGGACACTGCTGGAGAAGCAAGAATGAAATCATTAGCGATGTTTACCAAATGCTTCTTGCTCATGAACCTGCTAGAGTTGGTTGGTAAGGAAATACTTATATGAGATCAGTAAAGACGTGAGATGCAGCCTAAAAGACCTTATATATATATATATATATATATATATATATATATATATATATATATATATATATATCATTCGATCCAGTAAATCCGGAATTGGGAATAATTCCAATCAGGACAAATAAAAGATTTTCAAAGATAGAATATTAATTCTAAACATCCCTGGTAAAGAGCTCAATGTAAATAAATTCCACTGAGCCAATGATTCCCCCACCGACCTAAAAATAAATATTTTCCAAAATCTAATATATATATATATATATATATGTGTGTGTGTGTGTGTGTGTGTGTGTGTGTGTGTGGAAGCGTATCTGATCTGAGAATAAAAATGTAAAGAAATTAACTATTTAATCTGGATGATGAAGCTCCAGTATCAAACCTCTGCTGACTTATAGGAACCAACATCAAAGCTATGCTGACTTTTATGTATCCTTTGATAAGAATATTTTAAGAAGTTAAACTGAAATAAACCTTTGGTTGACTTAGTCACCTGGTATCTATGCTTCTCAGTGAGCTGTCGCTAGGTAGATTAACAGTGGAAAAATATAGTACATATCAAGGTTACATTAATCCAATGTCTTATATGAGTCTTACTATTAGAACATCTTGCACATCTTATATATTTTTCACAAGCTGAATTATTAATCTTGACGTTTGACTTGTAATTTTGACTTTAAAGACAGCTATCATCTGTAGAAATGTGCCAGTAACGCGCACTCACATGCACACACACAAGTACATATGTATTTACATACACATACATAAATATATATATATATATATATATATATATATATATATATATATGTATATATATATATATATATATATGTTCACACACACACACATGGACACGCATACGTATATATATATATATATATATATATATATATATATATAATTTCTGTATATGTGTGATCCTACCCCCTTTATATATATATATATATATATATATATTTATATATATATATATATATATATATATATATATATATATATATATATGCGTGTGAGTGTGTGTGTATAAAATTAACCTAAATCGCGAGTCGAAAATCTTCTACTAAAGTTTCACCTGAACGGATCATCACGAAGCCTAACTTCGACTGAATTCTAGGAGAAATCGCTTTCTTTTATTTACCAAAAACCCACCTAGTAAATATATATTTATATATGTATATATATGTGGAAGTTTTCCTATATATCTCCAATGTCTTAAACAGTTAAGCATAAATGTGATCGGATGATAATCATAACTTTTATGGTATTTACGCTGTTCGTGTAGAGACTTTCAAACCTCTCAGTAATTCAAAATAATTCCTGTCACATGCATGGTGCATCCAGGATAAAACTAAAATATATGTCTGTAATAAATTTGTAATTGTTTGCATCTCATGTACAGATGTTTGACACGAAATTTGTTGTGTTAAATTAAAACAAACCTATGTGAAATGACCCTTAAACCTGCAACGCTTCTTTGTTTACCGGCATATCGACATTTGTAGGTTATTTAATGTCAAAGCCATCCTTCTAGAAGGACAGTGGTGGTACTATTTAACTCATAACTACGAGGATAAGGTGTCTGAAACCTTTCACCAGGATATTTGTCCAAAAGGGAACATAGGACTGTGACTGGAGTTCAAACTTGCTTATTACGATTCCACGGTCCATCACTTTAACCATTACTCCACGAGTTCAACGCTTACGGGTTCGAAATCCATTTGTGCTACTAACTTTATTTTTGAACCAATGCTCTCGGGAAAGGTATGAGTCCTTTATTCTCACACTTATGGTTTAAATCGTATCAATGGACACTTTAACTTTCTATATGGATAACTTTGGCATAAAATAAGCTGCAAATGTTGATATCCAGGTAAACAAACAAAGGAAAAGAGCCAGATTAACTCTGCAGAATACCATTTGCATAGAAAATCAACTTCGAACATATTCAATCAAATCCCAAAGTTCCACTGGTAGCGCAGTTGGCAAACAGTAATATATATATAAATACACACACAGAATAAGTAGTATCAAATATTATTTTGGGAGAAGTCTCCTACGTATAATGGGTAAAGTGCTGAAGTGGGTTCGAACCTGAGCCGTGTTATGTTTCTTTCAAGTTTAATTTTTTCTGAACACGCTAATCCCATCCCGACTATGGTATCAATAAGATTCGTCTACAAGGATTTTTCGACTTAAATAACCCATAAATATAGTTATGCCAATAAACAATGAAACGAAAGCCAAGTTAATATCTGGACATAATTTATCTTTTTAGATAAAAATTGAAGTATTGGTGCAATATCATTTTTGATATTGAAGTGATTAACACACGCTACTGCCATCATATATCATGCTATATTTTTAAATGATTAAGTGAAAAATCAATGTATTCAATATCAATATGATCGATGATAAAAAAATACGTAAATAATAAATTTTGGTTAAATTGATCTGATTCTTTTTAATCACTGATGTATATTTAGCATGCTGACTAATTATTTCATTTGTCACTTTTATACGGAAAAATGAAGTTACAGTTGAAAGCATCTTTGAAATGATCAATAACGACGTAAGACTGATTTCTATTTTATGTATTTGACAATAAGAAAAAAAAAAAAACAGTAGAAGAAAGAAAATCTTAACCCGAAAAAAATATATTGTGAATATTTTTTTTCTTTTTGAAATAGAAGATGTAAAATCATGTCAATATTTTAAAATGCTGACATTGTTTATAACGATTTGTCACAAAAGTCCAGAAAAAAGCCAGAACGAAACGAATGAAACAAAATTTCAGTAATATTTATTCACCCCTTAAAAATGAGCGGGAAATTCAGAAAACCCAGCTGTCCGCTTGAGGTCCACTGTCTTCAGTTGTCCATGGTGGAGGCACTTGTGGTGTAGCGGTTACCATCTTTGGAAATAGAGAGGGTGAAACTGGTTTCAAGGGTGGA